>JAJKFI010011615.1:1279343-1328739 GCA_029204185.1 Lerista edwardsae
GAGAGAGAGAGAGAGAGAGAGAGAGAGAGAGAGAGAGAAAGAAAGTGGGAGGCCTTGTCAGTGTCTGCACATTGTGCCTCTGCCACCCTGATCCTTTCCCTCTGCTGTTCTCTTACAGAAACAAGAGAAGACAGGACCAAGCGACTCTTCCGACACTACACTGTGGGCTCGTATGACAACTTTGCTTCTCACAGGTAAGTCTCGGCTTCTGTCTTCTGGACTCCTCATCCTGCCTTCTCTCTTTTCAGGCAGAGAAGGTTCTGTGATGCAGTGATTGCATACGTTTTGCTGCTAAAGCAGTACAAGGCTTGCAAGAATCGGTGGTGGAGCTGAAAAGCTCCCACCCCTTGTGGAATGTTTCAAAAACGACAGGTTGCACTTTCAAAATGCCACACACGTTGTGGAACAGGAGAGGCCTTGAACGGCTGCATGGATGTTTGTGTCAGGCCAGTAAATTCCCTTAACATTGTCTGAGGTTCAGAGGCATAACTATGGTGGAGCCTGAGGGGTGCCTGCCCTAGGTGCTACACCAATAGGGGGTGTATTACAAGGCAGTCATTTCCAGGTTCTCCCCAGTGGAGGAGGCGCTGGTGACTTTGTGCCCCTGTTGTTTCTCCTGGGGAGAAGGGGGAGCCTCCACAGGAGAAGGAATGGGGGTACAAAGCCACCAGTACCTCCTCTGGGGAGAATCCAGAAGTGACATCACAATGTTATGTGATGTCATGACGTCACTGCCATGGGCACTGGGGCTTCGAGTTATGCCTCTGCTGAGGTTTCCCAGGTCAAATACTGGCTCAGAATTTGGAAATGATGGCAGAAGAATGAAGAATCTGTTTAGGCAGCCTATGCCAGAGAAAGGACCATGTGTTTCTGGAAAAGGGCAAGGGGGCAGAAATGATGGAAAAAAACAAGGGGTTGTCGGAACTGGTGTGGCAGAGGATCTGTGGGGTTTAGAAAGCGTCCTGGACAGTACTTAGTGGTTGAGGCTCCTGCAGTCATTTCAGTTTGCTGCTGCTGTGCCTGCCTGGCTGTTTAGACAGGGGTCCTTACAGAGAGAAAGAGGTGGCTGAATGGAATATGTGCATTTAATTGGAGAACTTGCACTTCTTTTGGTCTTTGGACAAAGGCTGGTGTGTGGAGGGGGGGCGGAAGAGCGAGACAGAGCGAGACATGAATCAAACATTAACAAGTCTCACCACTCAGGAAACAAGTTCCCTGAAAACATCAGCTCAAAATTCTGTTTCTGAGCCTGTAATGAATGATAGTAAATTAGTGGGGAGGGAAGCAGATTTACGGCCCAAGCCTAGCCGACTGCTGCACCTACGTCACACTGACGCTCTGCAGGGAACGGTGCTCAATCCATGCACGGACAAGACAAGGGCCACTGGTGCATGTAAATGAACTGAGCGGCCAATGAAATACTTGCAAGTGTCTCACTGGCATAGCAAGTGATGCATGCGCGCATGCCACAAACCTGGCAACCAAGGTGCACCTGCTCGGCAGTCATGCTGCACAGGAAGTTCATGGGGGAGGAGAGGGGGAAGGGGACTGAGGCAATGACAACCATGGGAGGATCCTGTCTTCTGCCCCTCAGCCACAGGTCCAGGGGTATGGGTATGGGACACAGCCCCAGCAGCAGGGAGTCATCATGGGTGGCTGTGCCCGGGGCCCCCACCCTGTTCTACACCCTCAGGCAGCCCCCTGGTCACAGTAGCCAAGAGTAGCAGGGTGCTGACCACCAGGGCCCACCCCTGACATGTGGCAACTTCAAAGGCTAGTGCTGTGGCCACAGGAATGTCCTCCTGCTGCTGCATGCCAGGAGCATGCCATCCCTGAACGGGCATGACCACCCAGGATGCTGACAGCTTCACTAATGACATCAAATTCAGCTGTGTGCCACCTGGTAAAAAAATTACAAAATAAAAAGTGAAAAGGGCACTTGACTGTTCAAAGATGTTTCATGGATAAGGAAACCCCTGTCGGGTTTGCATCCAAGCATGCACTTATTCCATGGCAAGTGTCCATTTCCACATGGGTTTTGCACGTTTGGTCTGGGCCTTATTATGAAATGTTCCTGGTGTGGCAAGAGCAGAGGGAGAGAAGTTTTTCTTTCTCACAAATATTATGCAAACTAGGGTCATCTCCAGTAACACTGATTGGTGGGAGATTTACAGTGCAAGCCTATGCATCCCTACTCAGAAGTAAGCCCTATTGAATCCAGTGGGGCTTACTCCTGGGAAAGAGTGTATAGGACTGCTAATCTCAGGCTCTCTTTTCTTCCTCCTTCTTCCCAGAGTTCCTTATCTTCAGCTAGATAAGAAATACCTCAGACCTCTCTCCCTCCCGCCCCTTTCCAAGTACAGATTTCCCATAAAATATTTCCTTGATTTCTAACCATGTGCTGTGAAGTAATCCTCTGATCAGAAGTCTCCCAAGCCCTGCTGTGTCAACTAGGTGTGCTAACAGTGGTGAGCCAGTGTTGTTTGGGTGTCCATGATGTCTCATGTTGCACAAAAGGTGTGCTCGGGACCCTTCCAGAGGTTCCAGACATTCCCATTCCACTCAGGCTGGGAGCCGACGCCAAGTCCGTTGATATAAGGTGTGGGCAACATGCCTCCCGGTGCAGCATCCCACACAGTCCAACGCTGCGTTCTACACCCACACTCTCTCCAGGAGGCACTGGAGTTGTGGGAAAGGCAACAGGGTTCTTGAGGTTGGCATTTCTTAGCCACAGTTGAGAAAGCTCAGCCTGGATGGCGGCTGGACAAAAGTGCCCAGAACGGAGAGGGAGCAGATTCTGTTGGGACTCTTCTGACTCCATCGGGGCTTGGTGGTCCTGGAGCAGAGATTGAAAGCGGGACTCTGGATGGAGCTGTGCACTGGGAGAGGTGGGGGGCGTGACCTGTCCGTGTGATGCTGGCAACCAGCTGGCAAATGAGTGTTCTTGGTCTGTGTCACTTGGAGGGGGCCTGAGAGGCGAGCCAGCACATTCCCCCGATTCTGGTGAGGCCCCTGCTCCAAACGCGCCTTCACTCGGTGCCGCCTCCTAGGCATGAGATGAACTTGACTTGAGTTGGGCTGCTAACCACATTTGCCAGTCGGTGGCTTTTCTGCCACATCCACTTGCTGATTTCAGCCCTCTGAGAAGTGGGCTGGGGTGTTGCCTGCTGACTCTAGGGGACCAATGAAGTTCTGACTCTTATGGGAGATTTGAGAGCTGGGGTGGTGCTGGTGTCTTCTTTTGGCATTGCCTCAGTTGTCCTGAGGAGTATTTTAACTGCTGTGCTCCTTCATTAAAACACTACTTCTGGTTTTCAGGTGAAGTGGTGTTTCTTTGCCCTTATAAGGCATTCTCGGAGCCACAGAAAGCCCTCCAGGTCCGACTGGAGCCCAGCTCTGGTCAGGTTTGGAGGGTCCAGATGGGACCCTCCTCTGCGGGACTGGACCTGCGGATTATTAAATCTGCATGTCCCAAATCCGCGGATATTGCAGGCCCACTGTAAAAAGGTTTGTAAAAAGGTGAACTGCTGTCTGGTGGAAAAGAAACCCTTGCCAAAGATGATTGAGACTTTGACCTCCTACAAGTTTATTTTAGCATCTCATATGGGCTTTGTTTGGATATCTCATTATGTATATGCAGGTATTCCAAAATCCAAAACTTGTCTGATCCGAAGTACTTCTGATAAGGGATGCTCATCCTGTACAGGGCCAGCCCGTTCCCTATTGGTTCCTCAGCTCACCTAGGCAAAGTGCTGCAGTACTCATTCTGGCCACTGTGTGGGTGGCGCTGCACTGCGGCTCCCTCTGCCTGGCAGTGGCTGTGGTGGTACAGAGTATTTGGGGCCTAAACTGTGCTGTCAGTGGTCCTGGTTTGATATGTTCCCAGGGCCTTACACTAAGAGGAACAGAAGGTTTGTCTTCCTTGCCCACACATGCAATGTAGATTGTAAGCTTTTTGGAGCACAAACCCTTTTTTCATTTTGCATCTGATGAGGATAACAACGGTAATAATGAAAAATGAAGAGTAGATCGGAAAACAGGAAATCCCTTTGTGTGATACTAAACTTGGATGATGTTTATCATTAGTGTACATCAAAGTATTCCCCTGGAACTCCATACCACTAAAAGTGTTCGTCTGAAATACAATTATAGAGGGGGTGTGGGACACTAGAGATGTTCTGATATCTCACTTATGTAACCTTAGGTCCCATCAGATTGCCCCAGAATACCAAAATAGCAAATATAAAAAGGGCCCTTTTCTTATTACTCTTCTGGGGCTTGTTAGGTTTGCAAGTGACCCTTTGCCTGGATAAAGGGTCTTTATCCTATCACGGAATCATATTGTAGAATCAGAGGTAGAAGAGGTATTCAAGGCCATCTAGTCCAAGCCCCTGCTTGAAGCAGGAAAGTCCTCTCTAGAGTATCTCCCAGAGGTGCCTGTCGAGCCTCCACTTGAAGACCTCCAGCAAAGGAGAAGAACCCTCCTCTTCCCTCAGCAGTTGGTTCCATTGTGGAGCCGCTCTTACCGGCAAGAATCTTCTCATCTTCCTATGCTATCGGTGCAGTGGCTTTGCCCAGCCAGTTGCATTCTCCAGCTATTGTCTCCACCTCTTCTCTCCCCTGCTCTCTGGGCTGGCTTTCCTCCTGATGCTCGGCTCTCTGGTCTGCCTGTCTGCTCTCCAGTCTGCTCTCCCCCCACTGCTTGCTCGTCTTTGACTGTTCTCTCTCTCATCTTTCCCCCCTTTTGGTCCCCTCTCTCTGCTGCCTCTCCCACCATGTTTCTGGCTTCCTCCCTCTCGCTATTCCTTGTCTCCCATTTTTGACTCCTTTCTCACTGCTCCACCCTTCCTTCTTCTCCCACCTCTGGCTCTCTTGGCCTTGAAATCCTCCCTCCACCCTGGCCTTCCAAAGTCCGTCATCCAGGCTTACAAAGCCCCATTGCCCCCAATTCTTCCCTTGTCAAGGCTGCTGTGCCATGCAAATCGGAGGATGGGGTATGTCCACTCCTCCCATGTCCCTCCCACTTCACGCGCCAACCATTGGCATGCCCAGTCGTTCACCCGGAGTATTCTCTCTTGGCAAAGTCTACAAGGCCCTAGAAGCAACTGTGCAGGGCTAGTGGTTCCGAATAGCTCCTGACCTTCCCGCTCCTGGCAGTCACTCACTTCCAGGCATCTCCCCTGCACTGGTGTCTTCTTGAGTCACTGGCAAAGAGCACAAGGGGTGGCTAGAAGCGCAAACCTCAGGGTTGCAGTGAGCAATTCTCTGATGCACCGCGACTTCAGCAAAGCTTGCTGGGAGATGTGCCGATGAGCTGCTCCTCCCCCAAACGCCTCTGCCTGCCATGCAGCCAAGGAAGCCAGTTCTCATTCCAGTAAAGGGACTCATCATCCTCCCTCCCCTGCCACCCCCGCTCCTCAAATCAGGCTCTGTGAACACCTAACTGGGCTGGTTTTCATGAGCTCGGCCACCAGTGAAGGAACCCACTTGGACTCTTGTAATGCTTTACATTGTCCTGAAGAGGGCAGCAGCGCACACCATGGAGTCGGAGTCTCCTACAGTGGGTGTGTGATAGTCGCCTGGCTTTCTGTGCAAGCTGGGGTGGGGTGGGGGTTTGATATCTGGTGTGTGTGCGCAAGAGTGAATGTGTGTTGGGAGGTGTCTGTCTCCCTCAGCTCCAGTGTGTGCACACATGCCTGCATGTGTGTGTGCATGCACATACGTGAGCGCAAGACAGGCGTGTTCGTTCGCCCTCTTTCTTGCAGCGCATGACTGTCTCTGACTCCTTTGCTTTCTTGTTAATGCTCTAGGGGAAAATTGCTTAATGAATGGCTCCATCGGGCAAATTCTCCTCCCAGCATCCCCTCCCTTTCCTTTGCTGGTAATAGACTTTGGCTGCAATCCTATCCACGCTTACCTGGGAGTAAACCCCATTCATTATAATGGGACTTACTTCTGAGTAGACATGCCTAGGCTTGGCTCAGCGGCTCTGATGCATCCCTTTCTGATGTCGGCCAGCAGCAGGAGGAGAGATTTGCAGAGCGGAGGTGATGCTGGCATTCATGGGCAGAATTGCCTTTCCTTCTTGGGCTCTTCCTTCTTCCCCACCTTCTCCACCGTGCTGGTCAGCCGTGTGATAGTGGATACTTCAGTGGGTGCATTGATGTGTTCCCCCGCCCCTGCTTTTTCCTTTGTGCCTCTCCTCCATTGAGAGAGAGAATCAGGAGCTTTTTTATAATAAGACCATGAAACACAACTCATCCTACTCCCCAACCTCATTGCCCCCTCCTTTTTCCTATTTAAATGACAGGCGGTTACTTAGCAACAGAGGAGGAATTTCAAGAGGAGATGAGAGTGACAGGAGGATAGAATCTCTCTCTCTCTCTCTCTCTCTCTCTCTCTCTCTCTCTCTGTGGGAACGTACCCCCCCATAAAAGGTCGCCTGCCCTTCTTCCTCCATGCCCCCCACCCTGAGGGTGAGTGGGGGGGGGAAGACGACAGCGAGCTGCGTCTGCATGATGGATGGCTTTCTGCCTGCCTCCCCTGCTAAGGCGGTCCCATTTAAAGGAAAGCCCCGTGTGGGATCAGTAAGCTCTCTGCATACACATGCAGGTGACTGAGCGGGGAGCAGCGGGCAGGGGGGGGCCCCGACCCCCTCCGGAGCAGGGAGGGAAAGGAAAGAGCCTTCGCCCGCCTCCGTGCCCAGGGAGCGGGAGGGCGCCAGCCTCTTGCCCAGGTCCCTGCTGAGATGCGAGGCCCCCCGGCGGCGCCATGGTGCTGACGGCGCCTTCCAGCTTCATTTTCTTGTGCTCTTTCCTGCCCAGTGATTACATCATAGAGGAGAAGGCGGCCGTCCTGCAGAAGAGGGAGCATGAAGGGTTCGGCTTCGTCCTGCGGGGGGCCAAAGGTAAGGGGCGGCTGCTGGCCGGGGGGCAAAGAAGCCGGGGAGCCGCAGGGAAGGGGCACGGTCCTCGCCTGAGGGGCCCGTGCCTAACCGTGGCGGCACACAGATGGTTCACCTATGGGCATGGGCAAGGTATGGGCAAGGGTGTGTGTGTAGGGGGGAGACCCTGACTTTAAATGGGGCTTGCTTGGAGCCATGTGCTCGCAGCAGCAGGAGGCATTTCGCACAGGTGAGGCAGGCAGGGGAACTCTCCACGTCTCCAGATGGACCTGCCCCAGTGGCACTGGCCCGGCTGCCACGTCCCCTGTGCAAATGGGGCACCCTCTTCACAGCCCTTCCACCTCCTCCAATCAGGGTTTCCAACTGCTAGAGAAGCGTTGGGGGGGGCTCCCCTTGTTTTTTGCTCCCCCCTCCATGGGGGCTGTACTGCCACTGCCATCCAGGATGCGGGGGGGTGGGGTGCCCAGTCCCCAGACGCGTAGTGCCGAGATGCAGTTTCCACCCCAAGGGGTCTCTGCGATGAGAGCAGGGAAGCAGTCCCTGTCTGGGGCATTTGGGGGGGGGGATGTCTGGGGTCACAGAGACTGGAGAGAGAGATTGGAGAAAGAGCCACCTGCTGGCTGACCAGGGTGAATTGACACACACCTAACCTGTGCGTGTACCATCTAGGAATAAGGGACAAGGTGGAGGGTGATGGAGAAAGAATGCTAGGTGGGTTTGCAGGACTCCCCCCCCCTCAATTTTGCAGCCTTCGAAAATTATTTTTTTAAATGCTACTATCCCCCACCCACCCACACATTTAACCCCTTTGGTTCACCTGCACACAATCCTTGCTTTGCTCTGTAATCTGAGAGGAGGTCCTGTAGACCAAGATGACCTAACTGGCCCCCTTTTAGACAGATGCACTAGACTTGTGGTTATTTCATCAGGGAGGGAAAGATCCTCTGAGAGTGCTCTCAGCTCTAGCCAAAAGAGCTGGGGAAAAGCAGCCTCAGCTCATGTGCAAAGTGTGACTAGGAGCCCTGGGGAGTCTTCTCTGCATCTCATTAAATATCGGGCAGGGCAGAAATGTGGGTGACTGTATTCTGGCTCTGAAGAGTACTGGTGCAACACAAGAGCTTTGCCCTTCCCTTGGCCAGTGGGCAAATTTCCCATCATGCACAGTGTCAGGTCTCTACCCCAGTTGGTTTGGATTCCTAGCATGATCCTGTAGCCCTCATTTGGCCTTAGTAGTCCCCACAGAGGGGGAGATGTCCCTGGAGGTGTACAAGGCAACATGTGCCTTTGGGTGGCTGGAGAGCCTAGGGTTCAAGAATGCTCTGATGGCATGAATTCTGCATGGCAGCTTCAGAGTCATTTTAGCTGGGGGGGGGCTTGGGGGGGGGGGGGGGGGGCTGTTGTGTCCTTTGTAGGAGCCCTGAAGCTGGAGCAGGGCTGAGCCTCCTGGGATCCTGAGCTTTCATTGTCAAACTCAAAGCAAGGCTATAGTCTTGGGGGCTACCAAGGAAAGCTTGGGCTGTGAAAACAGCAGGCAACTGCCAATGGTGTCATTGAGGGCCAAAATCAGAGGATCAGTAGATGTTCACCCCTGAAGAAGACCACCACCACACTGCTTGTAAAAGTCCCAGAACTGGAGGGTCGCTCATCAACCTCTAGGCTCACTGAAGTGTTTGAACACTCAGAGCTACCAATTGATTGATAGATTGATAAGTGGTTCACTTGCTTTTTATTTTATGACTGTGGTTTTGTTTGTTTTTTAAATAACATCTGTGGAGTTAAGACATGATATGGACATCTGTGGTCCCTTTGGCCTCCCCATAGATGTGGATGGGATATAACTACTCTGGAGGAAAGGTCCTGCATAAATCTGTTCGATCCTCTTTTAAAGGTGCCCAGGCCAGACACCACCACCACCTCTTGTGGCAAGGAGTTCCACAGTTTAATTACCTGCTGGGTAAAAAAGTATTTCCTTTTATCCATTTTAACTCTCCAGACAATTTTTGTGGATGTCCCCTGGTTCTGGTGTTGTGAGAGAGGGAAAAGAACAACCCTCTATCCACTTAATCCAACCTATGCATAATTTTGTATGTCTCAATCATGTCCCCCCTCAGGCACCTTTTTCCCCAGACTGAAAGCCCCAAATGCTGCAGCCTTCCTCATAAGGGAGCTGCCCCAGCTCTGTAATCATTTTGGTTGCTCTCCTCTGCACCTTTTCTAGTTCCACTATGATTAATGCTCCACATCATCACCTTCCCAAGACTGAGGGCCTCAGAACTGGCCCAGCACTCCTACCTCTGGTGCTGGAGTGCCTTATGGCACTTTTGCTCGGATGGTTGCTGGGGCAGTACAGCAGCCACCGGCTTAGGATTGGGGCCTTAGTTTTCCTGAACACAATGGGCTTGCTTCTGAGTAAAAGAAATAATACTGTTTTCAAACAGCTCTTATTTATTTATTGCATCTTCATGGTTCAGCTGTTCAAAGAATCATGTATCTTTTTGCTGTGCACAATTTAAATGCAGGGTTGGTCCTAAACCCTAAATGCCGGGGTCACCGCAAGGAGCAGCAGTGCCAAAATGGCTGCCATTGCGTCCTGTGGAGCCAGGGCAGCCCTTAGAGTTTCCTTGGGGTAAGGGAACAAATGTTCCATTGCCCCGTGTTGAGCCCCTGCACCCGGATCCAAAAAACCCCCCCACACACACACATCTCTGGCCTGGTTGGCCTTACCTGGGCTGCTGGGATTCGCGTCAGTGCTTTCACTGACACAGATCCAAGTAGTCCCATAGGGATGGCTGCATTGTGACATGGGGTTAGGGGACTCTTCTTCTGCTAGAGTCATGACAGTAGCTTGTCAACCCATATCATGCAAAGTGAAATCAATTCCTGTAATAAGTATTAAAGCACATCCAAAAGTCCATTTACAAAACCCACTTCCCTCTGGGTCATTTGCTGTCACCCACTATGCCCCCTGTCCTTCAGTTCTCCAATAGAAACTGGACAGTGCGCCACCCTCCCTGACTCTGAGAGTGGTCCAAATGCGCTTTATGGTGGCCCTTGTGCTGGCCAAACTTTGCTGGTCTAACTATGCCGGCCTAACTCCAGGTTAGGCTTACCCCCAGGGAAAGGGGTAAGGCTTACCCCCAGGGAAGGCTAGCTACTGCTAGCACCAGTCTGAGAGCTCTAGCGCCGATGCGGGGGTGCCCGTTGGTGCTCCCATGTTGGCTCTAGTGACATACTACCAACACAACAATGTTGTGTCGGTGCTACGTCCTATACAGGACGGCGCCTTCAGTCTCCATCCCATTCCTCCTTCTCCATGTCCTATTCCTTAAGAACTCTGGGGTTGATGCCATCCGGACCCAGTGGTTTGTTCGTTTTTCACTAGTCAATTCACACTAGAACAGTGATGGCGAACCTATGACACGCGTGTCAGAGGTGGCACGCCACAATGTTTGGGGTGACACAGCAGCATTCACCAACGCCTGACAAAAACGAAATTTGCTTTTCTCATTTTTCATTTTTGTTATTATTTGGTGTTTATAATACAAAGCACCACACATGATTTGACTGCAGTTTTAGTTTAAATAAATGAATATAAAGAATTATTTGTCTTCTGTTTGGGGGGGGGGGTTTGACACACCAGCAGAATCAAGTTAAGCATTTCCCGAAGTTTTGACACACCGAGCCCAAAAGGTTCGCCATTACTGCACTATGTGCTCATCACGTTATTTTCTCACGTTTGGTATTGTCCACTTCTGACAGAAGGCTTCTTGACTTTTATCGCTTTCTTGGCTCTGCTCGTGAGCCAGGCTAAGCTCCTCCTAGAATCTCTCTCTCTCTCTCTCTCTCTCTCTCTCTCTCTCTCTCTCTCTCTCTCTCTCTGTGTGTGTGTGTGTGTGTGTGTGTGTGTGTGTGTGCGCGGGGGCACACACACACACACCCTCTTATCAGTATTTGTGCTTGTGAAGCTTCCAGGCAGTCTGAAGAGATTTGACCCTCTTGACTTTCCCTGTCAGATTCCTTTGTACTAGTCCCCTCATTTTTGAGAAGTTGCCTTTTTTTGAAGGCCGAAGCAGCTGTGTTGGATTTCCTTGGATACTTTCCAGTTACAAACATATTGAGCTCGATAACACTAGGATCACAATTTCCTATTGCTTTCACGGCTCTTACATCTTTCACTAGGTCCTGGGTACCACTTAGGATTAGAGGACAAAGGAGCGTTGCCTCCCATCTGATTAGTTCCAGAAACAGCAGATCTAGGGCACAGTCATTTTGGGTTTCGAGGAAGGTTCTCTCTTTGTCCTGGTCTGAACACGAATGTATCCAGTCTATGTGAATATCGTTATGACAGCACCACCTGCTTGACATCCCTCCCTGATTTCTTTGTTCAAGATCACCCACTCAACTTTGGTCAGGAGGGCGATACCTCTCCCCGCATACTGCTGGGTTTCGAAGCCTGCTATTTCTACCCACAGAGATTTCTGCTTGTTGGATTCTTTGTCGGACTCCATTGAAAAATGGTGGTTTAGACTAGCCTGCCCATATAAGCTGCCTGGGGCATTTGCCTCAGCATGAGAAAGGCAGGGTATAAATCCTTCAAACAAATAAATTCTCTACCCTCTTTGACCTACAGGGGTATGTCATCCAGAGGGGACTAGGAATTAGGATTGTGCTCCTTTCTGTCCTCCTCCTAGGATACATGCTTATGTTTTAAAAGAAGCCTCATTGTTTCCTTTGTGTAGCTTCCTTGGCGATAGTTGGACCACGCTGCCTTCCTCTTGGACTTTGTGTGCCCTGTCTCAGCTGTGTGACATGTCTCATCTTAGTTGTGGTTGGTCATCTTAGTTGTTCGACATAGTTGTTGATACTGGCAAAGGATTCTAACAGCAGGCACTTGGAGGCATTTGCAACAGCCAGACACGGTTCAGTCGTCGTAAAGCGGCCAGCCATTTTAGGAGCACTGTTGCAAATGGTGCAGCACAGGAGGCCCATTGCCAGGCCCAGAAAAGTAAATCAGACAGTAGTGGAGGCAGGTGGTAGGCAGAACAAGAGAGGGGAAGGGGACTGGGATCGAGGCCGGGAAGGGGACTGTATCACCAGCAGTGCTGCCACCATCCTCGCCCCCTTCCTGGCCCATCTTCCCAGGTGCACCCGGACTTGAACCCATTATATAACTGGTGCAGATCCCAGTGGGGCAGTGAGGGCTTATCCCTGGGCAAGAGAACAAATGTTCCCTTATGCTTACACTGTACCATGTACCTCTGGGACATGGAACTCTCCACAGGATGCAGTGCACACCCTGTTGCCACAGATGCATTGGTATAAGGGTGGGGGGTTAGGAAGGCTTGGGCTGCCTGAGGTTGTCGAGATGAGGCTTCCCTTTGCAGAAGTCATGCTGGTTCTTTTATAGTTTGATCAATTCCAGTCTTAAAAGTATTTTTGACTAATGTATCTGGTGCAGACGTTAGGTGGGCAGGTCTGTCATGTTCTTGGATTTTCCCTGGATCTGTTTTGAGTGGTTGTTACATGCCTCCCTTCCTGTCTTACAGTAAAACAATTGCTTTTAGCTATGGTGCCTGTTTTAGTTCAAGGATCAACATTGTGACCTTTGAATCCTTGATGACTTTTGGGTAAATGCCACCCAGCAAATGTAGAGCCCAATTCTGTGCATGTCTACTAAGAAGTAAGTCCCATTATAGATAATTGGGCTTACTCCCAGATAATGTGGATAGGATTGTAGCTGTAGTCAGTGCTTGCTGGACAAACTCTTGGTCATCTAGTCCAGCAAGTGTTGACTACGGTTAATCTGTTCTGCCCTGCAAATGAACAAGTTCTACTGTCCATTGTCAATGGAGGGTGTTGAAAGGGCCGGACAGGACTAGGATTCTGTTGGTGTATTCCCCCCCCCGAGCTCAGATGTGGCATTGGAGTCTACCTATTAGTGCTGGGGGTCTTCAATGTACATGCCAAGACTCCAAGCATAGGCGTGGCTGCCATGACAACCATGGGCTGTCCCAGAAGATCCTGACCCCAATGCATAAGGTGGGACATGTGCTGGACCTGGTATTTATGGCCAGACAAATGGATGGAGATCTGGCTGTGAAGACGATAAAGATCACTACTTTGTCATGGACAGATCACTTCCTTGTAAGGTTTAGGCTGGTTGAGACATCGTACTTCCACAGGGGTGGGGAACCGCATTGTATGGTCCGCTCCCAGAGGCTAATGGATCCTGACCATTTCCTATGGGCTCTGGGGGATCTTCCAGCTGCAGAGCCTGGGGGCTGGTTGACCTCTGGAATGGGAAAATGGTCAGGGCAGTGGATGAGATCACTACTGAGCTACCTCTGCTGAGTTGCAAACTCAGGGTGGCTCCTTGGTTTACTAAGGAGCTGCGAATGATGAAGCGATGGGGAAGCTGCTCCAGCAACGGCACTGGCTGCCAAGCCATTTCCTGACCCAATTGAAGGAGCTGGTTTTGTCCTTTATGGCCCTATATGGCTTTGGGCCAGGCTGTTTGAGAGACGGCCTGCTTCTGTACAATCCAGCTCATCCCCTCAGGTCATTGGAGAAGGCCCTTTTACAAGTGCCGTCATATATGGAGGTGGGAGGGGCAGCAGCAAGAAACAGGGCCTTCTTGGTAGTGGCACCAACCTTATGGAACTCCCTCCCTCTCAATCTACGAGCAGCTCCCTTCTTAGAGATTGTCCAATGAGGCCAAAAGATGCTTCTTTTCAGACAAGCCTTCTGAGTTCTCAGCTTTTTTAACATCTGAATTTTACAGGTTCTGTCCTTCGTTTCTGCTCTTTGTTTTATTGTAATTGTGTGAAGGTTGTTTTAAATGTTTTATGAGTTTTTTAGGATATCTTGTAATTGTTTTGTGATTTTATGATTTTTTTTGTAATTTTTATTCTGATCTTCAAGCAGCTTTGGGTCCCCAAATGGGGAGAAAAGTGGGGTAAAATGTAGTAAGTAAATAAATGAATAAAAAGTGATTTTCAGGCATTTGGGGGTCTGCAGGAAGAGCTCACGGTGCCTGTTGTCTCCATATTTGTATGCTCCAAGCCCTGTTTCCTCCCTCTTTGTTTCAGCTGAGACTCCCATTGAGGAGTTCACCCCAACGCCAGCTTTCCCGGCACTTCAGTACCTGGAATCCGTGGACGTGGAGGGTGTGGCCTGGCGAGCAGGACTTCGCACGGGAGACTTCCTGATTGAGGTGGGTCCTGGAAGCTCACAGGGGAAGGATGAGGGTCTGCTGATGTTGGCGAGAAAGCCTCTGAAGGGTGCAGTCAGAAATGGAGACAGCAGCAGGAGTGGCCTGGGTGCCTTTTACATAATCAGGTGCTCCCCCACTGTGACCCGAATGCCTGCAAGTCTCAGGCCACCCCAAAGGGTGATGGAAGGTGCCTGTTGCAGAATCAACATGGGCTTGGGTGCCCTGTGTGCTGTAGAGGCCCAACTTTTGGCTGCCCACCAGAGCTCACCAGAGTCGCAGGGCTCCACTTTGTACAGATAAAAAAAACATTGCTTTTCAAAGGCTGTCAGTATCGAGTGTAATCATGCCACTTCATCTCTTCCTATTTTAAAAATTGGCTGCAATTTATTGCATTTTAAATGTACTGTATTCTTCTTTGATAAAACAAAATCAAGGTAGCTGACAACAACAACAAATCACACAGTAAAACAGTAAATACAAAGTCCAGCAAAATCCAGCATCAGCCGCACAGTCATGGCACAAGTGAAAGTTGACACATGCAGCAAAGCTGCCAGTAAAGCCTGTTGGTACTGCAAAGAGGGAACACAGCAGAGATGTGGACACGAGTCCTGCGACTTGGTCCTAAATCGCACTTAAGTCATGTCAATCAAAGACTCAGACGCAACTTTCAGGATTTGGAGCCAGGGACTCGACGTTGGACTCAAAGCCATTTTTGGCTCCCTTAATATGGAGAGAGAGAGAGAGAGAGAGAGAGAGAGAGAGAGTTCTTCCTTTTTTGGACTGCCACTGATCAGCTGGGCAGTGAGAGCAGGAACCCAGAACTCAAGGCAGCAGATAAGTTCCATCATTCAAGGTCCAGGTAGGGGTAGCTCATCTGCACTGGGGAAAATGAAAAATAGCTGGTTTCTTTTACCAATCTAAGGCAGGAGGGTTATAACAGAAGTCAATTCATGAGTAGAAATCATGAGACACGATCTACCACTTCCAGAGGCTCAAGGAGTTTGGAGAGTGGGATTGACTTGACAAGGGTCAAGTGGTTGATTCAAACACTGGCCAAGCATCCAGAAAGCTGTTTTACTTGTATATATTCTTACACACACTGACTCAGCACTCTGTTTAGAGTCTCTTGCAGTGGAGCTTGTTGAGCAAGTTTTTCCCTTGTTGAGAGGTTTTCCCTCTCTACTCTGTGAAATGGGTATGAGGAATCTCCCTCCTTGGCCGCTCCTGTGAAGTGGATTATGGATAGCCCCATCCTCTTTCTGTGAATTGGACCTAGATAGTCAAATATGTCTCTGGAACAGAGAAGCTGTATTTAAATTCATTCCTGGGTTTATCATTCTCCTCCCCCCCCCCCGCCCCCACATGATGGGTGCCTGGAGACTATTGACAAATTCCTTCCCCATACACATACCCCACCACATCCTTTTAAAAAAAAATATGGCTCAGATTTGAGACATAGGACTAGATTTGAAAATTCAAAGAAGGGGGTGAGACTTCACTTGAGACTTGAAGGTCAAGAATTGGGGTTAGGGACTGGAGCATATCACTGGAAAGAGAACCCCGAAGGCCTTTCCAGAGAGCCTTGCCTGAGCTGGGGTGGCAAAAAGTGGCTTCTGTGTTCTCTCGCCTGTCACATTGTGTGTATCTTTAGAAAGGTCATGTGTAAGTGTGTAACATCAATTATGATGGCAAAACCAGTCATTACTGTATTATTATCATCATTAATAGTACTATTGTGGCTATTTATATGCCTCTTTTTGACAAAAACGTTCACCACACGTTTACTGGCAGAATGAATGAAATGCTCCCTGTCCTCAGGGACCTCACAAGCTTTACAGAAAAAAAGCACAGGGCGCAATCCTAACTTGGAGTTAGGCCAGCACAGTTAGGCCAGCACAAGGGTCACTGTGAAATGCATTTGGACTACTCTCAGAGTCAGGAAGGATGGCGCACTCTGCTACAGCCGGTCTGGGAGCATTAGCGCCAACGCCACTTGGCACCCTCGCATCTGCGCTAATCCTCAGGATTGCGCTGTAAATATCTTATCCTGATTTTCTGCTCTGCCACTCATGCAAACATGCTTGGCAGGTACCCAGGATGGAAACTCGAGTCAGGTGACATGAGTCAGACTCCTGAAAACATGCGGTTTTTGCTGACTCATGTACACTTGAATCACGCATTTCAAGGACTCGGGTGTGACTAGAACGAAGCTGAAAAACTTGAGTCTGAAAACCTGCAAGTCTGGGTGTGCTTGCTTACCTCTTTCCCACTGTGTGAAAGACCTCATGAGGCCATCCGGAAGCCAGTAGTTCAGGCCAGGAGGCAGAGAAGTCAGGCAGGAGTGGGCTCTCTTGTCCATCTCTGAAGGAACCAATGATCATTGGATAAGGATGGGTGGTCTGATTTGGGGGGGGGGAGAAGGGAGGACAGAAGGAGGATCCCAAGGGGTCCTTGCCGTAGGATTGGCTGGAGAGGCTCGGGGAGGGGGAAAAGGAGGAGCTCAGGTGAGCCAAGAGGCCGTTCCTAGTAATAGTGTGGGCTCCATTGTTACCTGGGAGGTGGAAGCCTCGTTGAATGACTGGTGCAATGGGACTACTTCTGAGTAGAGCTGCAAAGGATTGAGTCATACTGATAAGCCTCCCAGCTGCTGTGCGCAACCCTGCTCCAACTTGCCACTCATGCTGTCCGTCCTGCCCCCTCCCACCTTGCCCAGTCCCTTTTTTCCATGAACTCACATCTGACCTGTGCCATGGCTCATTTTAAAAGACTGTGACTCGAGTCAAAATGACGTGAAAATTGGAGGGGGCGAATCGCCACGGGCATGCGCTAGGACTGATGCATGAATTTAGTCACGGGAGCGGAGACTCACAACTCGACTTGAGACTTGCCTAGGTGTCAAATTCCCATCCCTGCTAGGTACTGGAAACAGGGCTGTCTCTGAGGGTGCTGGTTTTCTGGTTTTAGCTGGTAGTGCTGGATTTTATCCTACTGTTTTGTTATTTTTGCTCTTTTTTCTGTTTTCAATTATAAAGAATCTGCTTTATGTAATCTGCTATCGTTTAAACAACCTAATCCTATACTGGACTGGGCTGCAGACTGTAGCACTTTGCGACAGAAGAACTGAGTTCTCCTGTCACAAAATGGCTGCCAATGGAGCACTCTATCAGGAGCCATTTTGGGAATGCTGTCACAAGAGGTGGCAGTGCTCCCGCAATGTCGACGGATCTCATTGTACCCACTGGAGCAGGTAAGGCAGCGACAGGTGGGGAGGGGGAAAAAACTTGGCAGGGAGGCTGTGGGAGGGGGTGGATCCAGCAGTGAAGGCGAACTGCCCCTTTCTCTCCTTGGATCTGCAGCAGTTACAGAGCTGGTGCAGGTCCAAAGAGACCCATTGCAGAGTGGGAGGCTTATGGAGGGATAGGGGGATAAATCTCCTTTCCCCTTTGAAGCCTCCCAAACCAGCACCACCACTCTTTTTTGGTGCAGTTGCGCCAGCAGGATGTGTGAGTGTAGGATTGGGCCCTAAGTTCAGTAAAGATGATGATGCCTTGATCCTGGGCAACACAATAGTAATAATGCACATTTTTTACATATAGACAGGATTTTAAGACCCAAATCTTCTCCCAGTGTTAGTGTTCGTATTTTTCGTGCTTTCCCCACCCAATAAATGCCAGTTTTCTGGACAGAAGAGCATCTCTGTGCTTGTGCAGAGTGCTTTTCTTCACCCCCATTGACTATTTTGCCATGCACTCAGAATTCAGGGACTGGACTTGCAAACAAAATGGAATTCGGGGAACTCTCCTTTTATCAGTTAAGCATTATTTACAGGCACTACCAAGCGAGCTGCCCCTATGTTGGAGTGGTCTGTAACCGACAACCATGATGTTGAGTGTGGACATTGCAGGGTGAATGCACTTAGATTCCCACAAAACAAGTGTTACCTGCTGACTGCTGAGTTCCTGATGCTGCTGCTTTTGCCTTAGGTTTTCTGATCGTGCAGGATACAACAATGGCCCCGGGGGTCTTCACCATTGGCCAAATTGACTTAGGAAGAATCTGCTTGAATACATGCAGCTGAAGAAATGAAAGAGATTCAACATACATGTTGAATACATGTAGCTGAAGATACAAAATCCAATGGGCTGATGGGGGGAGGGCAAAATGCTGGGTTGCCCTCATGTTACTCCCCTCATTTTCACAAGGACCACCATTGCATTTGGATATCCAGCTTCTGCATTTGTGGGACAGCAGAGAAGGATAAAGGCCCAGCTGTACAAGGGAGCACAGCCTTGATCGAGATCTGGCCCCAAGTGGATCACCCTGTCCTCTAAAGAAATGCTGATCTTCTCAGTCAAAAATCCAGTACCCTCCACTAACTGGGTACCTCAGATCTTGAGTTGTAATCTCTCTCTCTCTCTCTCTCTCTCTGTGTGTGTGTGTGTGTGTGTGTGTGTGTGTGTGTGTGTGTGAGAGAGAGAGAGAGAGAGAGAGAGAGAGAGAGAGAGAGAGAGAGAGATCAGTGCAGAGCGTTCCTAGGGTGATTTAGGCCTCACATTTTCTGAAAATGGCTTTAAAATAGAAACATCTCCCCATGAACCAGCTTGTCACATGTCTGCTGTAACCTCAGTCTATTTCCAGATCTGCAGAGGGAGACATTCTGGAACAGCTGGAGTCATAGCATTTCTAGCCAAGGCAGGCTAGATGCTATCTGGATGCTGCACCAATGTTGCATGGGTACCTTCGTGATGTCTGGTTGTATCCTAAGCCCAGCCAGCAAAGGCAGGGGAGATAGCAGAGCCCAGCCACATCCTGCTGGAGCAGCTGACCCAGCAACGCTGCCAGCATGCTCAGCAACAGCAGCACTGCTTGGATGCCATCACCAACTACAGCGTGAGCACGACAGCCCAGCGACACTGCACGGACGACGCCACAGCCAAGCAGCGCATGTGCAGTGGTCATCCAGGCAACCGAGCAACACCGCACAGCCACTCCCCCAGGCCTGCCCACTGGACTGCAAAGCCACCTGTGAAACTCACACACAGGCACGAACCTCACTCCCGTGGAAGCAAGTGCAGAGGCACAGCAAAGCCAGCCAAGACACACTATCCCGAGGAGGCCATGAAGCCATGGTCCCAGGCACATCTGTCTGGGTTGCAGTGCTGCCAGCCCCTGAGGAGACCCACAGAGCCGACACCAGAACACATGGCTGAGGCAGCCAGGGAAGATGTGTTCCTGCACAGGCCCTTGGCTGCCATGCCGATAGGCAGGTAGCCAAAGCAGTGCCCACACATGCCACTGCCTACTTGATACTGCTGCACTCCCAAGTTGCCTAGTTGCAAGCTGTGGGTCAGCCTGCCAAAGACTGCAGCGTGGCCATGCACGGCAGAGGCACCCTGGCACACAACTTGCCCAGGCATCTGCCAGCACAGTGCCAAGTCACTGCAGCCAGCACTGCACATGGGATTCTTGGGGGGGGGAGCAAGCCAGGGAGGGGACAGGCAGGGGAAATGGGAGAAAGGCTGGCCCCCCCAGCAATGTGCCTCCTCTTCCCTAATAGAGCCTGAAGTCACCTGAGAACCTGGGAAGAGAAAGAACACATAGTCAGGACAAGAGGGCCCGAGTCCAAAGCTTTCGGGATGCAGCCCATGCTAATGGGCTGTGGGAGCTGGGAATGCCCCTGACCTCCCCCCCCCTCCGTCCAGGTGCAGATTTTGCGGGCGCAGATCCAAGGAACCCATAGGGGAGGCTGGAGCCTCCCCTGGTGGAAGGGCAGACTTTCACGATACACAGAACTAGAGTCTAGTGGCTCCTTAGAAACCCACACCTGAATCATGGCAAAAGAAAGTTCATAGGCCAGAGCCCATTTGGTCAGGTGCAACTGTCTGTCAGGCAGAACAGAATGGGATGAGCTGATTCTCTGCTGTTTTCACAGCAAAGTTGCTTGTGGATACAAATAGCTTGAGAAGAACAGAAGAGTGTGGCTCCATCAAGCCCTTGGATGAGCTGCCCTTGTCATGGTACACAAAGCCCTCAATGTGCTGCGTGCTCAAAGGACCTCCTGCTCCCACCCAGCAACTAAGATCTTCTCTGCTTTTCTCATAGTGCCTCAATGATGGTAGCATCCACTGCCTTAACTGACAGGGTGTAAATACTTTTGTAAAAAATCCTGAGTAACAATGTGGTTTTCTGGTTGACCTTTGGAAGCAAAGATCTCTCTGTACTGAACTCTTCTAATTCTTCTCAGGCATCCTGAAGGGCTCTGAGTATGGGGAGGGGGCGGTGGCACTGGCTTGTTTCTCCAAAGGGCTTGCTTGTGTGTGGCTGGGGTTAGGGGCCAGGTGGGACTGCTTTCATGCCAGATAAAGGAGTGAGGACACACACACCTGGAGTCAGGGCACAGAATATTTATTTATTTATTTGATTTTTACCCCGCCTTTTCGCTCAGAGGCGCTCAAGGCGGCATTACAGTATAAAAAAGATAAAATATAAAATTAACATTACAAAGCAGTTAAAAACAATGTTAAAAAATGATACAAACAACAAAATTAAAACAGATACAATTTAAAACAACACGCCCAGTGGATCATATATAAAAATGAACAAACCAGCCAGCCAGCCAGCCAGTCAACAGTTAAAAGCTTTTTGGAATAAAAAGGTCTTCAGCCCCCGCCGAAATGTAAACAAATAGCCTTCCTGTTCTTTAATGCACTGTGTTCAGATCTCACCTAGAGGTCTGTGCCCTGTATTCTGCCAGGCAGAGAAGGTGCTGAATGAAGTGACAGGGGTTGATGATAAGTTCAGAGTGTAAGACCAGAAGATGAACAAGGGAGCCGACAGTTTGGGCATCTTGCTGCCAGGTGGAGGCCACTGAAGGGTAAAGAGGGTAAAGGCTTCATGCTGCCCCTGGAGAGACGGAGCTGCTAGCAGCTGCGTGTGGGACAGGGTTGCTCCAGGAAGCTCCAGAAGGGATCTTCTTTGAGGGGGGGGCTTGTAAGAATTGGCTGCTTTGCCCATTTGGAAATCTTGATATAAACATGTGGCTACTGGTCTTATAGAGCCCAGGCTTTCTACTTGGCACTGCAGAGACTGTCCAAGGGATTGGACCTGAGCTCCTATGCATACAGAGTAGATGCTCCATCCCAGAGCTGGAGCTCCTCCCAAGATTAACTGAGTGGGGAGGAATGATCTGGAATCGGAGGTGATCCTTAACCACCAGATTGGTTTTATGAAGACTGTGTATGCATATCCCACCTTGCAAATACAATTTTAATAACCTAACCAATTTCTAAACACATTCCCTCTACAGGTTTCAGGGCAGGCATCAAGATCCCATGTGGTTGGAATGGACAGGGGCATGCCCAGGTTCTGATGCTTCTCAGCCCTAAAGTTCCTTGGGAGGCTTGGGGGATAACGTTCCTGATCTGTAGGACAAATCCAGCTGATACTGCCTCCTCTATTCCAAGGCTTTGGAGGACCTGTGGCTGAACTGGGCCCAGGAAGTTGCCTTCTGCTGGGCATGCCCTCTGCCTAACTCTATTCACCAATTTGTGGTTGCTGCCAGAACATGCGCAGCAAGAAGCACCTGGTGTGCTGAAAAGAGCTACAGGCAGAATGATGGCTCCTCCTGTGGAGCCCCCGCAGCCAGGGTCTCTCCACTACCCAGCACTCAGTGGATTCCTTGGGGGCCACTCCCAGCCCAATCAGCAAGACTGCAGTCAGCTCTGCACACTGTCTTCCTCATTATTCCTCTGCTTGCTTCACAGGTGAATGGTGTAAATGTGGTAAAGGTGGGGCACAAACAGGTGGTGTCACTCATCCGCCAGGGGGGGAACCACCTGGTGATGAAAGTGGTCTCTGTCAGTCGCAAACCGGAGTCAGAGGACATCATTCGGAAAAAGGGTGAGTGCGGGGGGGGGGGCATTCCCAGCCCCATTCTTCTTTACAGCCTCCACCTCTGTTTTTCCCCTTGGCCACCCCCAACCGTGGCTTGGGAACTACCTTCATTTCCACCACAACCTCTGGGGCAGAGGCCAGCAGGAAATCTAACTGCTGGACAGTCCCATTTCTCCCAGGGACGCCCCGTGACTTGCACCCAAGACCCCACTGCTCTCCTTCCATAGGTACTGTCAGCTGGGCAATCCCTTATGCCAGCAGTGGAAATGGTTCTTGTGGACCAATATAGGAACTGGGATTTGATGACAACAAGCTTTCTAAATGGGGGGTTGGGGGTGGTGCTATAAAAGACAACCACCACGCTCTGCTAAAAATAACTGCTACTGTTCCTGAAAACCCAAAGCCATTTGGAACCGCAGTTCTGAAGCCCCTGCGCTTGGCACACCTGACCTAACTGAAGCTGGAAGCCCCACATCAAGGACTGGCAGGATCATGGGCTGCTGCCCGGCAGAGTCAGGAAATGACCCTGCTTTTTGTTCCCACAACCCCTGCGCTGTCTTCCCTGCCCTCAATAAGCCCTAACGTGGGAAGGTCACCTCTCAATAGTATTGGGGCGAGCAAGCGAGCGAGGAAGGGCACCCGCAGTCCATGCAGCCACAAGCCCTGCCTTGCCGAAAAGGACACACACACACACACACACACACGAAGTGTGGTGCTCTTCAAGCGCTGCGCATGCCTGACCAAGGCGTCCTTCTGCCGCCCACTTAGAGGGCCAGGAGCTGTTGCGCGCCCCCTGCTGCAGGTGGCCGGCAGCCCCTCCCCAGACGGGTTGGGACTTGAAGCCCGGCGTGAAATGCAGGCTGGCCCGCGTAGGTGGATTGGCAGGGCTGCTGATCCAAAATGGGTGGGTGCTGAGCTGGGCGCGGGTCACGGCAAGAAATGGGGCAATGCCCGCACCACCACTGCCCGGCAAGGACGACGCAGCTCGGCCTCCGACGGAGCGGCAGGGACACGAGGCCAACAGACTAGGACTCGGGCCCGGCCGCTCCGCCTCCCTTCGAGGGACCTGGCGGGCGCGGGGAGAAGCAGCTCCCGCCCACCCAAGGCGTGCAGGGAGGGGGCGAAGCCGCAGCCTGCTGCCTTCGTCGGGGCTGTCGCGGCTGCGCCGGAGCGGGTGGGCTCCAGGGCTGGGAGGCGGCCCTGGCCACTGCAGCGGATTGGCACTGGGGCCGCACCTGCTGAGTGGGCGGGAGGCTCCGGGCTGGGCTCCGTCCGCTCCGCTTTGGGGTCTCCAGCAGAAGCCTGAACCGCCGGTTTCCATAGCAACGCCTGAGCGTGGAAGCCCGCATTGTTCCGGAGCGAGCGCGAGAGGCAGGCGCCGCCGCCGCCTCCTGCAAAGCCCATGGCAGATGGAGCCCGGCTCCGGCATCGCTGCTGCTGCCACCGCTTAGGGAGCCCCTCGCTCCGCCAGGGTCGCCTCTGCGGCCACGCGCCGCCCAGGCCGGGAGGGGGCAATGGAGCCCCTCGCCCCTCCCCGCACGGGACCCAGAGCTCGAGAGCCCGGCCGGGGGGGCCTGTGGCACGGCCGCCCGCTCTGAGGGGGCCTCGCCCGCGGTAGCCGGCCCCGCCTCGCCCCGGGGACCATGAAGAAGTTTGCCTCCACACGCAGCCTCAACAAGATCCTGCAGCAGTGCGACTCGTCTTCCTCCCGCGAGTACGAGGAGATCCAGGCCGTGGAGAAGAAGTGGCACCTCCACCTGGCCGCCCCGCGCAGGCTGCTGGACAAGAAGTGCAAAATGCCCTCTCTCTTCCTTTCAGCCCCGCCGCCCCCCAAGCGAGCCCCCAGCACCACGCTGACCTTGCGCTCCAAGTCCATGACCGCAGAGCTGGAGGAGCTGGGTAAGTACCTGCGCGCGGGGGCGGGGCGGGGCCACTCTCCGAGAGCATGCGGGGCATGAGGAGCAGTGCACGCAGCCTCGCGCCGGGGAAACCCAGAAGGCGGCAGTGTCAGGGCCCTTAGCGGCCACACGCCCTGTGAGCCTCTGTCCCACAGCTGTTGCCAGGGCCTGTTGCTGCGGCGCTTCGAAGCCCCGAGGCATTTGTCCGGAACCCTCCCCCCCAATCTTTTGCCTCCCCGGCATTCCCTGCGCCCCCAGATTTGTCTTATCTTTACTCCTGCGCCACTCAGCTCCAAGCTAAGCTTTGGGCTGCTTAGTGTAGGCCTGTGCTACCTCCTTTCTTGGCTCATGGCGCCTCAAGGGAAAGAGTGGTCTTTCCCAGCAGCACCTGTACTCAAGGACCTTCCAGGGATGGGAGGAGCAATCTTCACACAAAACTGATGCTTTCCCATGGAGCCGCAGCTCTCCTGCGTTTCAAGGCAGCCTTTGCCGTTGCAACAGAGCTTGTTCGGTTCTTCTGAAGATCCCAGTGAGCTTCGGCAGCCTTCTAAGATGCTCAGCCTGCCTGAAGGATCTTCCCCTGTGTGCTTCTAGCCACACTTATCCAGCTCCATTGAAGGCCTGTGCAGCATTGTGCCTAGCTCCTCTTATATTAAGCCCTCAGCCAGGTCTGGCACACCATCCCTGCCCTGTACAATCTCTGCCTTTCTTGTCACAACCTAGTTTACCCAGGGGAGACGTGCTAGTTTATCAGCAGGTTGCGCAAGCTCATAGGTTTCCTTTGGCCCCGTAGAGGAAGAGCCCTCCTGCAAGCACATGGAGGAAAACTGTTTTCCCCAACGGGTGTGAAAATTGAGTAACACTAACTTATCTGAAGGAGTCTCAGAGGATTTGGTATCCTCCATCTTTGGACAAGTTGTAGTCACCCAGAAGATGGTAGTTGGGGAATCTGTTGCTTTAGGGACTCCTTTAGATAGCTTA
Source organism: Lerista edwardsae (assembly GCA_029204185.1). Lineage (NCBI taxonomy): Eukaryota > Metazoa > Chordata > Lepidosauria > Squamata > Scincidae > Lerista > Lerista edwardsae. The sequence goes on from JAJKFI010011615.1 coordinate 1,304,233, forward strand.
ATCCTATGCAGTTCCCGCTGGTTTCATTGTCCATGCAAGGTAATGCACTGAAGGGCAGAAGGGCACACATGGGCAGCAGAGTCTGAAAAATCCTCCCAAGACAATCCTTCCAAAAAGAATAGAAAATATCAGATCAAAATCTTGAAGAAGAGGTTTTCCTGGGGCCACAGAATACATGCCCCTAAGGGACATGTCATTGTTCCCACTCCTGGAGCTGTTTGGCAGGGGCAATGTGGGGCATGCCTTAGGTAGTCCCACATGCAGACTCCCCTGCCTTCAGAGCTAGTGGTCGTTTGGCCAGAAAAGAAGGCAGTGCAGAAAATACTGGGAGATGCACATTGATTCTCCTGTTCCCACTGTACTGTGCCCTGCAAACCCTACTGGATGAGAAAGCTGCGTGAGCAGCCCCACAAGTACTGTGGCACCCTACCACTGAGCCGGGGTATGCTGGGGTGACTTAGTAGAGGAGGTGGGGCCTATGTGCACATGCAAACCCACACCCCAAACTTATCTCCGATAGAAGAGGCAATCTGGATCCCATTGAAGCCTGCCTGCCTGCCTGCCTTTCACAGGACAAATTTCTAAGTGGCTTTCCTCAAAAGGGGCTGCAGTTTGGGAAGAGGTGGGAGGACCCAAAGGAGTTCTGCATGGGCCAACAGGGACCTCTAGTCCAATTCTCTTGCACTCTCAGCCCTCTCAACATCCCACACTTAATGGCATGGGGGACGCATGAAAAGTGTGGCATGTGGGCAGTGGGAGGTGGAATTGCATTGTTGTCTCCCTGGGAAGTGTGCATGAGACTTTTAGATTGAGGCCCAGAACCCAGAAACTGTCTCCCCTTGGCAGAGGCACGGGGTGTGGCATGTCCTGGGAGGAAAGCGTGCCTTGTCTGCCACTGATGTCTTGTACTTTGTTTCTTGATTCCAAGCCTCGATGCGGAGGAGGAAAGGGGGTGAGTGCAACTGCCTGTATCCAGGACTTTTCTCAACCCCCCTGATTCATTCTGCTTCCTCCCAAAAAGAATGTCCTCCTTAGGCCCATCAGTGCCAGTGGCAGGAGGCTGTCTCACACAGTACTGCTGGGCCATGGGTCTGAGTATCCAGCTTTTGTGCCATTGCCAGCTGTGCCCCCTTGTTGTCAGGTGGTTACTACTAATCCTTTGAGGGGTGTCAGTAAAGAAGCAGCAGCACACGCATTGTCCTCAAGTTGCATCTGGCATCCTCAGCAGCACTGAATGCTAGACCACATGCAGGGTGGTCTTGACAGCATTTCAATATTTAGAATTATTAAGGCAGTAACTCAGGTCAGGGATAACATGACTCCAGGACCAGGAGATCTTTTGGTACTTTGTATTTGACCAGTTCTGATCCTTTAATGAGCCGCTGACTCATGGAAGGATCTTGCCAGATGGCGGGGAGGTGAGGATCTGGTTGTCTTGATTGCTTCCTGAAGTAACTGATGGGCCACTGTGAGTAGAGCTACAGGAAGCTAGACTAGATGGGCCTAGGACTAGGGTTGTTGTTGTTAAAAATGCATGAAAACACAAAACACTTTTGGGGATTAAAATATCCAAATAAAAGCACAAAACACCCCATACTGGTGTTTAAGGTACTTCCCAGAATTTAAAATAATTACTTTTCCAGTTAGCCCTGTTTTTTGACCTTCACATTCAATAAGTCTGTAGCCCATGATGAAGTTCTTTCTTTTCCTCTTCCCCAATCGCTTGACTGGCGGCCTGGTTTGGGGTGCAGTTGTGAAACTACTCCTCAAGCTCAGTGCTTTCTCATCTTTGGCAGGTGCCAAAGCATCTCATCTCATCATTGCTTGCAGGTGCCACTTTTGCAAGTACAGCCACTGAAATAAATCACCACTTTGTTTTCTGCTGTCAAGCCTGTCCTCATGATCTGTTCTCGCTGTAGAATGGGATCTTTGGAGGGAAATGTTCAGCATGCTGATAATCTTTTTTTAAAAATAGTTTTATTATTTATATAAAAAGGATATGGATAAGGGGTACAGAATCAAAAAGGGAAGGGGTAAACATCGGTACACACATAAGGTATCGTTGCAATGTGTCTTACTAAGCTTAATATAATTCTGGTAATTCTATACATCTTTCCAGTGACTGTCTTTTATCTATTTATATATCTATATTCAATCAGATCTGCTTAACATTTAACATTTTGTGTCCATCCATTCATAAAATAAACGCCAAATTTGTTCCACTTTGTCTTCTTTTCTCGTAATCTCTCCGTCAATATGTCCATTTCAGCCACCTCATAAATTTTGCTTATCACTTGTTCCATGCTTGGAATATTTTCACTTTTCCAGTCCTGTGAAAACACCAATCTTGCTGCTGTAATTGCATGCATCATAAAATACTTTTTTCCCAACTCCTGTACATCTTGAAAAATATTCAGTAAAAACATTTCTGTCTTAAATGGTATTGAGCATTGCAAAATTTCTTGTAACATTTCATGTATCTCCCTCCAAAATTTTTTTGCTTTAACACATGTCCACCACACATGATAATATGTACCTTCAATAGTCTTACATTTCCAACAAATATTTGAAGTATTTTTATACATTCTAGCAATCTTATCAGGGGTAATATGCCATCTATAAAACATTTTATACATGTTTTCTTTGTATGATACCGCCTTCATCACTTTAATATTATCTTTCCAAATTTTTTCCCATTGTTCCAAAGGTATAGCATATCCAAAATTCCTAGCCCATTTTATCATAGTCTCTTTCACTTTTTCATCCTCCATTTTTAAATTCAATAAAATAACATACATTATTTTTATGAATTTCTCTTTCTCTTCTAATAAATTCTTATCAAATTCCAAATCATTTTGATAAATTCCAATCTTACCATCTTCTTTAATTCTTGATTTAATCTGTGCTACTGACCACCAATTCAACATAATATCTTTTGATTCCAGTTGTTCTTTAGATAACATTCCACCATTCCCGTCAATCAATTCAGCATATGTTCAGTACACTATCGGGCTCCAGCTACCCACCCTTGAGGATATTTTCGCCACCCGTTGTTTAAAGAAATCACATAACATCCTTAGAGACTCTTCCCATCCTGCTCACAACCTTTTTGAACTGTTGCCTTCTGGCAGGAGATATAGAACTATTAGAACGCGGACAACACGTTTCATAAACAGTTTTTACTCTAGAGCCATAACAGCATTGAACAACGAACTTAAGTACCAGTAGAATAGGGGCAGTCGGACTGTATTATTGTCTATTGTGTGGATGTTTGTGTTTTATAAAGAGGAATTTCTGGGGGATGTGGGGGGATTGTTGGGAGCTTAGTGTGTGTGTTGGTTTGGTCTCTGGGTGTCAGTGAATTTCGTTGTGTAATACAATGACAATAAATTATTATTATTATTATTATTATTAATAATAATAATAATAATAATAATTTTGATCTTCTCTAAACCATTCTGGCTTTGAAGCTATCTCCAGCGGTCTCACCCAACATGGAATTTTATCATAAATCTTATATCTTAGTTGATCCCACACCCAAATTAATGCTCTTCTCAAACAATGCTGTTTAAAATTTGGGTAATATTTTGCTTTGTCATATATTAAAAATGCATGCAAATCAACCGGAAGATCATATGTCTCTAGTTTAATTGTTCTTTTATCTTTCGGATCTATCCATTCTCTTATCCAGTTCAATGCAGCCGCTTGATAATAAACCAAAAACTCCGGGAAACCAAACCCCGCACGCTCTTTAGCATCTTGTAATAATTTCATTCGGATCCTTGTTTTTTTCCCTTGCCACACAAATTTAGAAACAATTTTATCTATTTCTTGAAAGTATGCTTTTTTCAAAATAATAGGTATTGTTTGAAACAAAAAAATAAATTTCGGTAATATATTCGTTTTAATTGAGGCAATTCTTCCCATAAAAGACAGCTGCAACTTTTCCCATTTTTCACAATCCTTCTGAATCTCTTTCAACAATTTATAATAATTTTCTTCCATTAATGTACTATTCTTATTTGTCATTATTATACCCAAATATCTTAGTTTATTTGTTATCTGTAACCCCCATTTTTCCAATTCTTCTTTTTCAGATTGCTTTATATTTTTTAATAACAGCTTTGTTTTTTGATAATTTATTTTCATACCAGCAACCTCACCGTATTCTCTTAAATTTTCCATTAAAAATTCAATTGATTCTTTAGGATCTTCCAAAATGAATACCACATCGTCTGCATATGCTTGTAATTTAAATTCTTCCCCTTGTACACTCAATCCTTTAATCCTTCGATCCTCTCTAATTTTTGTGTTAAGCATTTCCAGAGATAATATAAATAACAGCGGTGAAAGTGGACAGCCTTGTCTCGTATTTGTATATCTTCAGTTAAATCTCCATTAATTTTAACTCTGGCTATTTGTTTTGTATATATACCTCTTATTGCCGAAAGAAATTTCTGGCCACAACCTAATGCTTCTAATTGTCCAAACATAAAATTTCAATTAACATTGTCAAATGCCTTCTGCGCATCTAAAAAAATCAAACCTAATTTCTTTGATACATCTCTTTCACAATATTCCAATACATACATAATTATTCTCATATTTTTCTTTAATTGCCTTTTAGGAAGAAATCCAGCCTGATCTTGATGAATCATTACTCCTAAAATTTCTTTCAATCTTGAAGCCAAAATAGAAGCAAAAATCTTGTAATCCACATTCAATAATGAAATTGGTCGATAATTTTTTATTTCATTTTGTTCTGTCTGAGCTTTATGAATCAGAGTGATTGTAGCTTCTTTCCAGGTGTCAGGTATCTCTCCTGATACCCAAATATTATCAATCAATTCTTTATATGGAATTATCAGTATTTATTCCAATTTCTTGTAATATTGCGCAGAAAGACCATCCGGGCCAGATGCTTTTGTTACATTCTGCTTCATTATTGCTTCCTTAATTTCCAATAATGAAATTTGTTTCTCCAAAGCATTCCTCTGTTGTTCTGATAGTTTCAGTCTATTGTTTTTTAAAATATAATCTTGTTTTTTTTTTCCGTCAATCTCTTTCCTCTTATATAGGTCTTTATAAAATTGTTCTACAATCCTTTTAATATCTTTCATACCAGTTTTCTCTTTCCCTGTCTCATCTTTGAAGCTTTGGATAATATTTCTTTGTCTCTCTCTCTTTAATCTATACGCTAACCATCTCCCTGGTTTGTTTGCATTTTCAAAAAAATTCTGTTTCACCATTTTTAATTTTCTTTCCATATCTGCTATTTGCATCACATTAATTTCATGCTGTAATTTTTTAATTCTCAATCTAATTTTTGAGTTAGTGGGATTTTCCTGTGAATTTTCTTCCTCCTTCTTCAAATTCTGGCATAAAATTTCCATTTTTTCCCATTGCTTCAAATTCTGTTTCTTCCTCTCTCTCTAATCATTAAACCTCTAAAAAAAGCTTTACTTGTATCCCACACCGTTTGAATTCTCATCTCCTGTTGGGTATTAAGTTTAAAAAACCATTCCATTTCTGTAGTTGTCAATTTTATAAAATTCTTATCCTCTGATTGTGCATTATCAAGACACCATATCCTCCTTCGAAACCTTTTATTAATCATTAACAAGACTGGGTTATGATCTGCAAAAGTGTTCGGTAAAATTTCTGCTTCAAATTGACTATCAATTCCTGATGCCGAAATCCAACACATATCAATTCTTGACCATGAATTATGTCTAGCAGAAAAATACGTAAATTCTTTCTTTTTTGGATTCAGTGTTCTCCATGCATCAATCAAATTAAATTCTTCGATCATCTCTAAAAAAGTTCTTGGAAGCATTCCCTCTCCATTCAATTTCCTGCTTGATTTCCTATCTAAACGTTTATCAAAAACCGCATTGTAATCCCCAAGAATAATCATTTCCAGTTGATTATAGTTTACCAATTCTTTGTATAACAAATTAAAAAAATCATCTTGTTTTCCGTTCGGGGCGTAAATATTCACAATCAATAATTCCTTGTCTTGTACTTGAATTTTAACTATCACCGCTCTACCATCCTTATCATTCCAAATCAATTCAGGTTGAAGATTTGATCTAATATAAGTAGCCACCCCTTTTTTCTTTTTCTGGGGGTCCAAAGATGTAAAGAGTAAACCTAATTTATCATTTTCTAACAGTTTTCTTTGATTATATTGGACATGTACTTCTTGTAAACATATAACGTCCAAATTTATTTTTTTAAGTTGCATAAATTTTTTTTTACGTTTTGGAGGAATATTCAAACCATTTACATTCAAGGAAATTGTTTTAATTTGCCTGAATGCCATTGTTGTATTTATTAAAAATTTTCAATTTTTTCCCCCTTCTTTTTCTCTTCCTCTTGCTTTCTTAATCTCCTAGTAACAATTCTTGCTGGTTTAGGGGCCGCCGCCCCTAATTTCTCCGCATCATCCTGTGAATCTTCTTCTTTACTTTCTCCTTCTTGTTCCTGAGAGCTTCCTTCTTCTTCCGAACTATTGTCCTCTTGCACTGCTATTTGTGGCATTTCTGCTGCTGAACTGTCATTGGTTCCCTTATCTCCCATATTCCCAAAATCTTGTCCATATTTCTCCATAAATTGTTGTAATTTAAAGGTTGAATTAATATTCTGCCTTCTTCCACCATAATTAAACAATATCCCCTCTGGGAGGTTCCATTTATACTTAATCTGTTTCTCTCTTAGAAGTGCTGCAAGCGATTTATATGGCTTTCTTTTCTTCCGCACTTGAAACGGTATCTCGCGTAGAATCAGCAACTTATTTTCTGCCACATATCTTTCCTTCTCTTCTAAGATTCTTAGTACCTCATCTCTTAATCTTCGCTTAGTAAACCTAATCATCACTTCCCTTGGTCTATTATTCCTTCTCGCAAAACTTTAATCAAGCCGATAAATGATGTCAAGACCATCCTTCAATATTTGTTCTGCTATTTTAGTCTCTTCAACCAACCATCTTTTAATTACTTCAAATGTGTGTTCTCCCCGCTGATCAGGATAATTTTGTATTCTTATTCTCATGTTCGCTTTATCCATTTCTTGTCTTAATCGTGTCAGTTCCACCTCCTAATGTTCTATTTTCAATTCTCCTAATTCTGTTTCCACTTCTTGCAACTTTGTCTTTATCTTCCTTCTATCTTTAGCCGCTTCCTTAGCTTCTTTAGCATTTTTAGAGATTTGCGTCTGTAATTCATCTATCTTTTGATCAATTTTAGCTGTCACTCTGCTTTCAGATTCCCTTATTTCTTGGCATATCTGTTCTAATAACCAAAGCATTGGTTCTTGTTGCTGACTCTCTCTTCTTTGTTCACTTGACTTCTGATCTTGCCTTAAAAGTGCCATAGTTTGTACTGATGGTGCTGGGGATGTTCTGCTTAAAAGCTTAGGTGGATCTTTCTTTTCCTTATCTTTAGGTAACATTTTAAAAATCAACCCAATACACCAATAATCAAGTTATTTCAAGCCCAATTAATTTCAAATCGCCCCCCTATTTATTAAATATCAACTCCAAAATTCAAAACTCCCACCATATATTTCTTATATCCTTCAATTCAAACCAAAACTCAATCCACCAATCAAATAATCCGTTTCATATACTCTCCAGCCTTTTCTTACACAGACCAAAAACGAGTTCCGTCTGACAGATATCCCTCCGCCAACTCAGAGTTTTATCCAGACTTGATCTCCTCTGTTTTCTGCTTTCCCCGTCACTCGTCCCGCTCCATCTTTCCTCCTTCTTCCACAAAATTCAGGTCTTTAATTCTCTTCACCAGCTAATAATCTTCAGTCAGATATATAAGCCTGCACACCTTCCGATTAAACATCCCTTAAAATAACACCGAGTTCAGTATCAAAAAAAATAAAATGACAAAAATGGAAAGAAAGAAAAAAATAATCCAGCCAAAACAAAAGCTAACCATTTCAATAAGCCAAAAATGTATTTAAATCCATAAAAATTAAAGAAAAACCAAATGAAAAAGAAGACCAAAGAAAAAAAATAGTCCCTTTTAAAGTCCCGGATGTTTCTCCCTCCACCGATTCTTCTCCGTTCCTCCGCACAAAGAGCAAAAAAAAAAAAAAAGGAAAAAAACAAACAAACCTCCAGTTCTCCCTCAGTTCATACGCAGCCAACCAAGAATGAAATGAAGCAGAAACAATTTCCCCTTAAAAATATTTATATCCAAGAGAAGGGAGGGATTCAAAAGGAAAAAATAATAATAAAAGGAAAAAAATAATCTTTTTTTCTAACTCCAAATATCCTGGATGTTGCTACTTCTGTCAAGTTTTCTCCCTCTCCAAACAGCAAAACATCCAATATCCTTCCACCTCTTTCCTTCAAATGAGGCAATTAAATCTTCCTCCCCCTCAAAAATAGACGCTCCTACCAAGCAGAATTTAATCCTTTCTAGTCCATCAATGCAGTCAGATTGGCTTTAAAGTTCTTAACACTTCACCATCTCTTGCTCAATTCACCTCCACCCAAGCCGGAACTACTTACAAGGTACGTGGGAAAATTTTAAAAGTCCTTTCAAGATTAAAAAAAATACAATCATCCCGATATGGGGCTCCCAGAGCCAGAAAATATTATTGCTTGATATTTCTCAATCTTTCTCTGGCTCTCGCTTCAAGCCACCAAGCCCAACAGCCCATTCAGTTAGCTCCCACTTCCTCTAGTCCGTTCCGTTTATAATTCTGTCTTTCTATCTTGTACTATTTCTTTAAATTACTCACAGTCTCTGGAACTCTCAATTAATTCTTCTTCCAGTTAAGCATAACACATTGCAGCGTTAGGGCAGCGTCCCGATTAGGCAGCCAAAACAAGGCTGCTCTTCGCCTCTTGTGTGCATTCAGGCTACTCCCATTCCGAACGCAACTGCCACCACGCTCTAGAAGGGAGATGCACCTGGCCAATTAGACTGGCTCTCCTGCCAGTCTAAAAGGCTCACCTCGAAAGATAAGCCACACAAATAGGCAAAAAATGAGCCAACTCCATGGAGCCCCGTGGAATGGCAGCCATTGACATCGGCCATCGCTCCGTCCACCAGCATGCTGATAATCTTGTATCTGAAATTCCAGCCAGGAAAAAGAGCTTTAGAGGTCATAGAACAAGTGGTTGTAGGCTTTGTTTGCTTGGGATATTTTCAATTTTCATTTCTAGATCATTTGTACCTTGTCATCTAGTGGGGCTAGAGTAGGCGTCCAGCTGAAAATAAGCAACCAAAGTATCAACGAAAGACTTGATCGTTCAGGACAATCAACACTGGCAAATGAGCCATGATTCCTATTCAGAAGCCACCTTCCATCCAGAAGAGGAGTCATACTTTCTCTGTAAAGTCACAAGTCCACAGGAGCCTCCAGTTTCATGAGGAAGGTCAAATCACAGGCAAAGGTCTTGCTCCTTGCCATGCTTTTAATTAATACAACAGACTTCTCCCACTGTCTGTACTCTATGCCCAAATGAAGATACTCTGTGTAAACAGTAACATGTTTTGATGATGCCTCAAAAGTGCTGGGAGTGACTTTTCAATGCCCCCTTTGACTTCAAAAACAAATTAATTAATCTCTGTCCAGTTCTGACAAACAGCTAATGGTTCTTGATAGCAAATGCAGCTAATCATTCAAATCACCATAAAACCACTGTTCCCAAACTGTGAACTGTGACTCCCTGGCTTCAGTACCTGGATTTGGGACTGAAAGTGCTTTGGTCAGGCTAGGGGTGAACTATGCCAGGGGCTAGCCGGGAGAGTGCATCCCTGTTGGTTCTGCTGGATATCTATGGTTTTTGATACCATCAATCATAGAATCATAGAGTTGGAAGGTGCCCATGAGGTCATCTAGTCCAACCATCTGACTGTAGCTGGAAATCCTGAGTATCACCAGCAGGTGCCTGTCAAGCCACTGGTTGAAGATCTCCAATGAGGGAGAATCCACCACCTCCCTCTGCAATCTGTTCCACTGTCAATGTGCCGATACCATCAAGAATCTCTTCCTGATGGCCAACCGGAATCTCCTCTCTTGCAGTTCGTATCCATTTGATTTAGTTCTACAGTGGGTCCTTCTTATGTGTGGGTTCAGCATCTGATCAAGTTCCTTTAGCACTCTAGGATGCGGTTCCTCCAGTCCAAATAACTTGACTTCATTTAGGCCAGTTAGGTGATTCTCAACTCGTTCCGTGCCCGTCTTAATCTGCAGACCTGTGCCATTCAGGTTTTCATTACCTCTGTGGGAATGTACACATTTCTCTGTCTTGGAAAGGGATCTAACATCCACATTTGCACAATCTCCTTCCAAGAGAAGATGGATGCAAAGTAGGAGTTGAGCAGCTTGTTACTAGACACCAACCGGCCATCCTTATCAAGCAGCAATCCCACCCTCTCATTTCTCTTCCTCTTACTTTGGGCACACCTAAAAAAGCCCTTTTCATTGCTCATGACATCCCTGGCCAGCCTCAACCCATGCTGAGCTGTAGCATTCCTGACAACCACTCTGGGCTACCTGTCTGTACTCCTCCCTGGAACTTAGTCCCATCTTCCATTTCCTAGATTTGTCTTTTTAAACCTTCAACTTGCCATTTAGATTCTTGTGCTGCCTTACAGGCTTTTTGAGGTGTCTTCCCCATTTATTTCTCATAGGAAATGTTTTTGACACTGCCTATAGCAGCTATTTCTTTAGGACAGTGGGAAGCACTGGCCAAGACCCCTTTAAGGGCTCAGGAAAGGGGGAAGGCAGCAACGTGATCCCCAGGATCGCACTGCTGCCCTGGGTGAAGGGGCTTTTTTTAAACTTATCCCATGAAGCACTGGCCTCCAGGGGTGTGTGAGGAGCCCTGGGGGACACCCCTGCAGGACACCCCAAGCCTCGCAATTTGTCTTAAATGCTATCATGACACACTTCCAGTTTCGTGATCGCAACCCGGAAGTGGGTCACAATCACATTTTTAACACATAGCAAGGCTTGGGGAGCCCTGCCGGAGTGTCCCCAGGGCTTGCACACAAGCGCGCATGCGCGCACGCACGCGCACACACACACACACACACACACACACACACACTGAGGCCAGCACTGTGAAGGGTAAGTGTAAAATAATTCCCTTTGCCCAAGGCAGTAGCGTAATCCTAGGGATCGCGTTGCTGCCTTTGCCCTGCTACTGCTTACAAGGTTCCCAATTCCCTCGTATGAGTTTGAGAACCACTGCTTTAGGAGATCCCATCTATCTTGGGCCTCTTTTCCCATTAGTTCATCTGCCCATAGGTCTCTTCTGTGCAAAGCCCCAGTAGACTTCTCTTTGTTCACAGCTGTCTCCTCCGGTTGTTCCCTTTGGAGAAGTTCTGTGTGTGTCGTGTCCAGGAACTCCTCAGCTGCATTGATGTGGTGAAGAATTGTGCTCCTGTAATCCTCTAACCTTCTCCTCTGATAGCGCAACTAGTTTGCACTAGCTAGATGTGTAGTCCTCAGTGACTGCAGGCAAGAAGACAAATATAGCACATGCCTTGCACGTCATCACTGCTGCAGTTTCTCCTTCCATTTTCTGTCTCTTCAGCCACGGTGCCCTGCTGGGATGGGGCTTTGGGGGCAAGCTTTTCCTTGGCTTTGATACTTCCTGTAGGATAGATTCCAGAAGGAGGTGGTGCTGGGGAACTTCTGTTTGACCCCTCAGCCCACAGGGCCCTTCAGGGTTCAGTCTTGTCTCCCACGCTTTTTAGCATCTACATGAAACTGCTGGGGAAGCCTGTCCTTGAAGTGGGATATCGCCAATATTCACTTAGTGTTTCCTTTTCCATCTTCCAGAGTTAAGCAGTGGATGTTCTCCACTGACGTCTGGAGGCAGTAATGCACCCAATGAAGGCAAACAAGCAGAAATTAAAACCAGACAAGATGGAGGTGCTGTTGACCAGGTTGTGGAGTATTGGTTGGTTTGGGTTGTACTACGTGGGGGTTCTCCTGGATCCAGCATTGATCCTGGACACCCAGGACTTTTTGCTTAACCTCAATTCCTGGAACAAACAGGCCTGGTCATGGCCACAGTTACCCATGCATACAGATGATTGGAGACAATGTTATTTATTTTACTCCTGCCATTGTGTTCAGTAAGATTTAGGCTGCAATCCTGTTTGAGGGACCAACCCTATCCAATTTTTCAGCACCGGTGCAACCACAATGCAGCCCCGTGATAAGGAGAAAAAACGTTCCTCTACCTTGAGGAGGCCCCTGTGACTTCTCCCCCATTGCAGGCTACAGTACACACCCCAATGAAATGGCTGCACTGGAAAACTGCATAGGATTGGGCCCTGACTCTACATGCATTAGAGGACAATACTAACCAGGAAGTAGGCCAGCACAGTTTGGCTGGCATAAGGGATACTGAAAAGTATGTTTGGGCCACTCTCAGAAAGGCCAGCACACAGATGTGTGCCATCTTCCCTGACTCCGAGAGTGGTCCAAACACACTTTATGGTGGCCCTTGTGCCGGCCAAACTTTGCTGGCCTAACTGAGCCTGCCTAACTCCAGGTTAGGATTGCGCCCTCAGTCTTGCTCCCTCTGCCTGTTTATGTGTGTGCGTGAGCATGTTTTCCCTTTTGCCTGTTATCATTGTGTGCAAGTGGAGGCTGCTGCTGGCTGGGAGATGAGGCAAGCATCGTGCAGGCCAGATAAATAGCTTCTGTGGGCTGGATCTGGCCTGTGGGCCTAGTTTGACTCCCCTGGTCCAGGAAGTGCCCCCACAAGTTATTCCTAACAGTGATTTAGAGGATGCTGGGTTGTCATAGTGCAAACTGCTTTGCTGGCACCCTTAAAACGATTGCCACTGTTTGGTATGCTAGGATGAATTAAGAATCCCTCCTGACTTCATGTCTCGGCACCTCCAGAATATGCAGGACTGAAGCTAGCTGGCTTGGGGAGTCTCTGTGGGATCTGGCTGGGAACTGAAGTTCAGTTGTTTTGAGGCCCACTAAACAAGAATCATGGAACAAGTATTTCAACAAATGATTGAAATGCTGGGAGTGAGCTTTTCAAGTCGTACAGAAGCAGTTCCTAGGTCTAGGTGTTGGAAGCAAATTTTAAGAAATAATGTATAATAAATTTAGGAAATGGACAATGATGTTGCGTGTCCTGGTAATGTCAAGCGTTCTTTAAAAAGAAAAGACTAAGACTGGAATCCTGACCTGGTGCTGGGCCAGTACAAGTCCCGTGCACTGTCCCAAGAGTATCATGAACATGCCATAAAGCATGTTTGCAACTACTCACGAGTTGGCTGAGTCAGTGCAAGACATGAGATGGTTCCCAGAGGCCATGAGGTGGGTGGGAGAAGGTGGTGGGAGGGTTTTCGGGGGAGCAGGGAGGGGAATATTTGGGCAGGGGGGAGGGTTGGCCAGGAGGTGGATTGGGACTGGGCAGGGGTGGGACTGGCTGCGAGAGCACAGGCCGAATCCTAACCCCCACTCTCAGTCCGATCGGCCTTACATGGGCTGCTCAGATTTGCACCAGCAAATTTGCTGACATGATCCTTAGGGACGGCTGGCACACAACACGACATGGGCTAAGCGGGGAAGTATCCCCTTACTCCAAGTTGCACTCCAGCCGGCACCTACTTTGTACTGGATACAGTGCAGGCCAATTGGCCTGCTTGTTCCAGCGCAAATTAGGATTGGGCTGTAAGAAAGTTTAAAGAGGGCCACATGGATGTGGTTATTTGAGCCTGAGAAATCTTTGAAGGATCTTCTGCTTTGCAACCTGTGGCTCCTGGCCCTGAAATACCAGGTTCTGGTCCTTCAAATGTGGGTACCTAATGAATTCTTTGGACAAACTCTGTTTTCAGGAGATGTGACTCTTGGGAAGACTGTATCATTTTGCATTCCAAGGGCAGTATGTTCAGCGAGGGGCTGGAGTGGTGTTGTGCTCACCCTCCAGAGTTGTTTAGAGATGCAGTGACCACCTCAGAGTGCTCTCTCAGCAAGGCCAAGGAAGCACCGTTCACCACTGATCCTGTCTCTTGCCAGGACCCGTCAGACGTCCTTGGGCCCTCCTTGTGCACACTCCCTCCCCCTCCCCAATTTCTTGCATGGTCTGGATCATCTCAGGATATCAACATGGCTAACTGAAGCTGTGGGTTTTTGTCTGCAGAAAAACTGGACGAGATTTTAGCTGCTGCCGAGCCCTCACTGAGAGCGGACATTGTCGAAGCCGATTCCAGGGCTGCCACTGTGAAGCAGCGACCAACCAGCCGTCGCATCACTCCTGCAGAGATCAGTGTGAGTCAGATGGGAGGGCATCTGAGGGGCAGGGAAGGTCATGAGCTGGGAGGATGGGGAGAGGGGTGAGGCATCATGAAGGGTGTACCATGAAGCCAGAGATCTGAGGAAGAGTCCGGAGTCATGTGGATGGTTCCCCACATGAACCATGGGTTGAAAAGTCAACACACTTGTGCCAAGAGAGGATGTTGCGTGTGCAGAACTGGTCTTTGGTTTAGCTGAAATGCTTGTCAAAATCACAGTGTCCTGGTTCAACAAGAGTTATATTGTCATGGACATGCAACGAAACATTCAGCAGACTCTTTCCACCCACACAGAACTATAGAAGAAGTGAACTCAGGTTGTCGTTAGTGGAAAAGGAGATCTGGGGTTCTCTTGGGCTATTGTGGGGCAAAGCCATGCATGTTGCATTTGGATGAGCCTGTGGGATTTCTTCTTGAGGTTTGCCTCAGGCCTAACAGGTCTAACAAATGGGATGGGAAAGGTTGCTTTTGGGGTAACTGGGAAGCCCTGTGGCATCTTACCCTTCTTTCTTATTCTGTAAAATGAGAGATGCCGGCATATTTCCTGAGGTGGCAATGGTCATGTTTATAGCACTTGCTGCATGGGGTGGGGAAAGGAGGAGGGCCTCCTTGTGCCTCCCACCACTATGTGCTTCTTTGACCTGGAGGAGGGCTGGGGGTCAGGGAAGAAGGGTGTAGGCCAGTGGTTCCCAAACTGGATCATGAAGCACCTGGAGCAGCCATATTGAAATACGGGATGATGAGATTCTGGAAACGGGGAGGCCTGTGTGGTTGTTTTGCTTGTGTCATGTCTGAAAATAAGCTTTTTCTTTCTGATTCAGCCGTGACATTTCTGGTGGGTCCCGGACAGATTGTCATTCTAAAAAGTGGGTCCCAATGCTAAAAAGTTTGAGAACCATTGGTGTAGGCTGCTTCAGCTCACAGTAGCTGCACTCCAGTGGTACGTCAAGCAGACCTCACCTGAAGCAGCCTTTTCAACTCTAGGTCAGCGTCAGGCGCACCTCCTGTTTCCTAGGACTTTAGTGGCTCCTGCACAGCTAATTTATGAGAGATGTTTCCCCAAAAGGTTTGCAGTCCCTCGCATGCAAGCTCATGTAGAGTCCGTTTCTGCCCACTTGCCCTTTTAGAAGACTTGGGCCAGGGGGACAAGGGTCCAGAGGTGAACCAGTGATTCCTGCTTCTGATGACAGAGTGAGAATTACTCTTGCTCTGTTCCTTTTCTAGTCGCTGTTTGAGAGGCAGGGGATGGCGGCACATGCTGGGCCAGAGAAACCCCACGTTACCCTACGCAAAGGAATTCCACGGACAAAGTCAGTCGGTAGGTGTGCCGCTCCCTCCATTACTTCTTAAGGCAGCCCCACGTATTCTCACCTGTGCATCAGGACTATTCCTTCTGCAGCTTCTAAAGGCTAGCAACCTCCTCTTGGGCATCCGTCCTTCCTTCTGAGTGAAGAACTCCAGTATTCCATGCATGAGGCACCATTTATGGGCTTCCTGGCAGCCCCAGCCTGTCCTTTCCTCTCGCAGAAATAATGACCAATAAACCCTTGTGTCTGGGTTCCACCATGACATCCATTTCTACACTCTCACCCTGTTGTCCCACATGCACGCACAGGTACTCTTTTCCTTTACCTGTGGTAAATATATCCTTCTGTTAGGTGGGCAGTTAATTTTGAGGTGGAGACTTGCAGATAAAGCTCCGTAAGGTTGACACTTTCAAACTTTCTGCCTGACCAATATTTCTGCCTCAGTTCCCCCTCCACCTTCTGACAATAATACATTACCCTTCCAATTTTTTAGGCCCTGTGTAAGATGTTTGTTTTTTTCACTTCCCTCACAGAAGCTGCACTGTTTATCAACAATCTGTTGCTGATACCTTCACCCTGAGCAGTTAGAATGTTGGTGAACATTCTGTGACATCACAGCAGCTCCACAATGGCTAGGAGAGGCTTTCAGGCAACAGGCAGGTGACAGTCAGTTTTGGGGCTATTATGTATGTAAAGTTGGGAGCTAGAGAGGGGCAAAGTTCCTCTGTGGTGCAGAGCATAGCTACATGTGCAGCCCTCAAATGTATAATTTGATGAGGAAAAGGAAGATAACCCTGTGCCCGCAGTAGGAAGCACATTTGTGCCATGTTCCTGTGAGTTTGAAATGTCAGCTTCAGTTGCCTCCCTTCAAACGTCCCTGAATTTGCTGCTTCACTCTGTTGAATGAAGCAGTGTTACTCAGCCAGTGGTACTCGTACCACTGGTGGTATTCGAGGTGATATCCGGTGGTAGGACCCCCAGACCCCTGCTGCCTGGCAGCGAGACCAGCAATGCAACTGGACAAGCAGTGCTAAGAGGCTTGGTTTGGCAGGCAGAGCTCCAGCGTGCGCTTTTTGTGCTCTCAAAAAACCCTCCCGTTCTCCCTGAGCCTCTTTCCAGTGTTTGTCATATTTCATCTGGCCCCCCAATCTGGAAGTAACTGGCAATGACATCATTGCCAGTTACTTCCAGTGGCACTTCCAATAGGAGGACCATGCAAAGTGGAATGGTGGGGGACAAACGTCGAGAAACGCTGCCAAAGAACTTGTGATGAGGCAGTCAACAAAAAATTCAAGAGTTTTAGAGAATAGGGGGAAAGTCTGTTAATCGTGAGATCCTGCCCTGTGGGGCTTTGTCCTCTGCCACCAAACCTGCCCCCTTCCTGGGCCCAATCCAAGGAGACGTGCAGATGTCCCAGGCTCCAACCCTGAATGGCCTGGAATTAGCATATCTCCAAAGGGTCTCAGTGTGACCTCACCTCTGCTGGGCTTGACTTCCAGGATGAAACCACGATGGAGTTGTTTGAACTGTACATGTGTTGGGAAAGAGAGGGTGTTCCTTAACAGCAGTAGTTCCCAATGGGGGCAGCAGGATGCAAAGTTCTGCAAGGCGCCTTACCTTGCCATGTAAATTGCTCCTCTCCCTTGCTGTCGTAGCCATTCTGGGCTGTGGAAGCAAAGAGGGGGAGACATCTCTGCATTGTATTTACAACCTGGAATGGCTATGGTTTACATGGCAAGGTAGCGCCCTGCCCCGCCTCTAGGGACACTACTGCCTAACTCCCACAGGCGTATGCCTACTCCTTCAGCACCAGCTCTTCACTCACTGGCCAAGAATGCTTTCCATTTCCCACCCCTCTGCCCTCCTCCTCAACCCATGGCAGCCTGCCTGTTGCCTTTTCACATTCCAGTTCCCCTAAGCCACTTGGACATGGACCTCTGCTTCCCCCTTAAGGAGTGTGGGAGCAGTGGAGTCCCTACAGGGGGGGCAGACCCCTTAGTTTTGCAAGGAGCCTTACCCTGTCATGTAAATCCCTCCTCTCCCTTGCCGCTGTAGCCAGTAAGCAATGCCAAGACATTGCTCCCCCCCCCCCCCGGTGAGGATTGACTAGAACGGCATGGGAAAGGAATGATTTCCACAGCAAGGTAAGGCTCCTTGCAAAACTTAGAGCTCCGCTCCCCCTGTAGGGACTCCTCTGTGTGGGAGTTCATGTCAGCAGCGGCCACAGGAGGAACAGTTCAGACACTGCTGTTTACGATTCACAGCTGTCTGTGGCTGTTCCTGCCTCTGGAATATTTCACAGATGAGTGACACGCTGGGTAAAGACATATTTTCTTTGGTCTGCTCTAACTCTCCTGATGCTCAATTTTAGTGGATGTCCCCTGGTCCTGGTCCTGTGTGAGAGGGAAAAGAACATCCCTCTATCCATCTCCTGCATAACTTTATAGGTCTCAATCATGGCCCCCCTCAGGCGTCTTTTTTCTAGATTGTAGAGCCCCACAGAGACACTGGACTGTTTGCCTTCAAGCCTCTCCCAGCCTATTTTTCTCTAGTCAGAAGGTTGATTCATGTAACATTTTCCTTTTTTTTCCCTTTTTAACTCTAATTGTCTTTTCAAGATTTTTTGATATGTCAAATCTGACTTGTGATATGCTGTGCATGTGTCAAAACCATAACTCACCCCAATCTGGAAGACCCAAATAGATTGACTTAGAATGTGGGGACTAGAGGTTGCAACAGCACATAACATGGGAACTAGGTGCCATTTCCCCATGAAAATACATGTGTGAATCAGCTCTGGCAGCAGTGTGCCTCAGCAAAGATCAGTGCACTCACCCACTCCTCTCTTGCATGCTCATTGACTCTGACTGTGCATGCTTTTAAGGAAGCAGAGATGGGAGCATGGAATGGAAGAAAAGAGAGCCACCCCTTGAGATTGGGTCTCAGTCTTTTCCTTAGGACCCATTAACAGATATTTCAGGGAGGCTCATTTTACATAAGAAAAGGCTTGCTGGATCAGGCCAAAGGGCCTCTGCACATCTAGCAATTTCTCTAGCATGACAGGTAGCCTTTGCTAGACCATGAATTTGCCTAGTCGCCTTTCAAAGCCACCTGAGCCACACCATACCTGCCATCATATTTGTTACTGAAGCTGATGGGATTCTTCCAAACTATCAGCTGGATTGAGGCCCCATAGATCGGGACTGCAGCAGAGAGCAGAGGGGCTTTCACCCTTCCCCCACATTCTCTCTTTCCACATAAGTTCAAAGAAAAAGGTACTCTTATTGGCAGCTATGGAAGCTTGGTCCCTTGTTCAGTGGCAAATATTGGGGAGGATCTAGATCAGTGCCCTGATCATCCTCAAAGCCCCCTGCCCTCCTGCTGCAGGCTTAATCTGCAGAGACCCCCCAAACCATCTGCTAAAAACAAGGCTGTCAATTCTGACAGTGGCCTTAACATCATAGACAGTTTGGTCTAAGCCTCTAGTCATGACACCTTGTGGTGATGAATGCCATAAGTTAACTAGGGATTGAAGGATTGTGCATAAAGGACTTCCTTCATTTATCCTGAGTCTACTGAGATGGAGCTCTAATACTAGAACGCAGGCAGCATTCCCGCTGTGAGTTCCACGCCCAAGGAAGAAGCACCCTCTCCAGGGAGTTTGTTCAGCCTGAATGTGCCAGCAGCATCAGGCCTCTGTGCCTCCTTATAGGCGGGTGGCATGGCTGGAGTGACCCTCTGGAGTGCAGAGCAGTGTGGAAAGCAGTGGGAAGAGTCATTCATATTCAGGCCTGTGAAGCAGCCTAAGGGTTGGAGAAGCTGGCCCGAGGACTGGGAAGCAGGCCTTCTGGTGCCATTCCTGCATCAGGGAGCTTTCGTCATTCAGCAACTCTGACGCTTACTGTTGTGCTGGTTTGCAGGTGAAGATGAGAAGTTTGCTGCTTCCCTAATGGATGGGAAATTCCCCCGGAGCACCTCCATGCAAGACACTGTAAGAGAAGGGCCTGGCATTCCACCCCCGCCTCAGACCGCTCCTCCCCCACCTCCTTCCCCATATTATTTTGACACAGCCCCGCCCCCATCCTTCTCCCCACCACCACCCCCTGGACGAGTCTATGACACAGTACGGTCAAGCTTTAAACCAGGCTTGGAGGCCAAGCTCCATGGGCTGCCTCAGGTGATCAGTGCAGCTGAGATGTACGACCAGGCAAGGATCTCCATCCCTTACCCTGAGAGGCAGAAACGGGCACGATCCATGATTATCCTGCAGGACTCCTCCCACCTTCCTGTGGAGCCCACTGACATCCCCCGCCCTGGCCCTGCGGCCACCCCCCCTGAGAAGATGAAGCGGAAGGGGCGTGTGGTCGACAACCCTTATGCCAACATGGGCCAGTTTAATGTCAGCCTCTTTGCCCCCACCAAACCACAGAGGAAGAAGAGCCCCTTGGTGAAGCAGCTGCAGGTGGAGGATGCTCAGGAGCGGGCAGCACTCTCGATTGCAGGCGGTTTTACACGGGAGCCCTCCCCCACCCGGCGCAGCCATCGCCTGAGCGGACTAGAGTACCAGTCACCGGTAGACACCACCAGTCTCCCCTTCACCACTGCCATCGCTGGAGTAATGAAGGACAGAGAGCGCCGCCTGGACGAAAAACGGAAATCCACTGTCTTCCTCTCAGTTGGGGCCATTGAAGGGAGCCCCCCCACCGTAGAGATGCCATCTCTGCAGCAGTCACGGTCCATTGACGAACGACTGTTGGGGAGCCGGGATGTACTTCTGCCTTCACCCGTCTCAGCTTTAAAGCCATTAATAAGTAGTTCCTCTTCAACATTCATCCACCCCCTCACAGGGAAGCCTCTGGACCCCAACTCACCACTGGCACTTGCGCTGGCCGCAAGGGAGAGGGCGCTTTCCACCCAGGTCCCCTCCAGAGTGCCCACCCCCATCCACAGCCCAGACTCGGATCGTGCTGCTCCCCTGTTTGTGGACATACAAACCAAAGAACTAGAGCGGGGGGAGTTAGAGGGCCTTATATCGCCTGCATACTCACCTGGAGCCAAGGCACCCACACCAGGCACCTTGACTCCTACGCAGAGCCACTGGGGGATGCCAACAACTGTGAGGAAGGAGGACGAGGCCAGAGCTGAGACATCTATGAGAGAGGAGAGGAAAGAGGAGAAAAAGTCTATGATCATCAGCATAGTGGACACGTCGCAGCAGAAGACGGCAGGCCTCATCATGGTGCATGCGACAAGCAACGGTCAAGACCTTGGGCTTTTGATGAAGGAGGAGGAGGAGAAGCCACCTGCCCCTGAGGCAGGTCCAGAGCTAGCTGAGATGCCTACTGTAGAGTCCCAGCCCAGTCCGGTGGGGAAGGCTCCAGTCAGTCCAGCTTCTGACAAGACACTCGGGCAAGGTAGTTCCGAGGAGGAAGTGGAGCCGTACATGGTTACCCTGCCACCTGCTCAGCTGTCTTCGAGTGATGAGGAGACCAGGGAGGAACTAGCCAAAATAGGTCTGGTACCTCCCCCAGATGAGTTTGCAAATGGGGTACTTGTCACCACCCCTGGCACACCTATCAGCCAACTGGCCACTCCAGTAGTTGCCACGCCATCCATACCAGCGGCAGCAGTAGCACCTTCTACCACTGGTGGAACACCCTCAGGGAAGCCCTCTGATGCCCCCACAGCCCCAGAGTCTGCTGCAGACTCAGGAGTGGAAGAGGTGGACACCAGAAGTTCAAGTGACCATCATCTGGAGACCACAAGCACCATCTCCACTGTCTCCAGCATGTCAACATTGTCCTCCGAGAGTGGGGAGCCCACTGACACATACACTTCCTTTGCGGATGGACAAACTTTTATACTCGAGAAGCCACCAGTGCCTCCAAAGCCAAAACTCAAGTCCCAGCTCAGCAAGGGGCCAGTTACTTTCAGGGACCCACTTTTGAAGCAGTCTTCGGACAGCGAGCTCATCTCCCAGCAACACACGGCCATTCTGGCTTCTGCCAGCGTTGGCCGGCCACGCTACCTCTTTCAGCGAAGGTCCAAGCTGTGGGGGGACCCCCTGGACAGCAGGGCGATCCATGGGGCTGAGGATGACAAACCAACTGTGATCAGCGAGCTGAGTTCCCGGCTGCAGCAGCTGAACAAGGACACACGCTCACTGGGGGAGGAACCTGCTGGGGGTGTGCTAGACCCTGGGAAGAAGTCTCCGGTGGTTGCAGCACGGTAAGGAGAGTTGGGCCGTCTACCTTCCCTTACCTGGGAAGCAAGGAGCAGTCAGCAGCTTGGGAGGAGGTGGGCGGCCTCATTCTAAAAATCAGGCAGGGGAGGTCGAGAGCCCTGTGAGGGTCTCAGAGAGCTGGGGAGGGGGGATGTGGGGGAAATGTTGAGATAGCTGGCATAGAACTGACACGTTTGGCCTTGACTCACCAAAGTCCCCCTTCCCACTTGCATGCTCCCTCTGTCTCCCCTCTTTCTGACCCCTGGAGGTGTGTCCAGACCAGCAGACTTCTCTCACATTTCAGTTCAGCTCTCCTCACTGCTTCAAAACTGTGAACCTTGGTGTGCTTCCTTTACAAATGTGTTTCTGTTTCCTGGAATTCTAGGCCTGGGGTTTTAGGACTTTATGCCCCTCCCAAATAACTTGGAATTTGCCTACTTGCTCCCGCCAGTCAGTATGACCCCGTGTGCATGAGACGGGCCCAGAGTAGTGATGCTTCGTACCTGCTGAAAGAACCGAACAGCAGCTGAGCACAGTGTCTCGGAGTGGCTCCCCGCAGGAGCCGCGGCTGCTGCACCAATCAGACCATGGCGCTGGTGCTCTGGTAGCAGAAGTGGGAAGGAAAGGCCAAGACTGTGGCTGGGGAAAAGCACACAGGAGACCAATGGTGGATATGTTGGCTCCTCTGGAATGAGAGGCTTGCTGATGTGTGGAAAATACAGAGGAACAAACAGTTGTGTTACCTGAGAATTGCTGGTCTGGGCAGACTCTTCACTCCTGCCAACAGCCCCTTCTTTGCTGACTCCCCTGGCTTCCTTCCATGCCTCAGATCTCTTGCCCCCCCATCCTCTTGTTGGGATCTTTCTGTTCTGAATGGATCACATAAGCTGAGAGTTTTCCGTGCCCCTCTCCACTTGGAGGCAGGCTGTCCTGCTGATACCACAAGGCACATCCCCCAGGCAGACTCCTTCAGATTCAGGTTGCCACATGCAGGTTCAACGCCCCCCCACTTGCCCCCATGCTGGCAATGGAAACCACCACATGGCACAAGCCACACTTCTGCTCATCTCCAGGGTGCCTGCACAGGCCCAATAACTCACCTCCCTTCAGGACATCACTTCAACAGGGCGTCCTTCACTGCAGGACTGCAGCCTGTGATCCTTGACTTGCCTGTGTGCATCAGCTCTAGAGAGGGAAGAGATGGGGTTGGGAAGGATGTTGAGTTGTACAAGGTCAAAAATAACTTCTTCTCCCCACCCCCAGTGGCCTGAAATGGAAACAAAAAAGGAATGACCAACCTTTACACAAAAACAGCTTCATTAAACTGTTAAGAATAAAGGTAAAAGAGGAGGGGGGCTCATTGTCAGGCTTCTGTTACAATAGCGTATCATACCATTTTCATGACGTAGGCTGTCCCCTGGGTATAAAGGAATCTGGGAAGCAGAATGCAGTTCTGCTGCAGGGTGGCTTGTGCCGCTCCTCACTGTGTTCTCCATCAGTGGCAGAGATGTGAAGCTCAGTCGGCCTTTAAAATACTCCTCTCTGTCCACCCATCCCCCATACTGGAGTCCCTAACCTTGTGGAGCCTGGGGGCGCTGCAGGAAGGGACAGCGAATGCAAGATGACTGCCAAAGGGGCCGGGCCAGGCACAAAATGAGCCCTCACCCACATGTTCATACCTTCCACTCACTCACTGAGACGCATGCAGGTCCACTGTGGCCATCTCCTCCTGCACCATGGCCGTGCCTCCACCTGTCCTGCTCAGTGCACTGTCTTTTGAAACTCTGCTTGGCTCAGCATGCCCTGGTGTTTCAACAGAGAGGAAGTGCTCCAGCTGCCGCCACCCTCTGCTCTCCACATTTTTTCTTTTGCAATGCAGTTCCATGGAGCAGGCAGGGCGGAGGCCAGGCAGTGACTGCGGGCCCCACAGTCCATGGGACCCCTGTTCTGCTGTCTCTTGGTCTTGGTCAGCATAACTATATCGTATCAATGTAAAACACACATAGGTTGGGCCAGGGTCTGCTCACATTTCTAGCCCCACCCCTTTTCTTACCCTGACCCAAAAACCAGCGCTACCAAGGCCATGACTAAAACTGGAGTGGATTGAGGCACCTTCCGCCTGGTGTGACTCATTGCACCTCTCCTATGTAGAGGTGGGTCCTCTGTGTGTGTGGATCAGAAGGCAGTGACTCCCAGTCTCCCTCCCCTGGGTCTCTCCTGTAGTTGTCACTGCGGCAGCATTTTACTGGTCATTTCATACAGTCCATCATGTCCTCTTTTTAGTCATCCAGAGCAAGTGGGAATCCTTTTCTGTCTCTTCTACAGGCCCACAACATCTCCTCTGAGGCAGTCAGGGCTATGCACTGAAGATGTACGCCCCATACATACCGGAGGCCATTGTGATGTCTACTGTTTTATTATTTCTAGTGTCTTCTCCAAGAATTTCCTTAGGAACCCGAGGCCTTGTTCCTGGGTAGTTAGCCACAGGTGGTTTAGTTAGCTGTCTCTGTCCCACCAGTTTGCATTTATCTCGCATTTCACTGCTCAGTCTATTACCCATTCTGTAGAGGCCCTTTTAGAGCTTTTCAAAGTTGTCTTAACATTTTACAATCCCAAATAAATTGGGGACACACACACACACACACACACACACACACACACACACACACACACA
>JAJKFI010011615.1:1328749-1466977 GCA_029204185.1 Lerista edwardsae
ACACACACACACACACACACACACACACACACACACACACACACACACACACACACACACACGCGCGCGCAAATGTATGAACAAGGTAAATAGAGAAAGGGTGAAAGAGAAGGTAAAGGGTGAAAGAACAAGGTAAAAAGAGAAAGGGTGTGTACCAGCTGCTTTCAGAGGGGATAGCATCTGGCACAAGTCATCCGCTGTGTGCCACTTCTTCCCACCTCTGTCACGCCACCTGCCTTCCCCCCAACTTGTTCCACCCTCCCTGCCAACCTGCCTTCGTTGGCAGGTGTTCTTTCCTGCCTCCATGTGCAGGGCCATTCTGGCCTCTGGCGGCAGGCTGGTAGTGTTCACATTATACGTGCTGCCACGTGCTGCCCAAAGGCCTTTTGTTAGTCATGAAGTTCACCCCAGTAGTTGCGGCAACAGGAAGGGGGATAGGATTGGACTGTTCTTAAATTTCTACCACAACAGTCACACACCCTGCAGTGTAGGCTTGGGGTAGTTTGCTCACAATGCTACTACAATTGTTACATATCCTACAATATGAGGATAATAATATGCCTATTTACCTTACAGAGTTATTGTAAGGACTGTTTCATAATACATGTGAAGCACAGAAAGTACTAAACAGTGCCAAGTGCACTGGATCCCTGAGTTATGGATGGCCACATTTTTACGTCAGCACAGTCCATCCACTATGGTGGTTTTGCACTGGTGTGATAGTGCTGGGCCAGCAAGAGTGGGTTGTTCTGGGCTGTTCTACAGAATGGAACCAGTATGTAACTTGGGGCTTAGTGTAGTAATGATGATGTTGAATTAAATATTCTGAAATTGATGCCAGTTCCTGACCTCTCAAAGCTTGTCCTGATAAAAGGTGTCTTGCACATGATTTGATGAAAGATCTTTATGAAATATTAAAGAGACCATTGACTAGTGATCCTTGAGCAGAGGCTGGGCTGGAAACAGGAATGCCTCCCCTGGTGGTCTTGAGAAGAAAAGCCCGTGCCTTTCTGCAGAAGACCCAGTTCAAGCCTGGGTCAACTTCTGCCTGTGTCTGACTCAGCCCCAAAGCATCATTTCATGCATTTGTCTCTTTAACCAGCAATAAGGTAATATAATGCGAAGTCAGTTGCTAGATGCAAAAAAAGAGAAGGATTTATTTGTTTGTTTGTTTAACTATAGAGAGAGCATGTGCTATTTGGAAAACCCACAATTGCTTTGTATTCCTACAGATCTGAAAGAGAGTGTGAAGAGAGATAAGCCTTGTAGGCATTTAGCTCCTAGGGTAAAGCTTCCTCTTTCTGTATCAACTAATGCTGTTTCAGTCTAAAGATGTCATATGTTCTGATGTGAGCTTCCAGCCACTGCAGTTAACAGCTCCCCATTTCCTTGTAGGCTTTGTTGCTGTTGCCATCTTCTGCACTGTACAAAAAAGCAGTGTGCCATGACAGCCTGGCACATCACTTCCAAACCCTGGACATGTGCCAGGCAAGTGCTGGGACACACAGAAATGGAAGAGCCTCTGCCTCAAGCCATTTTTAAGGTGGTCACTACATAGTAGTGCTGCCTTTGTTGACACTGGTGGACTGGTGGAGTGAATTCGCTGGCTCTGTGTGCCCCATATCTTTTCACTGCAGGAGCAATGAGCAGCTTCAAAGGAACTTAAATCAGAGAAATTGCATGGGGGAGGCCTCCAGCATCCCCCCTCCCAACACTGCTGCTCCAGTCAAATTCTGAGCCCTCCCTCAGCAGGCAGCTGCTTTCTGTACAGAGGAACAGCAAGGGGCCTGGTCACAGGTCTCCCCCCCCCCATGTAGTTTGGTCCTCCATGAGCAGGAGGGGGCTCTTCCAGTAATGACACACAGGGCAGAAGAGGTGAGCAGGGGAAAAAGAGTCCCATGTTCTTTGGTTAGCCCTTCTGCAGAAGCCTTGGATCTAGCAGAAAAGGATCCCCCTCCGCAGTGTATGCTTATTCATGGGGGCATTCTTCTTGGAACAATGCAGTTGTCTGAGATTTGGCCCAGTCTCATTCACTCCTGATCAGGGTGGAAGTCTGAGTGCCTGTAGTGCTAACTCTTGGCTCATGGCAGCCTGCCATTTCTTGTGTTGCCAGGCAAGAACTGAGGTCCTTAATGCTGCCTGACTCACAGCGCCTCATTCAGTGCTGGCATTTCATCATGCTCAGCCATTTGAGTTGCCTGTTTACTTGTTCTGTGTCAGGGGGTACCTCCCAACCCCAGCAGGTTTCTCCCTTACTTTATTCCACTACTACGGGCAAAGCTGATGCCAAACCATGCCCTGCCTGCCTGCCTGGGGAAATCCAGTCTCAGGCAACAAAGCATTACCATGCCAGGTTGGAGGGGAAGAGAGAAGGTGCCGCAGGTGGGCACATTATTGCTGTCTGCTCCCCTTCCATGCATCTGGGACAGATTCAGTGAGTGTGGAAGGGTTGCTCCCAACAGACTGAATGCAGGAGAGATCCAAAAGGCCACCAGTGATGGGGCAGGTCTCTTTTCTGGGAGGAGTGGGAGCACTGTCATGTTTTTCTCTGTGAGTGCACATAGCCTGCAAGGATACGGGGGTCTTGTGGGTGACAGCATGCTCGTGTAACCTTCCAAACTCTGACAGCTTTGCTTCATCTACCAGCTAACCTCTGACTAACCCCAGTTCACATGCCCCATTGTTCTGCCCAGCGAATGGGATGAAGAGCAAAGGGCAGTGTGGCTTGGCCTCCTGCATGTTCACGGAGGTGAGATGAAAGGGGGGCAGAGGGGGGCAGGGGTGCCACGTTCCCCAGAAGTGTGCCATTCACATTTTGTGCCCCTGAGAGATGGTGTCAAGTTTGAAAGGACCCAAAACTGAGCCTGAGGCAGTTTCCTGTCAGTGCCAGTTTCAACACTGAAAGCAGCCAACAAGCACAAACAGTATTTTCACTAGGTGCTTGTGAAGGGGCGGGTGGGATTATTTAAAATTCTGGAGTGCTGCAGCCCTGCCAGCCTGGCCTTGTTACAAAGCTTCTTTGGCACTTTTCTGGCAAAAGTTTCAGAGCACTTGCAGTGACTTTCTGAGATTGCCTCATGATCAGCAGATGCATCCAGAGATGACAGAAGAATCACTTGCCTGGGATGAATCTGTGATCCGGATCCTCAGTTCTGTGGGATCTGTTGGGCAACCTGCGGTGTTCCTTCATATGGAATGACTTCAAGAAGTCACCATCCAATCGCCCCAGAAGCGGCCTGTGGTGGGCTTTGTGGCCCCCTTCCGTCCCACCTTGCCCTCCTCTGAGCGTTGCAGTGCAGTGAAAATGTTTCTTCATGGACAGCTGAGGCAGGTTACATCCCCCTTAAGAACCAACTATTTTTGCCTGAATGAGGAGCAGTGGTAGAAATTCAAGCCCAACCCCATCTTGCTGCAGGGGAGATCTGTTGTCCTGACTGGAACACCCTGAACTGACTGGCCAGACCTGGAAGCATCAGTCCCAGGAGAAGCAGGCAGGAAGCTGCCCATATGCCAGCAAGCGGTGCTTTCTCACCTCAGGCGTAGACAGTGGTGCACATGGGCTGTATGTGGCTTACTGAAAGCACCTCTGGCCAGCTGGAAAAAAAGTTGTCCTCCTGTCTGGTAGAGGAAGACAAAGCAGATGTAGACCAAGAGATCTTCCTTTTCCACCCCAAAAGCAGAGCAGGCTGGATGTAGACTTTGAGATGCATTGGGAGCCATTGCAGAGTGTGTTCCTAGCCTTCAGGCCAATTAAATGTGAACCCCTGCTGGCCACGGGCAAGGGAGCTTGTTGTTCCTGCTTGCTAGGAGCAAGCCAGATGGCTGGGCAGTGCCTGGAGGCAGGTTCCCATGCTGGAAAGAAGGCTCTTGCTTGAGGCAGTCCCACATGGTGCTTTCCCCTCAGTGACTGGGGGGAGGAGAGAGTGAGATGGGGGGGGCATCATCAGATTAGGGAGCTTTGTAAGTAGAGAAGGAGAAAGTATGTTCAGGCCTCCTCAGTTAGTGACAACTGAGCCGATGGGAACTTTGGCTGTATGTCCTGGGGAAGATCAGCTTCTATGAGCCCCTGGAAGCTCATCAGTGGGAAGCAGCAGCCAAGGCCTTGGGGGAGTGGGTGATTGGCAGGTGAGGATGGGTGTGTTCAGACAGAAACTCTTTAGAGGCACAGCAGAGAGATTGTTCTCCCCCCAAGAACTGCATCCTTCAGCAGTTCTTGCAATAGCACTGGCCACAAGCACAACCTTTGCCCCATGACCATGCAGTTTAGACCCAGTTTCAAAGGGCTGGGTGACTTTTGTGTGTCCACTACAGAGTGTGTGTAGATCTTTGGAAAAAGAATAAGAAGTTTCCTCTTCCCGCAATGTCCTCCTTTTTTCAAAATCTTTCTTTTAAGAATAGGCACAGCTGCCTACCCACTTCCCACACTAGAATGCATACTGATGGAACTGAACTTTGGGTTCTCTTCCCACTTCTAAAAGGCTTTTACTGTCCAAAGGAAGACTGGACTACTCCTTTATTTACACTTGTACAGTAGTCACACAACTATTGCTGGGATAAGGTTAGCACCAGTGTAGCAGCTTGGAGGAGAAAGCCAAGAATTGATCACGCAAGCCTCATATGCAGGCCTGAGCGTATAATATTCTGCAGAAGTGCAGAAAAGCTGCAAATTCAACTTCCTAAGAATCTCAGATTTTACTTCTTTTAAAAACCTAGCAAGTTTCTAGTCCTTATGGTTGAAAAGACCAAGAACGTGCTAGCATTTAGAGAAACCAGAGGAATTAAAGCTTTATGGGGTGGGTGCTGGAGCATCAGTGACCTGTGACTATAGGGGCAAATAATTTATAACAGTAACAACTGCTGAACAAATGATGTAGAATAAGAACTCTCATTCTGTTGGCAGCAACAGATGTGATGCAGCTTCTCTTGATGCTGGATTAGGTTTCTTTGACACAGAATGTTGAGACATTGCCCTGCCCTGCCCTGCAGCTGTAAAAAGGGAGGATGCAAGTCTAGAACACATCCAATGAGGAATTTGTAGCAAGCCTAGGGAAGTATTGGCAAAGCACTGGGGAGAGCCTGTCTGAAGTGCTGGATTGATTTGTGGATGCCCATATTCAGGGGTGGTGAATTGGAATGGGAGTGTCACAGCCTTGGCTGATTTGTTGAGGGCCCTTTCCAGTTTTACAGAGTCTGTTGCTGTTCCCAAGTGAGCAGGAACAGCCTCCAGTTTACTATGCTTTCCCCAAAGTAGTCTCTCTCATGGGCACATTGACGTCTCTCAGTCTTCAGGACTCAACAGACTCTGCATACATAGATAAGCAGCCATAGCCTGTTTGCACGTGTCTGGGGAAAGCAGGTACCATGCCAAACTGTGATGCATCACGCTCATTCTCCCTGATCCCATTTCCCATGTGTCCTCTCTCTCTCTCTCTCTCTCTCTCTCTCTCTCTCTCTCTCTCTCCTTTTGCTTCTGTTTCTGTCCCCCACTTCCCCACTGGGCCTCCCCATTGCCTGCCTTTCCAGCACCTGGAAATCCACTGTTGCTTTGTCGCAGGCTTTGGCTGTTGACTCCATGCAGTTATGAGTGTCCCATTTCCTCTAGCAGATCAGGAATGTGACTCAATGAATCCTGAACTGGCCAGGACTGAGCTGCCTCCCAGAATCCTTTGGAGCCAGTGGCCTGGATCCCTTGAGCATCTTGACCCCTCAGCCTTGCTTGGTCAGCCATCCACCCCCACAGGCAGAACAGCTCCCTCTCCAACTTGTGTCACTGGAGACCAAGGAGTGTGTCTGTGGTGGACGAGCACACATGAGCAGGTGAACAGCCGCACTGGTGGTGGGATATCGGGGCTCCACCCTGTCACGACAGCTGACCAGCCCTGGAGGGGAGGGCCTTCCTCCAACTGTCCCATGGCCGAAGGCATCCACCCTGCTGCTGCTGCAACCGAGGGGCACCCAACTCCCTTTTCCAGACAGCTCTGCCAGCCCTCCCGTTTCTGAGCCCACCCCTGGCCAAGCAGTGGCTTCCGGGAGCTGCAGTGGCTCCAGACTGGTTTGCGACGAAGTCTGTTCATTCTTCTCGGTGTTGTTCCTGGCGCCTTGGACTGATGCTAACATTTCTCTCATTGCCTCTCTTCCTGCTCTCCCATCTGCATGTCTCCGCTGCTCTGTCTAGAACCGCCTCAGGCCTCAGGAGGGTGGGCGAGTTGTGTAAGTGAGCATGTTCTCATCTCATAGCAACCCCATGTTTTCTGTCTGCTCGTCTGTCTTTACTGTGCTGCTGCTCTGTCTGCAAAGGGGTGGGCTGAGTGGGGGACCATGGGGAGGGGGAGGGCCAACGCTTGCTGTGCAGTGTGGATCTGTCCCCATCCTGCCCCTCTGTACCCCCCTAGCATGCCTGTCTCCCTGTCTCGTGATGTTCTGTGCCACTCCGTCGCAGGAGGAAGCTCCTGTCTGCCTTCTGAGGAATATACAGTGTGGCCTGGGAGGCATACCCCTGAAGAGGAACATGTGGGATCTAAGCTATGTGGAGGTATCTGTCCAAGTTCTTGCTTTCTGAAAAAAGCAAGCAAAAAATGGGTGCCTTGCCCCCTCCCCCAGGTCCCATCTGTAGGAACCGTTCCAGCCTCAGGGCAGCAGGTGGGAAAGTGTCCCACCTCTGGAACAAATGCCGTATTTTCTCTTACATCATAGGCCTGGGAAGCACATGGCAGCTCTATGGGGCTGCTTGAGGCCTCGCACTGTCGTTTGATGGCATGTCTGCTTTGGAGAAGCTTCAGCTGCTCTGTGCAAACTCCGGCTCTTGCCTCATGGCTGTGGAACAATCCTAGGGCCTGTTGACCCAGAAAGCCCCCTCTTTTCTCTTAGCGCAGGGGCTGAGGGACAATGCTAGGAGTCTCTGAGCTCAGCTCTTCCTGATGTTTCTTCAGGAACTTCTGTTCACCTAGAATCCCTTCGTAGATCCAGGAGGCAGCCAGCTAGGCCTATCTCTCTAACTCATTCCCCACAAGTCAAGGTGTTTGAGTCCAGTTGTGCTTCTACATCTGTTCGCTCATATGTGTGTCTGTTTTCTCTCAGTAGGGCCAGTCCAAGATCCATACCCTATAGCCACATGCTGTGGCTATGGGAGGCAGGTTCCTAAGGATTCATACTTCAGAATGCCAGGTGCAAGGGAGAGGCAACAGGATGCAGGCATCTTGTGGTCTTGTGTGCTCCCTGAGGCACCTGGTAGGCCACAGGAAGCTGGACTAGATGGACCTTTGGCCTGATCCAACAGGGCTCTTCTTACGTTCTTATGACTCCTCTACTATAGCCAGGCTCTCTTTGTTATGCTGACCTAGTTGCACTAGATGGCAAGACCAACTAGCAGTGGACTTGAAGCATCTCCTTTCCCTGGTGTTCCATGGAGAGGAGCCATTGCAATGAACCCGGCACATACAACTCAGCATGTGGTAGGGTCACTGCTCCGAGAGATAAATAGCTCCTCCGGCAGAGGACTTTGTACCTAGGTCAGCCAATCCTGCTCTCTGCACTCCCAATAGGACAGTATTCCCTGATAATCTAACAGTTCAGAAGGAATATCTTAAATCCAGGGATTGCTGGCCTTCTGTACCCACACAGGCTCAAACGGGAACTTTCCTCAGAGCTCTGCACTCCAGGAAGCAGCTGTGCTTCTCTTTGCCCCTAGTGGCCAGCAATGGGACCCACCTTGTCTTTTCCAGTACATGCCATCCAGTGACGCTTCCATGTTTGAATCCTCATGCAACTGTGAACATGAACTTTGGGTTGTCCTGTGTCAGCTCCACCTCGTCATGTGTGATCTTGGAACCGTGTTTTGTCTCTGCCCTGCAGCTCCATCCATTATGCAGAAACTATGGCCAGTGCTTTAGCTTGGGGTGAACATGAGCTCGGCTAGTGTTTTAGTACTTCCGCTTCTCGTGTGCCATTCCTTTCATCCATCTGAACATGGCCATTGTCCTTGCACCACCTGCTGTCTGGCAGGAGCCTTGCTTGGCACTCCCAGCTCCAACTGACATTGAAGGCCTATAGGAAAAGCAGCTTTTGCAGCTGATACAGAAAAGAAACTGGTAGAGCTAAATGATGCGTGGGCACGGCTGATGTCTGACCCCCGAAGAGTAATATTTGCATCTCTCAGCTCTTGGTTGAGATGTGAAAACTTAACATTGTTACAGTGTTTCAATAGTTAATGCTTTGGCTGTTTGAAGAAGGAGGCACTATTAGTAGGACTATGTAGAAGAGGAATGGCCCAGTCTTGTATTGAGCAGGCGGCGGCGGCGGCGGCGGCAGCAGCAGCAGCAGCATCTTCATTAATGTCTGTCTTTGCTCTAGTGTGCATTTTAAAACAGATTCCCCCCCCCCCACTATAGGCACGATGGGGCTGTGATTAGCAGCTTTCCTGTCATCTTCCACTCACTGGACTCCACTCCCAGCAGGCCCCTTTGCCATGTCTTTATTTCTTTCTACTCGAAAAGTTGGATTCTTCACACATGGTGTCTGGATAAGGCACTGGAAACTTAGCAGCTCCCGTTTTTGCCTATTCTCTGGCTGTCACATGCAGGTCAGGAGGAAAAGCTTGATTCACACCTCATCCACCCTCCCTTTTCAAGTGATCCAAAATTCTGGTGAAGCTACTTTTAATCAAATGAAAACCCTCTCTCATCCACTGAGGCAGCCTGAACAGTCTCTATTTGTCTTGCACCGAGTGTGTCTCAAACATATAAAGCAAGAAAAGTCTCCAGGTTTAAGCCCCCCAGAGCCAAAAGTGGAATGTGTTGCATGTTGACGTGTATTTGGGCATGATCTTTAAGCCCTTTTAATCCTTGTTCATTTATGTTTCAGTGGGAACCTTAAGCACATGTTCAAAGTTTTTCCATTGACATTAGTGGGAGTGCTTTCTTTTGGTGCATTATGGGCGCAGTCCTAACCAACTTTCCAGCACTGACACAGCTGTGCCAATGGGGCATCTGCTGCATCCTGCAGTTGGGGGACAGTCACAGAGGCCTCCTCAAGGTAAGGGAATGTTTGTTTCCATACCTCGGAGCTGCATTGCCCTTACCCTGGTGCTGGAAAGTTGGTTAGGATTGCGCCCTACATCATCATGCCCTTTGAATTTCTGTCTAGTGACAGCAAGCTGAGAGAGACTTTGCTTAGAGGGAAGCAGTCTGAGGATTATATCAAGTCCCAGCCCCCTGGATCAACTCTGGGCAGACTGATACTTCCATAACTAAAAGATGCTCAAGGATGTGTCCACATTGAGCTCAAGATGCTGCTGCTAAGACCCTTCAGCCTATCCAGTTTGCTTACCCTCTCACCTCATAAGCATTTGACCGATTCATTTGTTCATTTTATCAGCAAGGCTCAGCTTTTTACCCCACCAGCCATGCCACCGGCACTCTTGGCACTGGGGCGTCCTTGTTCTCTGCCTCTTGCTTCAGTACACCACCACCCAGTGTGTGAAGAGGAGCTGTCACCAGTCACCACCCTCTTTGCTGCCACTGGAGCTGGTGCAGGGGTCATTTTGGGCAAGCAAGCTGGAAGAGATCATTGTGAGCCACTTACATGGCACTTAATGTACACAAAGTCCTTCATCATTTCATTTGCCCTCACAATGATCTTTTTATGTTTTTTTTTTCCTGCTGATTGGTATTCTTCCCATTTCACTTCTTGGAAACAGACTGAGAAAAAGATTTCCGCCAAGGCAGTCTGAATCCATGTCAACTTCCAAACCCATGTCCAACATTTTCTCCACTGGCTCTCACTACCAGGTTTGACAGGAACTTTTGTGCTTGGTCAGCAAGATGTGACCCAAGAATGGGGGATGGGCTTCATTCTGCAAAGAGAGGAGCCCGGGGGCCAGCCCACATGCCTTGCACATTGCACAGATTACCGTCTGCCCCAAACAAACCAAGAATAAAGAACATTGTTGTACATCATTCTTGTTCACCTCTGTCCCCAGGAGATTCCAAAGGATTGTGCCAAAAGTTCTTCCAGGAGCCTCAAGGAAATTGTCCAAACCACATGCTGTCTAGTCCATCACCAGGGTCACTTCTGATCTATTGGCTGACCAAGGACCAGAGCACAAGTCTGTCCTGAGCTATCTGGCTGACAGCTCCCTTCTGCCACTTCAGATGCTTCCTGCTTGAGGGCTGCTTCAATTCTGAATTGGCTCTCAGTCCATGACAGGCCTGGTGTGCACTGAAGCCAGCTGCGTGGTGAAATGTATCATCATAGGCCTGGTGCTGTTCAGCATGCTGTGAGATGAGTGGGAAAATGACTCTTTAGGCACTGAACAAGGATCTCACTACATGACAGTCATCAAAAGAAAAACCATTCTGCCAAGCAAGTAGCTGGTTAAACAGGCACTTGCATGCCAATGGCCCATTGTGGGGCAGATGTAGAGGGTGACCAGTAGTTGTGAGGTCTTGGCCTTGGCACAGGCTCTCTCTCTCTCTCCTTTCATATTCTTTGTTGCTGTGGCTGCAAGATTGCATGTCCGTGGCACCTTCAGCTCTTGCTACCACCCGTGCCTTCCAGAGATGGCTTCCCATGCCCCTTTCTTTGGCAATGGAGAAGCTTCTGGGTCTTCTCTCCCAGCTCAGGCTTACTGCAACCAGATCCCACCTGGCAAGGCTTCATTGTGGTTCTGTGAGACACCTGCACAGAGGTCCTGCTTTTCATCTACATTCCTCTCCCTCCACTCAAAGAAAATGTCGTAAAGCATCTGCTTTGGCCTTGAGGAGAACCAAATACTCCCTTTGAGTCATTCCTTGTGTTTTGTGTCTCTTTCGCTTGGGCTGAGGCACGTTCTGACATAAGTGGTCAGCCATGTGTCCCAGAGCTGGAAACGGCCTCAAACTTCCCTCAGTCCCTTCACTACTACACTTGCCTAAGAGATGCTATTTTGGGGCTGGTCTCTGCTGCTGTCACCACTGCTGGGCCTCTGCTCTGGGAAACCCCAGCAGCCGCTGATCTCGAATTCTCAACTCTTCAAGCTCCTTCTCCCTGCCCAGGCTTGCTTCTGATCCATGTTTGTGTTAAGCAAAGATCACTCTAGGAATGAGTCTCAGCACAGGTGTGAGGGACTCTTGGGGCATAGCTGTGCAAGAGGTTCTTCACTCGGGGGTGTGGCAAGGGGTGTGTCACCATCCCCTGGTTCACAGGACCACCAATCAATCATTCAGCAGAAGTCGGGCCAATAATACAAGCGGGGGGGGGATCACTCCTCACGAATGGAAGCTTAAGCAAGGCACTAGGCACAGGCTACCCTTGTGACCAGAAGCAGCCTAGTGTGTTGCCCTCCCCACAGAAAGTCAGCACCCTTGGCTGTGGTGCTGTGATAGTCCAGACCTTGCTTGGAGCTGCATGAATGTGTGGCCGGGTGGATGCACTGATGCTGAGAACATGCACATGGCAGTGGCCTCAGAAAGGGATAGGCTCCGTCTTAAATGAAAGGTTTTCTGAGCAACTGGGAAGCATGCTCACTGCTGTCTAGTGGCCTGGGCAAGAGGTCTGCCAAGTCTCCCCTCTCTGCCCCCACCACAAATACCTACTCATCTTCTTTACAGCACAGCAAATCATTTCCTCCCCATCAGCTGGTTTGCTGATCATGCCAACACATGGTGGTGTTGCTTAAAAACCACCATGTTTAAAATTGCTGGAGGAATGAAAGCAATTGTCCAGCAGCTGACTGCCTGGTGGCCCACACCTACACTGTTGACAACATGACACTGGCCAGATGCCACATGGTCCAGTCTGAATTGAGAAAGCAGACATTGCAACAGCCCTGAACGAGTTGTGGCTATCATTTTCATGATGTTTGTTTGCACCACCCATGCACACACACATCCCAGCTCCCAGCAGAATGAAAGCCAAAACAATCTTCTTTTGGGGAAGTCAGTAAAATCCCCCCTGTATGTCACCAAAGACAGGTGGGGGCTTCTGTCTCACCCCGTTATACTGTGAAGACCCACCTCCTGCATTAAGCTGCCTTTCTCTCTGAGGTGTCCCAGGCTATTTGGAGCTGCCAATGTCCCAGTCAGGATAGACTTGCATTCTGGAGATGTTAGGAATCCCTTAAACGTGAAACGTGTTGTTATGTCTGAAGGGATCTCCTAAGAGCCCACTTGAAGAGGTCAGTGACTTAACGGATGTGTGATCCACTGTGCGCATTGAGGCAAACCGCTTGGAAGGGCTCTCTGGGATTGTAGGTGAGGTGGAGCGGTTCCTGCTTGCTGCTGCCTCCTGGAACGGGCTGCCCCAGGGCGTGAGGCTGCATCCCTTGCAGGCTCTGCAGACCCACCCTAGCCCTGCTCTCCTCTCCTGTGTAGACTGTCTGTTTGTGTTTGCGTGTTCTGGTGTTTGGGGACTTCTCTCACCACCGCTTTTGCCCCTCCTCTGTCTTCCCCTTTCTCTCTCTCTCCACAGACTTTTCAGTAGTTTAGGAGAACTGAGCACCATTTCCCAGCGCAGCTCTGGCACCACCTACACCGTGCGTCCTGGCAGCCGCTACCCTGTGACCCGCCGTACCCCCAGCCCGGTAAAGCCTGCTCTGGATAGGACAGACCCGCTGAGCACCGTGCGGCCCTACGGGCTGACCCCGCCCACCATCCTCAAATCTTCCAGCCTTTCCATCCCGCACGAACCCAAGGAGGTGCGCTTTGTGGTGAGGAGTGTCACTGCCCGGAGCCGCTCCCCATCACCCTCCCCTTCCCCGGGCCCCCCCTTGCATACTCTCCACCCACCTCGGCCCTTCATGCAGAAGCCCCTGCAGCTCTGGAACAAGTATGATGTTGGGGACTGGCTGGAAAGCATTAACCTGGTGGAGCACCGAGACAAATTTGAGGACCACGAAATTGAGGGCACCCATCTGCCAGCTCTGACCAAGGAGGATTTTGTGGAGCTGGGGGTGACGCGGGTTGGGCACCGCATGAACATCGAGCGGGCACTCAAACAGCTGGTAGACAGCTGACCATCCCAGGCAGCGCTGGCCTCTTCCGGGGCCAACTCACTAGAGCGTGGGGGGCATTTCTGGGAGCCCTAGAAAACAGAAACCAATAGGAAGCTCTTTCTACTCGGACCACTGCACTGAAGGGTGGGGAGCTGGCAAGAACCTGCTCTCTCTTTCCCTCTCTCACACCACACCTGGCCATGTCCCCTGCCCTGGAGCAACATTGCCTCAGGGAACAGGAATGTTGCATGAACTCCCCCCACCCTCTTGTTTCTTCCAGGGAGCCTAGCCTGTCTATCATGATGTGCTGTTCCCCTAGGAGAGCCACTGCAGGACAGGTGGTTCTAGGGGAAGGATGGGGTGCTCCCCAACTGGAGAGCACCCCTCGAACATGTCATACCCAGAAGTTCAGATAAACAGGCAGGTGCGGAGGAGGAGGAGGAATTATTAGGGGAATGGGAACACGTTCAGGGCAAAAACAGCCTGGGCTGGGGCTACACTGCAGTGGGCTGGGAGAGTTGGTTGTGTCCCAACAGAGCTCCTAAGGATGTTTGCACTGGGCTCTGAGGTATGAGGTTGTTTGTGCTGGATGATCAGCCTTTTAGGGGCTCAAGTGCTGACTTGTGGCATCTTTAGATAGGAACTTAATCCAGCTGCACAGGGCCTAGAAACCAGCCAGGTGTCTCCCTGCAAGTAGCTGTGGTCCGGTCTAATCCATTCCACTTGTCCATCAGGCTGCTGATTAAGGGTTCTTTTGAAACTATGTAGGCCAAAGCCAGCTCAGATTGGGCAAAAGCTCCTAGGACAGGGTACAAGTGGAGCAATACTGGGATTGGTGCTTCTGTTGATGTGGACATATGAGGAATCCGTAGTTGTAGGCTAGTCAGCAAGCCTGTCTTTCCACTCTAATATTCATACGGGCCAGTTCCTCCAAGCCCTGCCCCAAGAGCATCGTCCCATTGCCAGGAAGACCAGAAGATTGATATGCCCAGGGTGAGGATGAGAGAGAGAGAGAGAGACCCCTGCGCCCCAAGAGAAGGACCTGCCTTTTGGAGGACTGTGTTCCTGCCCTGGTGAGAGGGGGACTGAAGTCGCATGGATAGAAGCATGTTTGGGGGCATTGGGGGGGGAGGCAAGTGGAGAATCCAGCAGCTTCTGCTTTGCCAACATTCATGGGGGAGGGGGGAGGTTTTCTCTGGGGTCATGGGACACATTGAAGGAATCGCTATAATCTGTGCATTTCTGTAGATCTGCTGGTGATCCAAACATGTGGATGCCGACACCAGGATCCTGCCCACTCCATCCTAGTCACTCATTTTTGCATCTTTTTAATCAGCTATATATTTGAAAAGAGAAAAATATCTCTATCTATAGCCACCTTGTTTTGTTATGGTTTACTAAAGCTATATCTTGCTCGAGGGGGAGGGCCCTGGCTACTCCTTCATGTGATGCTTGTGAGAGTTTTTAGTGACTGACTGAATGTGGGAAAAGAAGAGTCTTTTGAAAGCACCTTTCAGTTGTAAAGATCTCAGTTGTAAAGATTTGGAAAACAAAAAGACACACAGCGTTGCACTTGGCTTTGGGATACACCAAGTCTTCCATTCTGGCCGGGCAGAGCTGCAGAACAGGCCCTGGCCTCAGCCCCCACCCCCCAGGAGCTTTTTCCTGGCCACCGATCCATCTCATGCCTCCATTCTAGGGGCAGCTTGGGGGTGGGGGAGATCGCCGTGTCCTTTAGAAGGCCATGGAAGACCCAGCTGCTTAGGGCAGCAGAATGCTTAAGAGTCATTCCAGTGGGGCAGAATGTGGGAGGGAGGAGGCCAGGGCTCCTTCCAGAAGCCAGGTCCAAATTATATAGAAGGCAGCACAGGGGGACTCTCCGTGTGGCCTTCAAGCCTGGCATTCTCAGTTCCCTGACCACAGACAATGCCTGGAGCCGCCCTGCTTTATGGAGAAAGGCCACTTCGAAGTGGGGGATTCCTTGTACACAAACGGTGAGCTCCCAGCAAAATGGAGGGCCAGGGGATTTGGAGTTCTGCAGAGTGGGAAACCTAAATTGTGGGGTGGTTGCCTAAGCCAGTGCAACTTTGTACCTCTTTTTGTGGGCCCTGTTTCCTTCTCATCTGGTTGAGCATGAATTACACAAATCAACAGTGCAGGCACCTCCTAACTGGGTGCAACTTTTGCAGAAAAGCAACAGTAACAGGGGAGCTGCTTTTCCAGCATGCTGGGCTTGAGGAGAGTTCAACCACTTTTTCTGCCAGCTTTTCTGGCCTACACACTTGACCTCCTGCTTCCCTACCTGAGACCCTGGAGGATGCTGGGAGGGGGCAAAGGCATTCCTCACACGTCTG
The DNA here is from genome assembly GCA_029204185.1 of Lerista edwardsae. Taxonomy (NCBI): domain Eukaryota; kingdom Metazoa; phylum Chordata; class Lepidosauria; order Squamata; family Scincidae; genus Lerista; species Lerista edwardsae. Next base: position 1,344,071 of record JAJKFI010011615.1, read on the forward strand.
AGGTGCTCTGGCTTCTCCCCTGGATGCTGAGCCTAGTTTATTTTGAGCAGTGTGCTCTCTTGTGCCCTGTTCAGCTCCTGCAGCTCTTTGCACCAAATTGCTGTGCAAGAAGGGCTGGAAGCGTTCCTCTTCAAGGAGGGGGCAAGACTTTGGGGAGCAGTATGCCTCAAAGCCAATCCCCTTTTAATCTTCTGGTGCTACAGGGAGGACAAGGGAAATCCTTGCTAACCTTCAACACATCTGAACTGTTCCCAAGCTTAGTTCAATGAAGAGCAGAAGCAGGCACATGGGCACGCATTGCAGCCCCACTCCCAGAATAGCCTCACTTTTGAATCAGTCCTGTTTTTCCATTGCTCCTCCCTGTAGTCAGAATGGAGAATGGGGCTGGGCCCCTGGCTGTCTAATTCTGGACCCAGAAACTGCAAACCGTAAATGCCCAAAGGGAACAAATGTTTTGCTGGGCATAGACTCTTCTGGGAAGGTTGCTCAGTCCTGGCTTTAGGTGGGTTGTGGTGTTATGAATACCCGCATGTCACAAAGGAGCATCAGCGGTGCTTTGCACTTGCATGAATGCCTCTGTATAGCAAAGTTCCAGAAAGCACAAGCACCCCTTCTGAGCCAGGACTATCCCTGTCCAGTAATCACCATGTGACTCTTGCTCCTCAGCAACGATGGGTAGGGAGGCATCCGTGTCTTGTCAGTGGCTCCTCTCGCAAACACACCAAGGAGCTTGCTCAATTTGAAAGGCTACAATAGCAGGCAGTTAGGAGGATGGCGCAGAATGGTTTGTGATGGCGTTCCAAATTTCAACCCTTCCCTGCAAACCAATGAACCCCAGCTTGCCAGCATCACATGTCAAAACACAAAAGGTAACACATAGCTGTTCCTATTTCTCGGTCTGTTTTTAGAGAGTTATTCGTGCTTTTCTGTGTGTTCTTGGCCATCTCTACACATTTCACTTTCACTACTGATTTTAAATAGCATGTTTGAGAACAGTGAAAGTAATATTTATTGACCTAATATATTTATAATACTCCCAGGCTTGTTCATATAGGCTTGTTTGTACTGTTGGTACAAACCCTATCCTAGACACACTGTAAACCATACACTACACAAAATAATGTCTCCCACTATCCATGCCGTCTCCCCAGCCAAACGTAAGCACTACGTTTGCACATCATTTTCCATCAGCCTCAAGCATCATTCAACATCTCAAACCCTCATGCCATACGCTGGTACCAGCACTCCAGCCTCAAAACACTTCAGCCTATTGTCTAAACCACAGTCTGGAATCTGTCACCATCCTTTCTTTGCTTATGTCCTCAGTTTGTAATCCATCTTTTCCAAACCTGATGGAGTCAAGTAGCATTACAAAATGCCACTTGCCAGAGGAAAATCCCAGTACCCCATAAAAACAGTGTAAAATCAACATGTTAAAATTGTGTTTCCCACTGCTACATCACCTTCCTGGAATAAATATTTCTTGCCATTCCCTAGAAGCTTCCAAAAGACTGGTCTACACAGGGCCTTGCATTAGAGGAATGCCTACAAGTATTCTTGCTGTGAGAAGGCAACCTTGCCTCTGGGGTGGTGGAACCTGGAGTAAAATTGGTTCGGAAGACCTTAAAGCAATTTTGCTACAGCATCAGCATGTCCTGTTACCCAGTATTCCATTATCATGCAGTACACTTGTCATCTCAGCTCAATCATCCCATCACCATATCAAGCACATGCAATGAACACCACATTATAACTGGCACAAACGCCTCTGTGGTAAACCATCTTTGGGATACCTTAGCTTGTCCATGTCCACCCAGCCCCCTGCTCTTCTCACACATTCCATACCCCATGGTACAATGCCGTCTGCACATCCCTTTGATATGTCCTCCACTGCTTTGTTCACAAACTCTGCTGGACCTGGCCACATGCCGTAACTCTGGAATGTCCATTGCTGTCTCTATCCTGGGCTCCACGCCTAGTCAGGCCATTCAGTTCTAGGCTAACCACACCCTGTTGCAATGTTTCCTGGGTACCGTGCTATGTCTCCTTCTTCACCCTCGGGCACAATCCTTCCCGAAAGTGACTTCACTACTTGCGCAGCAGGGAGTCATTCTGCAGGTGCAGCTTACTTGCACTGCAACAGTGGGGCAAAATGACACCACAAGAGGCCAGAAGCTCTTCAGTCCTTGCTCAGCCAGTTCCCCACCTGGTGTTTTACCTCCTCTGCAAAGTCTGTGGTCTGTCCACTTCATTTCCAGCTAGAAGTAATAGAACACCTGACTGGATTGGCCACCTTCCTTGAGGTGGTCGCAAGCAAGGCAACATTCCACAGAGACACTTCTCAGCTACCTCTGTGGAATGCCTCCCTATCTGAAGCCCATCAAGAAATAAGCACCATCTCAAGGTAGCAGCAACCCTGGCATCTTCTTTCTTCCTAGGGCCCCATTTGTGCTGCACGTAGGATGCTATTTCATCCAGCCCTGGGGCTCTGGTTGCAATCCCCCCTATTCTGCATTTTCCCTGCTTCTGTACACCACACCTGCAGTCAGGCTGGAACCCCTCACATCAGAGGAACTGCATCTCTAAACTGGCTTGTCTTTTCACTGCCATGCTGTTTGTGAGACTGGTTGGAGTCTTGTTGGTTGGCTCGCTGCCTGCGTGCAGGCCCCCCTTCAAGTTTATGCTGTCATGGACTTTTGGTCTCTGTCCCCTTCTGCAGCTGTTTCAGGGGCAACACGAAGAGACCCTGCCTGCAACCAGCCTCCTCCTGCTGGAGGCTTGAAGACTGCAGATCGTAACTTGTCTGCAGGAAGTTCACTTTGGGACTGGGAAATCTGGGTGCCTTCCTCCTTATTCTGGGGCCCTCTCCCCTTATGCGTTGGTTTCTCCTATTGAGGGCTGAAGAGCAGCATGACATTATTTCTGCTGCTTGTCAGGAAGGCCAGCTGAGCCCCCTGTATGGGGGCCATTCAGCTTCTATCCCATAAGCAGCTGCAGCCGTAACTGTGTTTGCAAACACTGCGTGATACCTGTGACGCACATCTGAGGCCTTGTGCCAGCAGTCATGGGAACACCACGGCTATGTCCCAGTCAGGCATCGCACAAAGGAAAATGACACCCAACCACATGCAGTTTATGTCACAGGAACCTGATGCTGAATCCCTTTTGGAATCTTTTGGAATGTGTTCCTCTTCTGTAACTGTCCTCCAAATGTATTGGAAATTGGCAAGTAAAACAAACATAGCTCTTTAACAGAGAGGCAGTATCTGGAGTATGCCTAGAACTAGGGGAGACATGTAGTCATGTCATCATTCCCCAAGCAAGTGGACAGTGAATCACTCTCCCTGGCACCTTTTTATTTACACACCCAAAAAGAGTAGCAGTTACCCTTCTCCTCACACTTCTGCAACTCCACATCAATGGATCAAATGCGGAAGCTGCCACACAACTGCTGCGAATTAAGGGAGGAAATAATAGAGGCAGACAGTTCACTTCAAGTGCCTTGTTCCACCTGATTGTGTGAAGGGGGCCTACACATTGGGGCTTAGGGACTGGGCTGTGAATCCAGACTTCCTGGTTTGAATCTTGAATCTTTTCCCCTGCTGTGATTTCTCACCAGGTGGCCTTCAGCAAGCCACTCCCTCTCAGTCTTCCCCAGCTACAATATGGGGACAATCATACTTGCTCATCTGACAGAGTTGTAAGGATGACATCAAGATACATGCAACACGTGTGGCTCATTGAAAGCATTCTACAAGCTTGGCACATCGTTCTCCTCCCATCTCTTGTTCTTTGGCCAAATTCCCCACACAGGCATAGAGGTTGTTCTGCTGTTGTCACATGCTCAGCACTAGTTTTAGGAACATGGCCAGCCAAAAGACTCCTATCTTCCCCCTGGAATTTGCACACTTCCAACAGGAGTTAGGCTACAAAGAAAGGGGACTGGGGTGTCCTCTTGGATGGGATACCTTAAAAGACTGCAGGAAACACAGCCAGAGGTCCTTTATCGTTCTGTCAGCTGATTTCCTCAGCATTTTGTTTCTAGCTCAAGGAAAGGCTCTTGTTTTTAAAGCGTAGATACCTTTTCTGACTTTATTCTGCCTACCCTGTCCCAGCTGTCTCCAGGGCAAGTCATGCATTCCACCACCACTCAAGGCATTCTGGAAAAGGCAGGAACAGGAGCCCGGAGTAGGTCATCTTAGGTGAGGGTCATTCCAAGAACCAACCCCAGGTATGCAGCTGGGAAGGCCCAGGCTGCACGCGGAGCTACTGTGATTTCTCATCATGGCTTTTCAGTGACTTTAGTTACCCTGTACAAAGTCCGAATGAGACTTTTGTTTGGGAATTCTTTTAAGGTTAATTTTGTTTCTGGTTGACCAAATCCATTAATTCTCTGTATGCATAAACTTCAGTTTGTATTTCTAGACTTTCAAAGCAAGAAAGCAATGAAATCTTCAACATGCTGCCAGAGGCAAGAAGCTACTTTAGTTCCTGACATGTGGAAACAGAAACAAAAGTCTGGTTCAATGTCCCACTCTGATGTCCCACTCTCACAAACCCAAGCATACCAAGAGGCCCGCACTGGCACCCATCACAGCTCCCCTGTCTGTCATCCCCACACCCCTGTGTGCCCTTTGGTTTGTCCAGTTGTTTTTTAATTGACAGGTCAGTTTGACTTCACCCCTTATTTTCTATGGATGTCCTGAGGAGATTTCTCCAGCAGAGTATGGGAGGAGTTGGCGCTCACAACTCCCAACCCCCGACGTTGTGATATGCCCCCCCACACACAGAGATCTATGTTTCTTATATTATATTATTATTATGATTATTATTATGTAATAAATTTATAAGAAAGCTTTTGGCTGTTTTCTGGTCTTTTGTTCCATAAAGGCAGGCTGGAATCCTGCAGGAGCAGATAGGAGTACCATGGAATAGTCTTGCCAAAGCCAAGAGAGACTCACAGGCATGTCAGTGCAGCCGTTCTCAATACTTTTATGCCCATCTGGAAGTAGAGTCTCCACCAAAAAGGGGTCTCTTTTCTCATGGAGGAGCCCTCCTGGCCATGCATAGGGTGCCATCCAAGTGATCATTTGGAAACGCCAAACCCCTCCAAGATGGGCAATGGACCCTGCTGCATACATTGGCCATGGATCACCTGTATCTCTGACCCTCTTCTAAGCCTCTGTCTGTACAAATGTGCCTTCACCGGTTTCTTAGAAGCACTTAGCCTCCAACCTCATTGTTAGATTCCCTTCCATCTACTCCAAGAATCTGTCTGCATAATTGAACAGCAGCAATTGTGATATTCAGGACTCTGACTGCATCCTCTTGCTATCAGCCTTGGGTTGTTCATATGCCTCTTGTTTTTCTAGTCAAAACTTAACAGAGAGTAGTATTCTGTAGAGGACAGAGTGCTGGTTGGGAGGTCAAATCCTTTCTCAGCCAGGAATTCACCTAGCTTAACCTACCTCATTTGAAGTTAAAACAACTAAGAGTCTTGTGGCTCTTTAAAGACAAATCAATTTATTGTAGCATCACTTTTTAAGGATTAGAGCCCACCCCATCAGATGCATGAAATGTTACCTTCAGTTGGCAGTTTTGTTTGTTTCACACACATACACATGGACATGGATGGAAACACTGAACACAGGAGCATCCAATGACACAAAATGGAAGGGGTCTAATCTTGTAACGAATTTCAACGTATACAAGATAAACCCAACACTTGTTAGCAATAATAAGCTGTAAAGTCATCCTCCTGGCAATGCTAAATTAACTGTCATGTGATTGAAATGATTGGTCCTTCTTTAGGCCAGAGATAATACAAATGTTATAAATTCTGATTCAGTTTAGCTAAATTTTCTGTGAAATTCTTCTGTTGAACAATTTCCACTTTCAGGACTCCATCAGTGTCCTGAAAGGTTTTTAAATGCCCTTCCACTGGTTTCTGAATGCCAGTACCTCTGTGTCCATCTGTGCATCCCCTCTGCCAGCTGAAGAAGACACTTCACCCATCTGATGAAGTGGGCTCTCTAGTGAGTTTTAAGAAAGGATCCATAAAATCATCTGAAGAACAAGAGTGAGGAAGCACCCTGCAGGTGATTTGGGAGGCAGTCCCAAATGTAGGGGTATCAGAGCCGCCTTTCTGCAAGGAGTTGGGAGAAACAGCTTTGGACCAACTTCACATCTTGCTCTCACCTGAATTGCTCATTGGTAAGTGAAGGGCACTCTGTGTAGCTTCCTTGTTCTTTAATGGCCCACCATCCTTTGCCCAATGCTTCTTTGGAGTGACTCTCCCTTGGAAGTCTGTTGAAACAAAAAAAGAAGGCACAAGTGGCGCAAAGCAAAGAATGGCTTGAATAATAACCCAAAACTGGGAAGGCAGACTGGACTGGATAGTCGAATGAGCATGTATAGTATGCCCTCTTGATCAGCACGTGGGGGCTACTAAAAGCACCAATTGTTAAGCACAAAGTGTCCATTGGTTTTATGGCACTTGAAAAGCTAACAGATTTCCTCTGCCATATGCTATAGTGGCTTGCAGCCCACTTCATCAGATACATGGAGTGTTATGAAACGGGTTCATGGGTGATGGTAAACGCCCGCCCCAAGCTACCACTGGATGGCCTTTTGGGCCCCTGCCTACCCTGTGGCTGCCTGTGCTCTTGTCCCAGGACAGCGTGCAAAGTTTTTCTTCGTATACCTCCCCAGAATTGCACGGGTGAGGCCGAGCCCTTGCAGCTCCATGCATTTACTGCAACGTGACTCGCAAAGTGGGGGGGGGGGTAGAATGCAATATCTCGAGACGGGCTCTCCAGCTCTCGGCTTCCATAGCTGCGTCGGCTCCAACCCTATCCATGCTGTTCTGGGAGAAAACCCTATTGAACCCACCGGGGCTTACTTCTGAGTAGACCTGCCTCGGCTTGGCGGGCCAGCAGCTGGTGAAGCGAAGCCTATAACTCCATGAGCGAAGCACATGTGGCTGGAGCGCGGCCTGGCGAGGGAGCAGGGCCCGCGTGCGTCAACTGCCCTGGCGTTACACGGACCGGGAGGAGCCCTCAGGAGGCCGGAGCAGCTGCACCGAGCATGGAGGTACTGCCGCCTCCGAAGCGCTCGGCAGGCCCGGGCCCACCTCGGCCTGGGAGGAGCAGCCGGCTCGGGCATTTCCGAGGACACTCTAGCCCGCTCCTCTCCTCCAGCCTTCCTTTTCCAGCCAGGGAGCCGTCGCGAGGTCATGGGGACCCTCAGCGCCGCCCTCCTTGTTGGCTCGCGGGGTTCCCCTGCCCGCCTGCAAGGAGGATTCGCGCTAACCTGCTTGATTCGCGCGCGTTCTAGCCGGAGCAGAGGGCGCAAAGAGCCCCGCCCCGGGCCCCCCATTGAGAGAGACGAGCCAGCTGCCGAGTCTGGAGGCTCCAGGTGGCCACTAGCCAGCAGTCGACCTCTCCAAGTCCCGTCCTGCCGTCCTCGGCCAATACTAGTCATTGGGTGGCTTCTACCTAATAATGCAAGGGAGGGAGGGAAGCAGTCCTCGCCACCACCGCCCCGCCAGGCCTCTCCTCGTCGACCCCTGCCGTGTGCTCGTCAGTGTGCTCGCTTCTCAGCCGAGCGCCAGGCTCTGCTCCTGAGTGACGCCCGCTTCCCTCAGCTCAGCTCTCTCTCCGCTGTGACGAGAGCCGCCGCTGGCGCTGCTCAGGCTCCTTTGCCTTCTGGTCAGCCGGCGAGGCTTGTCCCCCACCCCCACCCCCAGTCGTCTTCGCTTCAGCCTTGAGCGGTCAGGCCCCTGTGGTGTTTCAAAATCCATGGCAACAGAAACCCAACTGATGCAGCCAGACCTCCTTGACGCCTCTTTTGGATGTATTTTGGATTACTTGCAATGCCACAACAGCCCTGCTGGGAGGAGATGGTTGGCCAAAAAAAACAAAACCCCATGTGTGTTTCTGTTTTAGATAATGTTTTATCATTGATGCACTTCAATTAAAATTTCAACTGGATCCCCTTTTGTTCCCTCCTCATCACCAGATGGGGTCAAAAGGATTCCTTCTTCCCACTGTAATTGTTTCTTACCTCTACCAGCCTCAGGATGGGACCATGAGGTGGAGCCTCTGTTCCCAGAGTCTGCAGCATCCTCACTCTGTGACTCCTTGGGCTCCAAGAGGAGACCATTCCTTTTATTTATGGTGATGAGTCCCCTGTTCTCTGTTGCCATCAGGGGGATGGGGGCGTACTGACAGCCACAGTGGACGGTGCCAGTGATGAGGCAAAGGGCCTGGGGTGTATAGGTGCCCTCTGTTGAATGTTAGTGCAGTGACTGGCCCTTGCAGTGCACCCTCCGATGAGTCCATGTGCTGCAGCCTCCCAGCCAGATGCAAGGTGTCAGGTACCAGATGAGGTGTGCTTTGCCTGTCTCCTGATGTGGCTGGCTGGTTATCGAGCAGCTGTGTGGAGTGGCTGGTGTCCCAGCCTGTGTCTTTGTGCAGTGAGCCACCAGCACACTGCTTTGCCTGAGTGCTCTTGCAACTCATCCCAGCCCCTGACAGCTGGCAGATGACTCCAAAGGGACTCAAACCCCCACCATGGAGAGGCAGTGACTTTGGGGCATTTCCCTATAGTTAGGTGCGGTGCCTGCTGTGCTGCTCTTTCCTAGTGGCTGCTTGGAGGTGTCCCTCAAGCCTTGGCCACTCTGGCCCTGAACCTGCCTCCACTCCTGCTGTGCTCCCCTCTACAACACTTCTCTGTTGCTGGTATTTGGGCTGGGTGGATGCAGTGATTGGCTGTTTTGATGGAACACCAGTGACGCATTGATGTCACACCCAACATCACGAGGCTGCTCCATCGGTGACAGGGATGTCAGGGTTTCCATGGACATGGTTGACTCAGACCACCAAATCTTGTAGCTGAGAACATGGCTGCGCAAGAGTCAGGGGTTCCCTGCGTGGTGCCTGTGAATACAGTAGCCGTGACCGTTTCAAGGTTGGCATTTTCATGATGTGAGACTTGGCAAACCACTCAGTTTTGCAAAGGGAGAAAAATTGCAGGGTGTGGAGAAACAACAGCAGAAGTGGAGTTTTTTCTTTGCAAAATTGTGTACTTTATGCAATCTAATTTCTTAACCTTAGGGTAGCCTGTAGGCTCCTTCTTTTTCTGTCTCTTAAAAGAATAATTAAAACCAAGTTTCTCTCTAAGGGCCCAATCCTAAGCTTGCCTGGCACAGCGTGATACAGTGGCACTGAAGTGGCTGCTGTTGTATCCTGTGGGGCCAGAGAACTGCCTCCCTGCCGGCGTCTTTCCCTACCCAGCCGCCACAACATGCCTTATGGCACGTTTGCAACCAACATTGCCAAGACAGCAAGCAGGCTGCCAGCACTGCCCCGGCAGAGGATCAGGCTGCCCCTCCCCATATACTGTACATATATTCAATATGAGTTGTCTTCAGTCAGTCAAAATAAGTTGCTGGTTTGTCTTCCGTAAAAGATTTAAAGAAGCGCTGCGGATTAAACGGCTGAGCTGCTGACCGGAAAGTTGGCAGTTCGAGACCACGCAGAGTGAGCTCCCGTTGCTTGTCCCAGCTCCTGCCAAGCTAGCAGTTCAAAAGCATGTAAAAATGTGAGTAGATAAATAAATCGAAGGTAACGACGTTCTGTGCACCCTGGCGTATAGTCATGCTGGCCACACAACCACAGAAACTTGTCCTTGGACAAACACCAGCTCTTTGGCTTAGAAATGGAGATGAGCACCGCCCCCTACAGTCAGTCACGACTAGACCATTCGGTCCTGGGGAAACCTTTACCTTACCTGGCTTCCCAGGTGGCGGCTGTGGCCAGGGGAGCCTTTGCCCAACTTTGGCTGGTGCACCAACTGTGACTGTACTTGGATTGTGCAGACCTGGCCATGGTGATGTGCCTCGTGATGCGCCAGTGATATCAAGACTAAACTATTCTAACACTCTCTACATGGGGCTATTCTTGCAGACGGTTCGGAAACTGCAATTAGTGCAGAATGCTATGGCCTTCTCAACTCTGTTGGGCCACTGCTCCAGTAGCTGCACTGATTGCCAATTTGTTTCCGGCCCAATTCCTGCCCGGCTGTTTTTGACCTTTAAAGCACTATTCGGCCAGGCTATTTGAGAGACAGTCTACTTCTGTATAATCCAGCTTGTCCACTCCGGTCATCACAGACAGCCTTTTTATGGGTGCCACCTCTTATGAGGTGGGAGGGGCAGTGACAAAGAGTAGGGCCTTCTCCATGGTGGTACCAACTTTATGGAATTACCTCCATCTCAGTTTATGGACTGTTCCCTCCTTAGAGGTTTTCTGGCAGGGCCTGAAGACATTTCTTTTTACACAAGCCTTCTGAGTTTCAGGGCGCAATCCTAACCAACTTTCCCGCACTGACATAGCTGTTCCAATGGGGCAGGTGCTGCATCCTGTAGTTGGGGGGCAGTCATGGAGGCATCCTAAAGGTAAAGGAATGTTTGTTCCCTAACCTCAGGGCTGCATTGTCCTTACCCCGTGCTGGTGCTGGAAAGTTGGTTAGGATTGTGCCCTCAGGCTTTTTAATATGAATATTTAGGCTTTTGTGCTGATTAGTTTTATCAGCTTGAGTTCTTTTTATTGTTTGCTGCTGTTTTTCTGCTTTTTCTTGCTCTTGCCTTTTAATGATATTTTTAGGTTGTTTGCTGTTTGTAGGAGATCTTAATGTTTATTATATTGTACTTTGTCTCTGTTTTTATGAGCTGCTTTGTAAGCTGCTTTGAGTGCCCGCTAGGGAGATAAAGTGGAGTTTACATTTGTAAATAAATAAAAGGCAGTACTAAGCATGGCTCAGGAACTCATCCTGTAACATTGCTTCCTATAAGACTGTTTTGCTATAGCACTCTTTGTCCTGGTTGCCATTTTCACAGCATTATACCAATGAGAGAGGTTAAAATGCCTAAAACCATTCCATAGTTGGTGCGGAAAAGTACAGCTGTCTGTGATGTGCTTTCCTCCAACGGAAGCTGCTGATTGTGGCTAGTGCTGCACTCTATATGTTCTGGCTTGCACATGGCCAATTGCTTGCTAACAGCAAGCAGCTAGCAAAGCCACCTACTCTAGATGCTGCCTTCAAGAAGCCTGCCTTTGGCATTTGTAATAGAAAGGTAAGTAAGCTGTTAGGAGAAATGTGCATATACTTCATCACCTGGAAAGGACCCATTGTGACTCTTCTGCTTTGGGACCCCTTGTGTGCCGCTGCGGAGACCCATGCTTGCATGACATAGGAGAGCTTTGTGGTCTTTGCCAGAGATCCAGATTGGTGTAGCGTGACCAACTGGGACAGCAAAATATTGTAGGAGGGACTTGAAAGGTCTTACAAAAAGGGGACAACTTCTCGTTCCCTCATCCGGGGTGCCAAACTCATGCAGCAACCTGAATAGCATTTGTGGCCCCTTCTGAGGGTCAGAAGTGATGTCATTAAGCAGGAACTGACATCATTAATACGCAAGTGATGAGCAGAAATAAGCATTTCTTTCATTTAGGTATTCATTAGCTGCAAATGACAGAAGAGAAAATAAGCAAGTCTTGATCATATTTTCCAAGTTATGGGAGAGTCCAGTGACCTTGCAGCAGCGCCAGTTCTGCCGAAGCATCACTTTGCAAGCACTTTGCAGCAGCTGAGAGGTACTCTGCAAAGTGATGCCTCACTAGAAGTGGCGCTGTTGAAAGGGTGGCCTGCATGATCATTGAGCTTTACCAGGGCTTCATATTTCTCACCCCTCTTGGCCTGCCCCTTCCCCCATTACTGCTCCTTGCCTTCTGAGGCCTCTTTCTAGCTTTCCCTTCTAATGCCTTAGCAGAAATGGCGCTGCTGAAAGGGCAGTGCTGGTAATGCACAATTATCATGTGGGCTGCCCTTTCAGCAGCATCTCTTCTGCTGAAGTATTACTTCACAGCTCAGCACTTGAGAGCAGCTGATGGTGGTGCTGGGAGAGACCAATTATCATGGGGGCAGATAGAGCTTCCACTGGCCATATACAGCATGTGGGCCTTATGTTTGACACCCCTGTACCAGGCCATTCTTTCTTGGCCCACACTGTGTTTGTGGCTGGACCGCACTGGCAAAAGGCATTGGCTCACAGCCAAGAGTCCCATCAGCCCCAGTGAAGCTGGCACTTCAGAGCAGAGGCTTCTCCCTGCCAAACCCCATATTCTGTGCCAACTGGAGGCCCGAGCCGTTTGAACAGTCACTCACAAGCGAGTGTATCACACAGCACTCGAATTTGAAAGGGACCCTTGCAAGTGCCAAGACATGGGCACACCACCCCATCCCCAATCCATAGGTAGAACACAGGAGTGAGTCCACATGGTGACACCAAGCATATATTTTATTGAAAGACCAACTCCATGACAAGGCAGTGAGGAGGGAGGGCCTTGAACCACAGTTTGTACAGGTCACTGCTCCGCTTGGTTAAAGTTACAGATAAATATTGTTACATTTACGGACAGCAGTGAGCGCTAGTCAATCAGCTAGTACTGGGTGGAGACAGGCGGGGCTGGCAAGCAAAGGAGATCACCAGGCACAGCAGTGGGGGAGAGGCATGGAGAAAGGAGATGTGGTGGTTGGGGGCCCGAAAGGAGAGGAGGGAGCCTGAGCCAGAGCCAGCGCTGCACTCCCAGATCTGCTCTTGATTTAGCCACAGGGAGAAAGTGTGTGTGTGTGGGGGGGGGGGGCTTCCAGCTGCTGCCACTGTGGCCCCCCGAAACTAGGTTGGGCTGTCAAATGCCCTCACTGGTATGCCTGTCATGTGCCTATTCCGTCCATCCAGTGGGTATACAACCACCTCTCGAGACATGGCATGGGTGAGACCTTGCGCTGACCTTGGGGCGGGACAAGCTGGGCCCCACATTGGTCTGCCCCTGCAACAGGTGACACCTCTTTTGCTCCTGGCTTCCATGCAGCATGCAGGACCTGCCTTAAGACACTGCCCTCCACTCCACTCTCACTCCCAACTAAGTCTCTGGGCAGGGTGACGGAAAGCGATTCAAATGGTGGGGGGAGGGGGAGGTGCTATGGCACTGTATGAGCGGAAGATGCCTGCACAGACACAGCCAACCTCCTCGGAGTGACAGCCATGGGGCAGCCAGCTGGGAGAGGATGGAGCCAAGGTAATGAGAGCAATGAGTGGAGGAATGGGATCGAGCACCCTGGCCTGGGGAGGGGCACTCCCCCTGGAGAAGAGGGGAGTGGAGGTGGGGCTGGGGAGAACATGGGAATGGGGAGGTCTTCCTCCACCAGGCCTTGGCAAGGATGTTTGCCATCCTGCTCCAAGCCTTCCTCTCCGCCCCAAAAGGCACGCCATGCAAAGGCCGGAGCTGCCTGGCCAAACACCGGCTCGGCCTCTGCCCCACGAGGCTTCCTGGTCTCATCCTACCTGTGTGCCTTGCTGAGGAAGGACCTTGGGGAGCTTCACCTGTTGATGCCCATTCTGGATTTTGCCAGGGGTGGGTGGGGGAGGGAGGGAGGGAGGAAGTGAGAAAGGCCAGGATGTCGCCCCGGGCCCCAGCTCCTGCTCCTCAGCCAGCTGGCCCCAGCGCCGGGGCAGAAAAGAAATGGCGGTGTGGGTGTGGTGAGCCTGGCCGAGCACACAGTCCAGGGGCACCGGGGCAGAGTCTCTGGATGGGGTACTGAAGCAGGAGGCCCGCTGGCCGCTGCCTACTCCAGGTAAATGTCTTCTGTGGGGCAAGCAAACTCCAGGTGCTCTTGGTAATATTCCTGAAAGGCGCGGCTGCAAGAGAAGGCACACTGTGAGCAAGGGGGCGGGAGTGGGGGGCAAGAGCAGGCTGAGGGGTGGGTTGACTTACCCTAAGCCAGCCTTGCAGAGCTGGGGGAGCAACTCCAAGGCCCCTCCTCCTGCCCCACTGCAACTGGGCACTTTTGACTAACCCCCTCCCCACAAAGAAGGAAGGGACTGGAGGGGGCTGTGCCCCTCAGGGTCTTCTTACTGTTCTCTCTCCCCAACCAGGCTGCCACCCCTTCCGCTCCCTCCCCTGCCCGCAACGTTCAGTCATTTCCTGAAAGGGCAGTTCCTCCCCCCCCCCACCGCCACAGTGGAAAAAACCTAAGTGGAGCCCACTTCATTGTTCACACTGTGGATCATCACACTGTGCCACATCCGTGAATGTGTGATGCCGCAAAAGAAGACAGGTGGGTCCCAGGTCTTTTTGAACCATCCCCAGGAGCAGGTGCATCACACAGCTCTGAGCCAGGCAGTGGGAAGGAGGACTATCGAGAGATCTGTGTGGCCTGGCAGTCATTTTGTTTGTCATTCCACCTGGCAGTGGAGAGGTGGCAAGAAGGCCCTCAAATGTGGAGCCATCTTTGGGGATGTCCATTGCTGACGTTGCTGGAAGGTTTTGTCATACAGACTAGGCTGGCTCTATCCAGGGGGTAGGCTAGTCGAGGGCAGGCCAGCAGAGCAAGGCCAGGCCAGTCCTTTACATTCTGATTTGGCAAGCCACTGCAGACCTCCTCAGTACAGCAGGAGGCTGGGCATTGAGCCACCTTCGGCATGCATTGCAGCTGACTTGTGGGAAAGCTCGGATCGCCACGGCAGGATGAGGGCTGAGTGCCCGGAGTGGGCTCTTTCACCTCGATCTGTCTAGCCCCAACAAGAGATGAGGGTGATTTCCCCACATGTCCTGTGCGAGTGATGCACAAAATGGCTCCAAGCACCACTCCACCAAACATGCAGCTGCACCCTGGTAAATGCTCGCTGGTGCCACCTCTACTTTCTCAGGAGTAAGCCAGGGCCTCTGCACCTGGATAACCTCATTTGCCACATGCATGGTACAACATGGGCTGAGCAAGCTTTCCAGCCCATTTCCAGGCCTCCTAAGGCAGATCAACACTTTGTGACACAGAGGGAACTGCTGCCTATTGAGTCAGGCCATTTGTCTTGGGACTGGGGCTTCCTTCAGCCCAACCTGGAAATGCTGCTGGGGACTGAACCTGGGGCCTCTGACATGTGCCAAGTGCACTCTACCACCAAACTATGGTCCATCCCATGATCTGAATGGTGCTGTGGCCCCCTTTCGATGTTGGGTCGGGGTCCCTCTGTTTCACTGTTCCCCCCCACTCACCCAACACACTCCGCAACATGCCGCATGGACTCCTGAGAGACAAAGACATGGCAGGCAAAGCGACTCAGCACGGGGTGTTTGGTTATGAAACCAAAGTAGCTGCAAGGGAAGGAAGTTAACACTGAGCTGGGAACAGTCAGGAGCTGGCTTTCCAGGGGAGCTCTCAGAGCAGACCAGTGCAGTGCACCATAGAACTGTGCGGGTTTGCGCCGAGAACCAGGTGTGGCAAAGCATCCTGTGAAGGCCACTTCAGGCGGGGCTGGCTTGGACGCAACTTCTTGCCTGGACCAGTTCTGCCTAGCTACCAGATCCCCTGCTCCCATTCAGCCATTAATTCAGTAAAAGCCATGAAGCCAAGAGCAGAAATGGGACATGCCAAATGCTGACCACTAGGCACTCCTCCCCTTGAGCCTCCATCTTTCCAGAGTCATAGTGGTGTTCTTCACCTCCCCTGAAGAATGCGAACAGCATCACCCATATTGCATGGGGGGAGACTGAGGGTCCAATCCTATCCAACGTTCTAGCACCGATGCAGCTGCAATGCAGCCCTGAGTTAAGGGAATAAATGTTTCCTTAATTTGAGGAAGTCCCTCTGCTGCAGGGTGCAGCAAATGTCCCATTGGTACAGGAGTGTCAGTGTCAGAAAGTTGGATAGGATTGGGCCCTGAATATGACTGAAGACTGTATAGAAATAAGTCCTCAGGCAGTGTACTGAAGGGTTGGGGCAAAGAGTGTTTGGGAGGGCAACGTGACCCTGCACCAGGTAGTAAGAGAGTGAATTGGTGGCATTGCTTCCTGGTGAGAGCAGGAATTTGGTATGAGAAGGTGAGAGCTGAAGGCTTTGGTGCTGTGCAAAATTGGGGGAGGGGACTAAGATGTGGCCCTCGTACTGAAAAGTCTGGATGGAATTTCCGACTAGTATGTCTGCTAATCCTGCAGATTCCCTGGTTTCATTATTTGGGTCAGAGGAAAATGACCAAGACAATCCATCAGCTTCCTTCCAGTGCCCTCACTCAGACAGTAGGATTCAGGTTGCAGGCAATGAAATGGACAGTGAAAAGCTTGTGATGAATTCAAACAAACACAGGCCAAAGTCCATGTCAGGCCCTGCTCTGTGGTGATGACGAAAGCTTACATTTCCATCACCTCTCTGTCTGTCCAATTACATCCAACGGAGCTTTATCGAGTGGTGAGAGAGCCTCTACAAACACACTGGGGAGCACTTGGCATCCTGTTGTGCCCATTTCGTTGGTAAAATCTCAACTTAGATACCATGGTTATAGCAGCGTCACACTTGGATGTGATTGGCACACTATCTGGACTTATTCTTTGGCATATCTTTCAGCCAGTTGCATCTGAGGATGTGGACTGGCTACTTGACAGAGGATCATCACATGTATTCTAAATTCTTGTCGTTCCTGGCTCTTCAAATCTGCTAGGACGGGGGGGGGGGGACTGGGTAGCTGAGGGAGTGAATGCCTCTCTTAGGAAGGATGTGGTACCCATGGCTGTTAAGGAGATCATGGTGCCCTCCATCCTGAAGAAGACTTCAGGATAATTTGGATAAATCCAGAAGATAATTTGGGGTTATCTGAACAAGTTGGTCCCATCTCCAACCTTTCATTTCTCTGCAAGATGATGGAGTATGTGCTGATGTCTCAGCTCAAGGTGGCTCTCGAAGAAACTGAGGGCCTAATCTTACCCAACATTCCAACGCTGATGCTGCTGTGCCCACAGGATGAGCACTGCATCCTGCAGTGGGTGGGGGCAGTCATAGATGCATTTGTTCCATTACGTCGGGGCTGCATTTCAGCTGCATCAGCACTGGGAAGTTGGATAGGATTGGGCCCTGATTGTGTAGATTCATTCCAAACAGGGTTCCAGAATTGATTTGGGAGAGGAGCTACCTTGATTGCCTTATGGATGGCCAAGGGATCAACACAGAGTACAACCCTCTGGTCACTTCAGTTCCTTTTGGAGGGATGCTCCCAGAAAGTGGGGCTGAGGGACTACTGCTCTTCCTCACAGCCTTTGGTCATTGGGAACTATGGCTCTATATTATCCCCTAGGGTTTTTAACATCTATACAAAACCACTCGAGATGGCCATCTGGAAGTTTGCGGTGAGCTGTCATATACTGATGATTCACAGCTCTAACTCTCATTTCCAAGCCTAGGAAATTTCTAGGGGAAACCCTGAACCAGTGTTTGGAGGCTGGAGGTTTG
Source organism: Lerista edwardsae (assembly GCA_029204185.1). Lineage (NCBI taxonomy): Eukaryota > Metazoa > Chordata > Lepidosauria > Squamata > Scincidae > Lerista > Lerista edwardsae. The sequence continues at coordinate 1,361,411 of JAJKFI010011615.1, forward strand.
GATGGATGAGGATGAGCAAACTGAAGGAGGTTTTGTTGGCTGGAGAGTCCACTGGTGTGGCTGGAGGTGAACAACTAGTTCTGAATGGGGTTGCACTTCCCTCCTAAAAGATCATTCCTGAATCCACAACTGACTATAGATGAACAAGTGGTGGCCATGACTAGGAATGCTTTTGCCCAGCTTTGGCTGGTGCACCTACCACAGCCCTGCCTGGACACAGCAGGCCTGACCTCAGTAAGCCATGCTCTTGGCAAGGCCAAATCCTCTCCTTGCCCTTCAGTCAGCCCAACTGTTGAGAACTGAACCTACCCTGTCTGCAGAGCCCCACCTGGGAAAGATTGCTTGGGGCATACGAGGATGTGAATCATCAGTAAATGAGCTTCTAGCATACACATCCTCCAAGCAAGGAGCGCAGAGCATTTGGTGTCTCTCTTCCTGGGCAGTCTTGCTCCCAGCCAGACACCGCACAGGGCCAGACTTGCTTGGCTTCCACAGTAGACCTGTGTCTTGCGTCTCCAACCCATTATCTGGGCTCACTCGCATGGAGGGAGGCCCATCAGCAGGGATGGGGTGGTAACTGACAGAATGGGACTGGGGGCTTTCTATAGGTCATGCCAAAAGGGAAAATGGGAGGGTCCTTTGAGTGCATTAATTGGGTGGGAACCTGTCCATCAAGTTGCTTCCCCCTCCCCCAAGGGAAAGGGGAGGCGACTCACCAGCTGTTGCGGGGGTGACAGCCACAGAAGGAGATGTTCTTCATCTGGAAGAAGTGGCTGCAGCGCTCAAACTGGAAAGAGAGAGGTGGGCCAGTGAGAGGTAGGCCAGTTCCGCTTCTCCCCAACTCCCCCAACTCTCCCTCACAAACAGCTCTTGGAACCTGAGGAAGGAGCCCCACTGAACCCTCCTTCCCGCAGATCTGGACCAGCTGTCACATGCCCAGCTGGCAACACAGCCACAGCACCCAGGGCCTTGCTCTGCAAGGAGGTCCAAATGGGAAGCCCAAAGACTTCCCCTCTTTGCCCTGTTCCAGCCCTGCACCAGCTCCTCACCTCTTCATCCCGGCTGTATTCATTTACTGTCAGAATGAGTTTGATGCCCTGCAGGCTGACTTCTAGGTCACAGGTGGCTGGAGGCCGCAGGTGCACTGTGAGCTTCCGGGTGGTCGCAATCTGCAAGGAAGTTTAGCGGAAACAGAGTTCAGAGTGGTGGGTGCGGAAGTGTGAAGGAAGAGCAAGGAGGGCATTGCACAGAGCCAAGATCAAAATCCTCCACTAGACGAGGACAGTCCTATTCAAAGAGGTGGGACCTCACTTTCCCCCTTTTCATCCATCCAGACCAGAAAAAGAGAACCTCCAGGGGCTTGGGAAAAGGCCTGTCTTCAAAAGGAGGGCATTCATGATCTGCTAGTCCCAGGGGTTCCCCACACACACACACACACAGACACTTCTGGGGCTACATATCCTGACAATAGGGGACTGGGGCTAGCACCAGCATAACATTATGGGGACAGCCACTTGCACAAGCCCACAGGTGGAAACAACAGCCCAAGGAGGACACCCACTCCCTTGGAGGTTTTCAAGGGAAGGCTGTTAGGCACGTGGTAGTGGTGATGGCTTTGACAGGCAGCAACAGGAGCAGACAGGAGTGAGTGAGCGTGAACCTTTTGCCTGGTGATCTGGAGGGGCACTGTGACTCTCTCAACTGCCTGAAAAGGGTTGTGCATGCTCAAAAGGCAATGACTGAAGAGTAGGAATAATTGCCATGTGTCAGAGCAGAAGCTTGGACTAGAGAAACAGAACAGCATCTCCCCAACCATCTGCACACACATCCAGATCACGCCCCCCACAGTTGACCAGCTCTCACCTTCTGCATAGCCGCACACAAGATGCCATTGCCCTGATGGTAAGGAACCTCTACAGAGCCCAGGAACTGCACATTGAAACGCTCAACCCAGCATGGATTCCGCTTCAGGCCTGCAAGAAATGGAACAGAGTTACAGCCTGCAACAAGAGACGAATGATCTGTGTGGCCATGATCCTCCTTTCACCAAAGGGGGGACCATTTCAGGGAAAGGATGCACAGGAGACAGGCAGGATGCTTGGCAATTAGCCGGGCAGCACAATCCCAGAAGGGACGTAGCACCGATGTAACATGTTTGCCCTCTTGCAGTCAGATTTGGGCAAATAGTTGGGAGGAAGTCCTTGCCATGCTCTGCCCCTCCTCAACCCACCACACACATTTCCATACCTGTGACATCCTTGGCCTGGCTCACCACTTCATGGGCGTAGAAGGCTGGGAAGATGCCACGCTCCCCTGTACGCATGTTATATCCCCGGTACCAGTAATCGTCCTCTTCCAGCTCCACAAGGATTGGGTCATCCACATCGAGCTCCAGCTCATCTTCATGACGAGGGATGAACCTGGAGAGAGAACAAGGGGCAGGGCAGGAACGTCCTGGGCCCATGACCAAAGCATGCCCCACCCACCCACCCCTGCAGCCAAGGTGTTCTCTCTCTTCCCTTGGGTCAATCTCAGTTCTAGAGGTCAATGCCCTTCCCCTCTATGTGGATGATGGCCACAATCACCACCCTGCACAATCACCACCCTTTCCATTTTGTATGGAAAAGACAGGTCTTTGCCTCTGTTACAATATTTAGTGAGAACATTGAGGTTGCCAGGCTGGCTCAACACAATTGCCCATGAGGTGGCTGCAGTCATCCAGCAGAGAGCTCAAGGCAGTCTTCACGGAGCTGAAGTAGCCTCAGATGCATTAATTCAGCTGTTGCAGTGGAAAGCCACGGCACTGAAAAAGTGCAGTGCAGTTCGAGGCACAGGGGCCTCTGGGAAAGCCCATTAGTGGCTAGGGAAGATGGGACAGGAGGTTGCTTAGGCACCCCCTCCTCAACACTGCTGGAATCCAGGATCACTTTTCTTGGGAATGTGTGCATGTGCAGGTCCACACACACACGCTGGGGGAGTGGACAGATCCAGAACTGTGCTTAGGGCACGTGTGCATGCACTCTTGCGCATCTTTTCGTATGCTACTACAGCTTTTCACCTGATATGTGGGATGGGGGCAGCACAGAGAATGCCCTGGGATTTAAGGGTGGGATCCAGGCTGGCTCTGGAATCCCATCACAAGGAAAGAGCTCCTGTATAGCTGTACTTGTCTCCTTGCCCATAGGCCGTGACGTGGGGCAGAACAAATTCCAGAAAATGTCTACTGTTCTTTTGTCCACTGAAACGTTTCCATCTATACAATGCATCTTTTCATAAAATTAACCAGTACCATAATAAAATGATACAGTGCCAGTCAAATTGGGCATTTTGAAAGTAGCAAGGACCTTTTTTTAATGACTCCTCCAGGGCGCATGTGTGTGCATAGACAATGAAGACACACGCATAGCACTTTGGGTATGCACAGGGCCGGCTCTAGCAGTGGCAGGGACCAATGTGGGGCACTCCTGCGGGGCCCCCAACCCTCCCTGCGGGGCCCCCACTCACCAAGAAGAGCACTGTGTGCCATGTGCAGAGCATGGCATGTGGAAGTAGTGGGTGGTGATATCATAACATCACTGCCAACTGCTTCCAGGTGGCCCATTTTGGGCTGTTCAGAGGCAGAGGCAGGTAGGAGAGACCAAGGTAAAGCTGCTCTGCTCACCCCACTGACTTACAGCCCATAGAGATCCCAGCTGCAGCCACAGGCAATGTGCTCACCCTGTTAGTGCGGGGCCCCCTGAAGCGCGGGGCCCGATGTGACGACATTGGTCACATTGGCTTAAAGCCGGCCCTGGGTGTGCAAAAGTTACAGCCCAGTCCTGACCAGGACTTTATGGCATCTGAACTGCTGTTCTGGAAGCATGCAGAAATGTGGGCGTCCGCATCCAACCCCCCATCCCTGGCGCCTACCCTGGGGTAAGGGGACAAATGTCATCTTGCCCCGTGGAGGCTCCAGCCTGTTCCCAACCTGCATTGGATATGGTGCAGGCCAGCCGGCCGGCCAGTTCCAGTGCAGGTTAGGATTGCGCTGTCAATCATGTTCAGCTAGAACCCAGGCCATTCAGGACACCAGAAATGTTCCAGGAAGAGCTTGCACATCAACATATGCTGGAAAACTGCTTGGAGGAGCTCTCAGACTAGCACCCCATGAGGGCTTTCTGGTGACCTGTCGCACCCCCACTGAAGGATTCTACCAACTCCCACTTCCCCCAGCCTTCTTCCTCACCTGAAGACCGCTCGATGAGTCTGTTCCCGCTCCTCCCCATTCACCATGCAAGAAAACAGACCAAAGGATTCTGTACCTGGGGGAGGGCAGAGAAAGGATCACCAAAGACTGGAGATATCAAAGAGCACAATGCGAGGGGCTGACCAATCAGGGACGAGCTCTGGCATGCTTGGCCACCTGCAGGGGTGTTTCTCAGGACAGGAAGCCAAGAAGGCGCCCACAGCTAGGCAGGCAAAGAGCCAGTCATGGAGGCACACTGGAAAGCACCGGGTGTGGCCACTAGGAAAGGGCAGCAGAGAGCAGGATAGCCAAGGCCGGGGACCTGGGAGATGGCTCCTGCTCTCTGAGAACAAGCCTGGCCTTGGAGGAGGAGGGGGCCCTGCAGCCCTTCCTCAAGCGGGTTAGGGAGGCAATGGGTGGCCAGGGAGGGGTCCCCGGAGGAGGGAGGGGGAGCCTTTCTTCCCAAGAGAGCCTGCACTTACTGGAGGAGCGGGACGTGCTGTTGACAAAGACGTTGAGGAACTTCTTGGAGAAGTGGAGGTCGGCCTCGGGCGAGGAGTCCTCCGAGGAGGAGCTGCGCCCATCCGGGGCCACCAGCCCCTCCCCGAAGTCACTGGCAGCATCCTCCAGGTCAGTGGCCTCGCAGGCCCGCAGCAGCTCGCTGTCGTCACTGAGCACCGAGGTGCAGCGCTTCAGGCTCACCAGCTCCAGCTGCGTGTTCTCGTCCACAACCAGGGTGTACTTGATGGAGTCGTAGGCCAGGGAGTCGTCCAGCACCACGGCAGGCGGGGGGAGCGGCAGCTCCTCCGAAAAGGGGGAGCCTTTGAGGCTGCCCAAGCAGGGCGCCTCATCCTCCTCGGGGGAGTAGGCCAAGTTGAAGCAGCGGTTGGTCTTGGCGGTGGAGACGTCCAGGCCCTCGTTGCCCTCTAACCGGATGTCGTCGATCATGTCATTGTCCTCTAGGATGCCCGAGTCCAGGTCGCCCTCCACCACCCAGTCCTCCGGCACAGGAGCTGGCTCGGCCTTGCTGGGGGCCTCCCTGGACGGCAAGCTTTGGGCAGGGGTGTTGTTGCAGCAGCTGGAGAGGGGCCGCCCTGGAAAGACAGGGGCGATGGTGTCGTTGGTTGGGTTGCTCAGGAACAGGTAGGGCCCCGTGTCCCCCTCCAGAGGCTCTCGCTCCAGTGCAGGCTGGACCCCGGTGGGCTTCTCTTCCTCAGCGCTCTGCAGGGAGCAACGCAGTGTCTCCATGTCGACCAGCTCGATGCTTTGCTGGGAGCAGGGCTGAGCCACGCTCAGGGTCTCTCTGGGGATCTCGGGCTCCAGGTCCGAGGCAGGGGAGATGGTGTCCGAAATGGAGTGAGTGGCCGGGAAGCACTCGTCCGCACACTTGAGCGGGTAGGAGCCCTCGGAGATCATCTTGTTCACCAGGTTGCTGAGAAGCCAGGGGGAGTCCGAGTCCTCACTCAAGTCAGGCTCCGACTCGGAATCCGACTCGGAATCGTACTCGCTGTTGGCTTCGTCGTCGTCATCCCCCTCGGGCAGAAGTTTGGGTCCCACCGGCAAGTAGAAGGAGCGGCGCAGACTCTCCAGGCTGTGATCAGGATTGATCTCCAGCTCCAGAGCACCTGGAGGGGGCACATCCGTCTGGCCAGTGGGAGCAGATGGGTCCTCGTAGAACTCTTCGATCTTGAGGGCCGCCAAGCTCTCGTCAGGGGGAAACTCCAGCTCCTCCTCAGCCTTGCCGGTATCCCGCAGAAGGGCGTCCTTCAGGCCCATCACCCCCTGGGCATCCAGGTCCGCCTCCAGCTCTGCCTCCGACCCGGGAGAGCTGGCTTCCTCAATGGAGTTGGTGAGGTGGGAAGAGCGTCCGCTGCTGCTGTCGCTACTCAGGTCCAGCTCGGTTTCCGAGATGCTGGAGATCATGTTGCTGGCCAGGCGGTTCCCGTTGCAGGCAAAAGCCGCTTCAATTTCACCCTCCACATCGGAGTCCGAGCCTGGTGAACTGAGGTCTTCACTGTGCCGGCTGCAGGACAGGAAGGCCTTCGAGTTGCGGCTGGTGAGGTCCGCCTCAATGCCAGGGTCCGATGAGGGAGACGTGGTGTCGGACGAAGCGGGGGGCAGCCCTCGCGGGCTGGCTGCTGGACCTCCATGGGCACCCTCTGCTCCAGAGCTCCGGCGCTCTCTTGTTGCTCCTCGGGTGGGGTTGAGGTGGGTATCCAAGGGATGCCGCCCCGCAGGCTCAGCATCATCATAGCTGTTTGTCAGCTCCTCCCCAGAGAGTGGGCTGCTGCCCAGCTCGGTCAGGGCGATGGGGGAACCTTGGCCTGCTTTACCCCCAGTGGAGCCAACAGGGCTCCCCACACCCTTCTCTTTTACTCTGCTGCCCAGCGCATCTCTCTGAAATCTGGCACAGTAGCTGTCTGTGGCGGGTGACCTGTGGGAGCTGGTGTTGGGGGGCTGGCACTCTGGGCCTACTACAGGGCCTTCTGCAGCATCAGGGGGCTTAGCAGGGGCCTGGCCAGCAAAAGCAGGTCGGGAACGGGACACAGAAGAGACAATATTCATGTTGTAATCCTCCCCGGCCTGCCCAGCTGGTGGGGGCCCCTGCAGTGCCTGGCTGTTGCCTTCTGTGTCATAAAGGGGTGGTTTGCAAGGATCCTGGGCTGGACCGGGACCTTGGCTGCTCCGCACATCCAAGCAGGGCCCATCCTGGAGACAGGGGTGCGAGGGAGATGGTCGCTCTGTAGGGAGAAGTAGACAGACCCATTCAGAACTGGGAGGCGCTTTTGCCCGCACCACCTCCAGAACTGCCTGGCAAGGTGACAGCACTCAGCCGAAAAAGTGTGCAGAAAAGCTCTTTTGGCAAATTCCACTGCCCAGCTGGGAGTGTTGTGCTCTCCTCTTTGGCCAGCCTTCCTCTCCTCTGACATCTACAAGTTATGCCACCTGGATCTCATCTCAGCTGCTAAGGAGAAGTCGTGTGGTTCTTGCTATTTGTTGTGCCTATTATATAGAAAGTGTTTCTCCCTCTTCCTCCTTCATGACTTGGCATGCGTGAATGACTGCAAGGTCTGTGTTGTTGTTGTTGTGAGAGTGGATTTCCTAAAGTGTAATTTGTTTTGTGCATTGAATACAGCAGACTCCCATGCTGACAGACATGTCTCTGCCCCCCCCCCGCCCCCGGCAGGCTGCCTTATAGTCAAATAGGAGCCATTCTCTTCCAGATGGTCAGTGTGGGGATAGAAGGAAGCACCTGTCACAAGAAGCGCGTTTCTGGGGATATGATGTACTGTAATTTGATGCTGACTACTGCTCCCTACGGGAGTGTGAGCGCTGCAGTCCACATTGGGTGATGCACTCAGGGTAGGTTGACACTACTACTAACCCACATTTTGAATAATCTTGGTATTTTCGAATAATGTTATATATCATTCTCTGCAGAATGTTATGCAGAACGTAAGAAAAACCACATTGAAATATCTATATTCTCTCAAAAGTTATAGCCAAATAAGCAGAAAGGGAAAACACAACTGCCTTATGTAACAAAAAATGGATTTCCTTTAACTCAAAACTGACCAATGAGAACTGTTTGATCTGAGAGCTAATGAGGTGTTATTAAGACACAGCAGGGAACCAATAAAGTGTTAGTATGAGTCAGCGTTAATTTCCATGTACTAGAACTCTTATTCAGTTGTGGGAATGTCATCAGGTTGGCCACTGTTCTTTTGCTGGTTACTGATTTGTTGGGTGACCTGTACTGTTATGCACTTAAATAAACATATAAATAAATATACCACAGTGATGCCTTTGCATTTAGCTTGTACATATGTTTTTATAATTTGTTTGGTATGGTCTGATATGGGAGGAGGTCCAAAATGGGGGTGATGCATATGGTAACTTAATACCATTATGCCATTAATGATACTGCATATGGTATCATATGGTATCTTAGAAGGAGAGTTGGAAGTACTCAACCTAGGGATTAAATGATGACATGGTCTTTTAGAAAGAGGCTTTTTTTCTTCTTAAGGGAATTGGACCCTTTTATTGGGATAAGATGCAGCTGTACAGCAATTCTCTAGCCTTGGGAGGCCTATCAGGCATTTGAGAGTCAGTTGTTGCCTTTTGCTTGCTGTTGTCAATTTCCTGTTCCTTGGGGAAGAAGCTTGTGGTGGAAGAAATCTAGCTCCGGTTAGAGCTGGGTTTGTTTTAAGAGTGAAATCTTTGTCTTTGAACTCACCTTTCTTTGAGTGTAAAGCTCTCTGATCTTTGTGGCATTTGGCTGTTAAATAAAATTATCTTTATTTTGAAATATTGTTGTTTGGGCTCTGAATAAGGAAAGAGTGTTCTGGGAAGGAGGAGCCTGCTGGGTTGTTAAATATGTGTTGACAAGACCAGCGTGAATTGTAATTTTGAAGCCAGACTCCGTCACAGGCCCCAGACAGAAAGCTTTCATCAACTGCCAAAGCGAATGGTCTGCTGGTCCTGAAGCCACCCAAGGCCTGTCTCAAAACCTGTCTTTTGGTGCAATCCTATCTTGCCTAATGCTGGTGAGAAGAGTGCGTGGGATGTTGCAAACATGCAGTGGGACACATTGTGGCAGCATGGAGGCTCACAGCGTTGGTGCAAAGGTCTGTGCCAGTCTACTGGTGCTAGTCAAAGGCCTGCGCCTGCCAGAGAAAGTCTCAGTGGGCTGGTGGAGGTGGTATAACGGGAGGGCAAGAAGGTGGATTGGGCCCAGGATGGGGCAGGGATGGTGGCAGGGGCCTCTGTTGTATCCTATTCCACCCCCCTGATTTCCTGACACGGGGATGCTTGGACCTGCACCAGCAATTGTGCTAGCACAATCCCAAGTAGCCCAATAGCAGCTGTCCCCTTCCTTGGGGAGACCTCCAGCAGCCCCTATTCCTGAGCAGAGGCTGCACTGGAGCTGCTACATTGTAGAGTGAGACAATAGTTATGATTAGGCTATTATTCCAAATATTGGCTGCAGGGGGCAGCAGCATCCCTGAGGATCAGCTTCTCAGAGAGTATAAGTCCAATGCATGTATTTTACTTGATCTGTTGGTTTTTATGCTGCTTTTCAACAAAAAAGTTCACAAAGTGGTTTATAGAGATTTTCAAATAACTAAACATCATATGTAAACATGATGTTCATTTTCAATTTGCCCAGTTGTTACTGTTTGTATTGCATTTGAGGGTTTGTTGTATTGCAGAATTTATTTTTCATCTTTCTAGTTCTAAGTAAATAATCTGACACTGTTGATTGAGGGCCTCGTCCTACGGTTCAGTAGCAGAGGCTCCAGGAGCCATCAGCGCTGTGGTGCTGGCAGGCACCCATTCCTGGGCCACTCCCCCTTAAAATCCTATCCCCAATCTCAGGCCTGAGCCTTACATGGGACAGCTTGGTTCTACACCAGCTATTTGAGCTAGTGCGAATCCAAGTATACCCAGTATACCCTGCTGGGGCTTGACATGGGGCCAGGGGACAAATCTCCCTGCCCGTGCAGGATACAGCACCAGCTGTTTTGGCACAGCTGTATTGCAGCACCAGCAATCCCATTAGGATTGGGTTGCCCCTGACACAACTCTCTTTGTTGTCTTTAAGTTTAACCCTTTAAGTGCCAGTTCCAACATAGCATGCCTCAGCAATGGCTAAAGGGCCCTTAAATACTAATCATGCATTCGTAAGTACATGGGCATGTGTGAACACATTCCCACACAGATGTACTAGGCATGTAGGTAACAAAGGATAGGACCAAGGGTTTAGTGCAGGGAGGGTCATGCCTGTAAGGCAAGATGGAAATCACCATTCTCTGTTGTTGAACCCCCTGCCTCCAAAAACCCCCCACAAACTCATGGAAGCCCAGCACCTCAAAGCACTCCCCATTCCAACTCAACTCATCCCCAGCATCGTTGAAGGAGGGGGCTGCTTGGCTCCACCCACATGGCAGATGCTTCAGTAGGGAGCAGGGGGGCGGTAAGGTTCTGCTTCAAGGCACAGAGGCAAAGGAAGCTCAAACTTCTGCTGCAGTTCTGTCTTGCAGCAGGGAGTAACAGCAAGAAACACACACCCCTACTCCTCCTGGCCTTCATGGTTCCTGATGGAACCATGAAGGCCAGGAGGCGTCTTGACAACATTGACAAGGCGTCTTGTCAACATTGGCAACGAGGCGTCTTGACAACATTGGCAAGGTTGGCAGTGGACCCTCTGGAGGCACTCAAGCAAAAACAAGTGGAGCGGCCTGGTGAAAAAGGGCTGCGTGAAGGACACCCCAGGGCTGCAGAGCAGGAAGTCTCCCGTTCACACCGGAACAGGCTTCTTGGCATCATTTAGTTTGCTGATTGCAAGATGCTTTGGGCTATTAAATTTTCTAAGCGTATTGAGAATTTTGACAGCTATTCCAGCCTCCCCGGGAACCCTGGGAAATGTGGGTCAGTGCTGTGAGCCAGGGAGCATCTCCTTGCAGCATCCTCTGCATGACCCCAGACAACCATCTCTGGGCTGCTTTGGAAGATGGCCTGGGAACTCCAGCGCTGCCCCACCAAGCTTGTAGTGAGGCTCCGTCCAGTGTGGGAGATGGAGGCCGGAACCCGGGGCCCTGACTGCTGGCAGCACCAACGGACGCAAAGTCTGGCCTCCCCCTGCCCCACCCTGCAGGTTTCTTGGCTTCCGTATCTCAGCAGGGAGAATCTCCTTTGTTGGGCTCAGCTTCTCTTTTTTGGCAACTTGGTGACAGGCTGGTTTTGAACTGCGGGCCCCAGCCAAGTCCTGCCTCATCATTAAGAAACCCTCTTTAGTAAATCGGCTGATCGCCGGCACATTAATTTTTGATGGGATCATCAGAGCAAGTGGACTGGTATCAAAGAAGCGAGTGCAGGAGGAGCTTCACGTCAAGATGCTGGCAGGAAATTGGGGAGCTGCTGCTGCCCCACAGGAAGCTGGGAAAAGCCCGCTTTTGAGAACCTCTCCTGGACCAAACCTGAGCCACAAAGACAGCCTCGGGTTGAGAGACTCTCGCCAGGACTTGCACCTGTTCCACTGGCGTAGCTAAAGAAAGTGTAGCCCGGTGCAGAGGGCAAAATGATGCCCCTGAAATGACAGCACAACAGGAAGTGACATCACAGTTGTATTTTCATGTTCTTGGTTTTTTTGGCCATAGCATTTGATAGAATGAAGATATTACACTCTGATTTCTTTCACTGCATCCTGCATTAAATTCAGCATTGGATGGTGTATATCATGATGGTATTATTCATACCTACCAAGTTTTTCCCCATTTTGGCCACTAGCATCAAGCTCAGTTTGTTGCCCCCCTAAAGCTTGTTGCCTGGTGCAAGTGCACCCCCTGCACTTCTTTAGCTACACCCCTGACCTGTTCACCATCTGCCTTCCTCCCAGAGTCCTTGGAGCCCCTGCTGTTGCCATACACAGAAGCTAGGCTGCCAAGGCCAGGCTGGCCCCAACTCAGGCCTGACCTAGAGTCTCTCTGCAAGCACTTCCATCCCTCCTTTCCAGTTCCTGCTTGCTAATATGGACTGGGTCCCTCTCTCAGGGGGGAGGGGGCTGCTCACCATCATGGGAGGCTGAGGAGGAGGATGCGGATTGAAGTAGAGCCTCTTGCCAGGTCACCCGCTGCAGAGGGGCTGCTGGGTTGCAGCTGCTATTGTTGTTCAGGGAGTCCTGGTCATAAGGAAAAGAAACATAGTGAATTATGACTCTGATGAATGCCCTGTTTTTTTCCTCCTACCTTTGCCTATTTTTTCCCTTTTTGGAGGCACTTCTAACCTTCCAGAAGCTTCTCTGCTGTCTCAGCAGCCTAAAAAGCCACTGGGCTGTGTTCGGCAAAAGCCGGCTTCGTCCTTGTTTGAAACTCTATTACTCACAATCATGTGCTTTCCTGGATTCAGGCCCGTCTGGAGTTGGCAACTTCCTACACACCTAGCAATCGGGCAGTGAAACCTTTTGGGTAGAGGGTTGGGATGAGTTGGGCCAGGTAAGTTCCACTCCTCCAATCAGGTAACTCTATGACATCATCAAACCCAGGGGACTTAACTTCAAGCACGGGGATGCAAGGTCTGTATCTGCAAGGTCTGTTGTGAAATCTAATGCTGGTTTGTGGAAGACACACCTACTTAGAGCGCAATCCTAAAGTGCGCTGGAATGGCAAGGTCCGCGGGCCTGTGCCATATCCAGTGCACCTTAGGTGTGCTGGGGAGTCTCTGTGGGGCAAGGGCACATTCGCACCCTTGCCCCAGGGGTTCCTCAGGTCTGGGCTTGCTAAAAAGCAGGCACAGATCAGAGGAAGCCGTATGGCCTGAATCGGGGCCGCATGGCCTGGGCCCTCCCTCCCTCCTACCCCAGGCCAGCCTGTCCAGTTCTTCCCTCCCGCCCTCCCTGGCATGGATCTGAGTAGGCCAACCAGGACCCAGGGAGCGACAGAGTAGGCAAGTCTCTGCGACTGGCTGGGCCGCAGCTGGCCTGCAGGATCCAGCAGAGGCTCTTCTGGTACTACTGCTTTGCGCAGGCCGGCTCTGGATAGGACTGAGTTGTCAGATGTTTCCAAGCTGCAACCCCAGTGGGGACCAAGACCATGCTCTCGATGCGTCTGAATCAGGCAATTTCCTCCAGTGGCAGATGAGGCCTGACTGTCTTGGATGGTGTATTCTGGATTGCGCTAGAAAATTAGGGTACATTCTTCATCCCTTGCCACATCTCTAATTTTCACCACATGTTCCTGCGCTTCTTAATTGGACCATGGCTGCAATTGGCCCCTTGACTGCAAGAATCTGTGCAGGCGGTACCTGCTAAATAAGCGAAGGGACAGTGGTGGCACCTGTCCGTGGCTGAGAGCCCTTTTGCACAAGCAAAAGTGTGGGAGATCAGGTAGGCAGGATGATGGGGAGGACTGAACAAGGGTGACATTTTCCCCTAAAAAAAGCATATCCTCTGACTCATTCACTGACACTGACAGGCAGGAGGCAGAAATCATGCAGAAGAAAGAACCGTGTGCCATAACTGACATCTGAAACTCATTGCCACCATGAATTGCTTTAGGAACCAATTCAAGGAATATAGCCTGGGCTGGGTGACCAGGTGGGTAGATCTGTTGGTGGCTGATTCCCACCCTAACTTGTAAGGTGTGTAGGGTGTGCACACACACCCTAACTTGAGCAGACCACTTCACCTCCATGTTCAACAAGCTTTGAGTTCCCTTTCCACCAGTTCTCCTTTGTTTCACTCTTGCTTTGTTTTGCATGACTCTAGTTTGTCATAGAGGGGAGTATACCCTGCAAAACAAATCAGTTGCATAGTAGTAGTGCATAGGTGCCTGGCACCCCATTTCCCTGTGTTTGGCCTCCCACTGACTTCTGGGAGTCAAGTTAGGCTCCTGGAGAAGGGCCTCAACCCAGACCAGTCCCTGTGAACTGAGCCACCAGCAGAAGGTTAATGCCATACAGCAGTGGTTCTCAAATGTTTTAGAGGCTGCTGCCTGACTGATAAATGCCGAGGGGGTTGACTGTAAAGGTGGTTGGGCAGCAGTTTCATGAACCACCCAAAATTGGGTCACAAGCCACTGGTGGAGAACCACTGCTATAGAAGATTAAGCTGCAGAGGAGAGGCGGGTGGGAGGCAGTTAGGAATCATTAATCCCAGAGGGGATTAGCAGCAGGCACATGAAAGAACACGAGATGGGGGGGGGACAGCATGAGTAGCACAGGAGAGACCAGGCAGCCTCAGGATCATCATGGGGCCTGCAGCCCAATCAAAAACACCCCAAGCGACACTGAAAACACCTTGGACTCCACTGTGCATTTTGGGGTGCATAACTATGGTTAAGGCAGGTCAAAATAGTGGCATCTAGCAGGGTGGCATGGTCTAGTGGGCATGTTCTTCCTATGTCTTCAAACAAGACCCAAAGGCTGCTTTCCACAAGGCACAGGCAACTGTGCAGCTGTACACTGGCCCATCTAACACAGCAACATCACTGCACTTGGCATTTGCATTGCGTTTCTGCTTGCAGCTCTTCCTGTCTTGCAGATAGGCAGGAACTCTTGAGTGGTTTATTAATGATGCAAAATGCTGCTGGCGCTTTTTTTCTTCTTCTTGCTACATTGCTGGCTGAGCAGTCCTCATCAAGAACCCACTTGCAGCTTTCATTCCAAGCCCTTCCCCTCAAAGGAAATAAAATCACCGTGTCCTTTGGAAGCATTTTGCAGCACAGCCAGAACAGTATAATGGGGAGAGGGGTGGACTTGGGCAGGCAGACCAGTTCTGGGATCAAATCCAAGCTCTGAAGCTCACTGACAGGTCCTGAGCTAGCCACTCTCTCTCTCAGCCAGACCGCTCTTGCAGGGGTGTGTAAAGAGTTCACTTAGTGGCTTTCTGACTGGTGACTACATTTATCTAGAAGGACGTTGGGGATCTTTTTCACCTGTCTAATGATTTTACAGGACCAGAGGCTTCCCATCACCATGACTGTTGGTGGCATCTGGGATATTTGGTGGCCACTGTTGGTGGCTTCTGTTTCAGACAAAGCCAGATCACTGCAGTAGTGGGGACCCCCTTCCTAGCGGGAGGACCCTTTTTTCCCAAACCTGCCAGGCCTGGAGAGCTGCTTCTTCAACAGGAGGGATGCTGAAGCTGAGAATTGCACTCCCCCTCACCTGTGTGCCTGTCGCAGTCAGGTTGAGAGTGGTGGGACGATGCTTCTGGGTCTCCTCAGGGGTGGGTGAAGGTATGGGAGATAAGGAAGGGGAGGGCAGAGTCTCTTCTAGCCCATTCCCTTCCTCCTCCTCCTCCTCCTCTTCCTCCTCCTCCTCATTGTCATCGATCATCTCAAATTCCTGGAAATCATCCTGGAAGGTGCAGATGGGATGGGGTTGCTCACATCTTTCCAGCACCAGGCAGTCCTGGAAGGGAACGCAAAGATCGGGGCTCATGGGACTTACCACTCCTCCGCCCACACTTTGACATGTCGAGGTACTTTTACCCCACAATACACAGTAAAACGATACCATGTCAAAAAAACAAAAAACAAATACATCAGCATGAAAACGGAAAGCAATATAGAACAGGAGCTGCTAAAACCCACTTTAATACAGCAAATGGAAATATAGATGAGAAAGACTGCTATCCCAAGACAGTAACCCTTTTGTGTTATCCTTAGTGTTCCCTTTTCCCTATGCTTACTATTATCCTATACTGTACCTTTATATTAAAATTAATAAAAATTCTAAAAAGAAGAAGAAAAGAAATGTCTTCTGGAATTAAAACAAAGTGTCCATTTGACAAGAGTCAGTTTATCTCACTGGGGAAAGAATTCCAGAATTGGGGGGGCCCTGGGGCCAAGCTCTGCCCTGGCATCCCCCCACACCAATTCTTTTCCTCCCTCCCCACAGCACATTGGAAACTGCCACTAGTGCTGAGTTCAAAGATCTTAGAATTAAAGGGGCCTTCAAGGTCATCTAGTCCAAGCCCCATTCCATTGAATCAGGCCAAAGGTCCATCTAGTCTAGCTTCCTGTATCTCACAGTGGCCCACCAGATGCCTCAGGGAGCACACAAGGCAACAAGATGCCTGCATCCTGTTGCCACTCCCTGGCATCTGGCATTCAGAGAGTGCCTATTTCTAAAATCAGGAGGTTGCACATAGCCAACCCCCTTGTCCCCTTTCAGGATGGCCAGAAAGCAGAGGTGTGTAGGTGTGTCTCAGCACCCCCAGTGGCTCTCCTGGATGAGGGGGTATTAATGGAGCCAAGCAGCTGTCCAGGCCCGAGTCCAGTGGGCACTTTCTCAGCCTCCAGCCAACCAACATGCTGAAGTATGGTTGCTTTGTAAGCTTTGTCTTTTCCCATTTTGTTTGCACTGTAAACTATCCACTGAAAGCTTTTCTTGACAATGGCGTAAATAAATATTGCATGGGAGGAGCTGCGCTTGAAGCTCTTTTGGGGCCCGTTGCGCAGTGGGAAGCCAACTGAGCCATGCTGCAGATGTGCGCTAGAAGCGGCCTGGCCTCTTCTGAAAGAAGGGTTGAAACTCGATTCCTTGAGACTTTTCTTCCCAACATGATGTGATGCTATTTAGCTAAGAAAGGATCTGTGAATGTTTCCAGCCTTGCTTTCAGTTGTCACCTGGGGATTGATGTGGATGTTTGGAGGCTCCAGGCCAATAATGGGAGATTGGAGACCTTGTCTGCATGGGGGTGTCACGCCCTGGATGTGACTAGGACTGGTCAGAGGGGAACCATCACAGAGCAGAGGGCCAGAGGCAGAAGGCAAAGTCAGGGCCAGGTTGTGGGTGAGTGCTAGGGGAATCAGTCTGACAGCGGGCAAGAGTTAACAGCAAGTAAAGGGGGAGGCGTGTGTGTCTGTGTGTCTGTTCCTTAAGAAGAGTTCCATTGAATCAGGCCAAAGGTCCATCTAGTCTAGCACACAAGGCAACAAGATGCCTGCATCCTGATGCCACTCCCTGGCATCTGGCATTCAGAGATTGCCTATTTCTAAAATCAGGAGGTTGCACATAGCCATCATGACTTGTGACCTGTGATGAGCCTTTCTTCTAGAAATCTAATCCCCTTTTAAAGGCATCCAGGCTAGACACCATCACCACATCCTGTGGCAAGGAGTTCCACAGATTAATTCCCTGCTGGGCTGCCAGGCTGGCTGGGGGGAGGGGCCTGAGTTTGAGAAGGCCTAGTGGTCAGCTGACCACATGCAGGTTGGCTCAGCTGATTTCACCCCTAGAGGGCTCCCTTTCTTGGAGATGTTGCTTGGCTAGTTAAAGGGCCAGAGCATGGGTGGTGCAGGTGGGAAGGCGCCAGAGACCTGGCCTGAGCCTTTTTCAAGCAAAGACTCCTCAAGTGGAGGAGAGCCCCAAACTGTCAGTTGCTGGCTCTCTGGCTGATGATCTTGAGCCCTGCCTGCACACGTGTACTTGGCCATAAGTACTTTGGTCTGACAATGGCGTCACAAGATGGCTGCATGCTAGGTATCAGTCAGAACTCACATGAGACTGTCCCATCTGGCTGAAATGAAGCCCAGACTTCCCTAGCAATGACTTCCCTAGCAATGCTGCTGCTGCTGCTGCTGTCGAACACACACAGCGGAGAGAGGGTGCTGGCCTTGATGCGCCTGCCTTGGTCTAATCCAGCAAGCCAACGACAGCTGGATGCATAAGATTAACTGTGTCCACTGTTCCCCATTGGATGTTGAGCACTCAATATGGGATGCTGCGACGGTCACGACAACTGATGCAGTCCTAGCGACAAATCCTAGTGTTGGGGCTCCTGTTGCTTGTCACTTCTGCAGCAGAGCTGTGCGGAAAATGGGAAGAGGCTGGCTGCTGCTGGATTAGCCCAAGGATCCGTCCAGCGCCCTGCTTCCCATAGCGGCCTGCCAGATGTCAGGTTACGCTGGCCAATGATAGGAATTGGCTGAGACGGATGTGCTTTCACACCCTGTTTATGGGCAGCTGTTGCCGCCCCCAAGACCTTCCCCTTTCTTTCCTTCCTTCCCTCTTGTGCCCATATAGGTGATAGCCAGCCAGCTTGCCTGCAACCAACATTCACAGTCTCCTGAAGACAGCAAGAAGCATCAGGATGGAACGACATGATCTCAGGAAGGGCATCACTGAGAGCTTGTGGGGGCAGCAGTCCTCTGGCTTGGTTGAGAGAGTGCCAGAGATGGATGGCATGGTCACTTATCATTGGTTTATTTACATTCAAGGAGAGCAAGGCAGCGCACACAACCCTGGAGGGCAGCACATTTGCTACCCCATGTCAGATCCCCAGCGGGGGTGGGTGTGGGTGTCCCTGCACACCACAGTGTGCTTCCAATCTTCAGCTCTCTGGTTTTTTGGCACAATCCAGTTGTGCCTCTGTGCTGGCAGAGTGAGTACTCTGCCAGGGCAGACTGTCGCAAACATACTGTAAAACACATTGCCACAGCCTGCACCATCCCACCAGTGCTGGACCCAGCACATGCCAGAGTAGGAAAGGGCTTCTCTGAGCAGCGCAGGGGTGGGGGCAGAGAGGGGGTGGCCCAGAAGGGGGTGGGGCGGGGTGGGGTGGGGTAGGGCAGGGGCCTATCTCCTCTCTTGCGGTTTGTACCCATTGAACCTAGTTCTACTATCAGAGGCAGGTGAGAAGAAATTTGTCCCTTCTTCCTTGTGACAGCCCTTCAGATATTTGAAGAATGCTATCATATCCCCTCTCAGCCTTCTCTTCTCCAGGCTAAACATACCAACTTCCCTCAACCTTTCCTCATAGGACTTGTTTTCCAGCCCCCTGATCATCTTCGTTGCTCCTCTCTGAACCTGCTCCCGTTTGGCTCCATCCTTCTTGAGCTGAGGTGCCCAGAATTGAACATAGTACTCCAGGTGAGGTCTCACCAAGGCAGAGAAAAGTGCAACCACAACTTCTTGCAACTTGGAAGCTATGATTCTATTACTGCAGGCTAAAATTGCATTAGCCTTCTTTGCAGCTGTATCACAGGGCTGACTCATGTTCATCTTGTGATCCACTGCAGCTCCAAGATCCCTCCCACATGTTGTGCTGCCAAGCCAGGTTTCTCCCATTCTATATCTGTGTCCTGGGTTATTCTTGCCTAAGTGCAGTACCTTGTATTTGTCCCTGTTGATCTTCATCCTGTTCATTTCAACCCAATATTCCATTCTGCCAGAGTTTTCCTGAATGATTCTACTATCTTCTATTGTGTTTGCGACTCCTCCCAGCTTGGTGTCATTTGCAAATTTGATGAGTTCTCCTTCATTGTCCATCCACTGATGAAGATGTTACAGAGAACCGGGCCCAAGACAGAGCCCTGGGGCACTCCACTTGAAACCGTCTTCCAGGTCGAGGCAAAGTTCTACTCTCTAGTTCTACTCTCAAAGGCAGTTGAGAACAAATGTGTTCCTTCTTCCATAAGACAGCCTTGGAGGTCTTTGAAGAGCACAATCATATCCCTTCTTAGTCTTCTCTTCTCCAGACTAAATATACTCCCAACCTTTCCTCATAGGGCTTGTTCTTCAGCCTTTTGATAATCCTTGTTCTTCTCTGAACCTGCCCCAGTTTGTCTGCATCTTCCCTAAAGTGAGGTTTCCAGAATTGGACATAGTTCTCCAGGTGAGGTCTGACCAACACAGAGTAAAATGGAACCACTACTTCTTGCTACGTGGAAGCTACAGTTCTGCTAACACAACCTGAAACTGCATTTGCCTTCTTTGCAGCTGCATCACACTGCTGACTCATGTTCATCTTGTAATTCACTGCAACTCCAAGATCCCTCTCTCACATATTGTGCTGCCAAGTCAGGTATCTCCCATTCTATACTGGTGTCTTGGGTTAGGTAAAGGTAAAGGTTTCCCCACAACCAAATGGCCTAGTCATGACCGACTGTAGGGGGTGGTGCTCATCTCTTTTTCTAAGCCAAAGAGCCGGTGTTTGTCCGAGGACCAGCTTCTGTGGTCAAGTGGCTGGCATGACTATACGCCGTAGCGCACGGAATGCTGTTACCTTCCCACCGAAGTGGTCCCTATTTATCTACTCACATATTTACATGCTTTCAAACTGCTAGGTTGGCAGGAGCTGGGACAAGCAACAGGAGCTCACTCCATCACGTGGTCTTGAACTGCCAACCTTCCGGTCAGCATATTCAGCAACAGTGGTTTAACCTGCAGTGCCACCATGTCTTGGGTTATTTTTGTCTAAGTGCAGAAACTTGTATTTGTCCCTGTTGATCTTCATCATTTCAACCCAAAATTCCATTCTGCCAGAGTTTTCCTGAATGCTTCTACTATCTTCTATTGTGTTTGCTACTTCTCCCAGCTTGGTGTCATCTGCAAATTTGATGAGTCCTCCTTCATTGTCCATCCACTGATGAAGATGTTACAGAGAACTGGGCCCAAGACAGAGCCCTGGGGCACTCCACTTGAAACCATCCTCCAGGTTGTTGTGAAGCTATCAGCTGTTGATGGCCACCCTTTGGGTACTGTCATCCAACTAATTCCAAATCCACCCAACGATTGTATCATCTAGCCCAGGATTTCTCAAACTGTGGGTCATGACCCACTTAGTGGGTTGTAACCTGATTTATGGTGGGTGGGTCCCACAGAACCTCCAACGAGAATAGGGTGATGGAAGGAGCAGATAAGGAATTACCTCAAGCCCTAGGCCTATTCAAAAATCAGATAGCTGCTAATTGCCCTTACCTGCAAACAGCCCTCCTGCAATCTGCAAGCTTGTGTAAGTATAGGGAGATAAATAAAACCAGGTGGATCCAGAGAGAGTGCCCTTTTAAAAAGTGGGTCCCGGTGCTAAAATGTTTGAGCACCACTGATCTAGCTTATATTTTATCAACTTGCTGATTAAGAAGTCGTGGGGAACCTTTTCAAATGCTTTCCTGACATCAAGATAAATTACATCCACAGCATTCCCCCTGTCCAGTAAGCAAGTAACCCAATCAAAAAAGGAAATGAGATTTGTCTGTCAAGATTTATTTTTGACTAATCCATGTTGGCTTCTATTAATCACCAGGTTGTTATCCAGATGTGTACAGACTGCAGGTTTCATAATTTGTTCTAATATCTTCCCCAGTATTGAAGTCTGACTGACGGGTGCGTAATTTCCCCAATCTTCCTTTTCCTCCTTTTTAAAGATTAGGACCACATTATCCCTCTTCCAGTCTAGTGGCACCTTCCAGTCCAGTCTAATCCAGTCCAGTATTTCTCAAAGATAATTAACAGAAGCTTTACACATTTCCCCCCATCAGCCAAGGATCCGGCATCCACATGCAAAGAGGGGGTTGAGTGGCTGCAGCTTCTTTTTATCATCAGACACTGAGGCCATCCTTATCAAGCAGCAATCCCACCCTCTCATTTCTCTTCCTCTCCTTTTGAGCATACCTTAAAAAAAGCCCTTTTCGTTGCTCTTGACATCCCTGGCCAGCCTCAGCTCATACTGAGCATTAGAATTCCTGGCATTCACTCTACAAATCTGGGCTACCTGACTGTACTGCTCCCTGGTGACCAGTCCCATCTTCCATTTCCTATATGTGTCTTTTTACATCTTCAATTCGCCACTAAGATCCTTGTGCAGGCATCCTGGCTTTTTGAAGTGTCTTTCCCTTTTCTTTCTCATAGGAATCGCTTTTGATTGTGTTTGTAGTAGCTGTTTCTTTGAGGGAACAGGAAGTCTGGGCATTACGCTGATCTAGTCTTCAGATCAAGTCTACGATCCAGAATAAGATTCCTCTGTCAAATAGAGCCGTGCTGTAATATAGTGGCCATATTCTCTGAGCATTGCAGTAAAGGGCTCCCCCCGCCCACACACACACACACACGTTCTTAAGGAGAGAGAGACAGCTACATTAGTCATTATCCTGGCTAGCTCTGTAACTAAGCCACAGCCCTGGGTCTGGTACCTGGCCCTATGGGTCCACCTTGACCCTCTCCAGCCTCTTACCTTCTCATAGTGGTCCGAGTCATAGTTCAGGCCGATGCCACAGTCATCAGTGATTTCAGACAAATCCTCATCGTCAAATTCTTCCAAGCTGATATCTTGAGGGGGCCTGAATCACAGAGCAGAGAGAGATTGAGAGAATGAGAGTGAGAGAGAGTGTGAAGCTGGAGGGAGGCCACCGTGACTGGGGGTGAGTGAGTGAGAGTCAGACAGACAGACAGACAGACAGACAGAGCCCGTTTCTTCCAGGCACAGGGTGGCGGCAGATGAATAAGTGGGTAGCGCAGCTTGCTCTATTAATTTAGCCTTTAATCTGAACTTGAAACATAAAGGGGCTGAGAAAAAGGGAAAGGGGAATAGAAGGTGAGGGAAGGAAGCACTGGGCGGGGGGACCTGAGAAGAGGGGAAGAGGAGCAGGCAATGTGGAAGAGAGTGGCAGAGAGCCTCACCCCCACCTGCCGCTCTGGCAATCCAAGCACACCGCCTGCAGGAGGGTAGGCTGGGACTTTGGTTGCAGTCCGTGGGGGGTGGGGGGACAGAAGGAGACGACGAGGCTCCACAGGCAGCTGCTGCTTTCCCGCCACCACTTAGCCAGCTTCAGAGCTTGGGCAGAGCTCCCATACACAGGCAGCTTTGGCTGCAGTGGGGGCAGGGCCGTCTCCTTGCTCCGCCCACACGGCCAGGCCAGGAACAGCGAACGGGTGGAGCGGTGTTAGTGCCACGGCCAGGGCAGATTTGTGCCCTCGCAAATCCAGTCAATGCAGCCATTGCCTCTTGCCACATCAGCTGGCTGGCTTGTGTGGTCGGCATCAACCTACCCAGGAGCCTGTCCACATCCTCAATAGCAACCTGTCACTTGGGGAGCAAAACGATTTCAATCGCCAACTTAAATAATTGATTTATGATTCAGTTCTCATTTACATTCTTATCACTACACACCTGAAATACAATCCAGTACTTTATACAGGTGTCCCCCCGTATCCACTGATTTGGTATCCATGGTTTCAGTTATCCACAGATACCATGGATACTGGGACACTTATTAAAAAGATAGGGGAACATTAAGCAAATCTCTTCTTTTACCTTGTTGCAGCAAAACCACTGATGTTCCCCTATCTTTAAAAAGGCATCCCCAGTATCTGCGGTTTCAGGTATCTACAGAGGGGTCCTGAACAGAACCCCAGCAGATACCGGGGCATGCTGAACCCAAATCAGACTTTTTTCAAGGCACATCAAGATGTCAAGGACCATTCCTGGACATTCATTCCCTGATTTTAGTTCTGCTCCACTTGTAAGGTCCCTAGAATAACAGACCCCAGAGCAGGAATTCAGCGACAAACCTGACCCCGTGCAGTGTGCAGGATTCTTCAGTGAACAAAGCTAGAATGGGAGACGGTGAGTTCAGAGGTGTACCTAAAGAGGGATCACAGCACTAGGTTTTGCAAGCAGTTTTGCAAATCTCTTTTTTCCTTGTTGCAGCAAAACTGGAGCCACTTGAAGGAATTGACCAAGGTGGGAAGAGATGGTCATTTCCTCTGGCAGCTATGTGAAGCTCACATCTTTTGATAAGTTAGAGGACAAAAGAATTGGATTGGAGGGGAAATACAAGCTCTCCCCTGGGTCTGAGGACCAGCTGTCTAAGATCCCAGAGGGGGCATGACATTTGAGAAAGAAGCAACGAACGGTCGCTAGGAGAATCAAAGCTACAAGTGACTGTCTAGCCGAGAGCTGCATTTCTTTCTTCTCGGCAATAGCCAAGTAATTCCCCTGGTTTGTTGTTGTTTTTTTGCTGTCTAATATTACGGATTTGGCTTCTTTATTTAACTTCAACATGTGTGTCTTTTTCCTAAAGGCTTTACGGCTGCTCTGTCTCCATTTCTTATGGATGTTTTGGGTGGGAGAAGGTTCTTCCGGAATGTTCTTGCCCTACCCACACATTTCCTCTGGTGACCTTCTCTGTGGGTCTGGGAACTGCCTGCTGCTCTATGGAGGAATCATATTGACCAGATCAGAGGTGCAAAAGGACCGCAACAGAGCAAAAAGGAAAATGTCCATGGAGGAGGATTGCTAAAGAGGTGGGACGTGCACAAAATCTTGTCGAAAAGAAAAAGTCATTCCAGTAATGGTGACAACACGAAGCCCAAAATAAAGAGGGCTTTCCAGAGGCTTCTGCTTTGGCCACTGCAGGAAGGCAGAGTGCAGGGCTGAATGGCCTCACTGTGGTCTGATCCAGCCAACAGTGCCGTTCGGGTAAGGAGCAGATCTCCTCCTCCAAGCCCATTTCTACATGCCACATGCCCACCCATCCCCTCTCTTTAACCTCAGCAGTAGCCAATAGGGGGGTGATCCTGCATTCCCGTCCACACTTGACCACACGTTCTGTAGCTCAAGCAAAACAGTCCCTGCAGTTCACTATCCAATGGAGCATTTGGCAGGGACAATGTAGCATTCTGGAGTTCTTTCCATTCACGCTTATATTCCCATCCCACCTTTTATCTTTTTTAAAATCTGCTTTATGCTTTTAAAGCTGATTGTTTTTGTTTTTTTGCTGTCTCCAATTTTGTACATGCCCACATATTAGGAGCCTCCATTAAAAGAGCCGTCTAATTTGCACACATTCATACACACCCTTAGCAACTGATAAAGGGAGCTCAGGTATCTATGTGCAAACCTCACATGACTTTTTTTTAAGAAGCACTAAGCCAAACCTCATCTGCAATATTATTTATTAAAAATATTTTCATTCTGCTTTTCTAAGCACTTAAAGAGGCTCATCAGCTTAAACACAAAAACACAGCACAAGGGATGGTGCAGCCACCGGGTTGGTCAGTGCCTGGAAAGCCGACTGGCTGGGGGATGCCACCCATCTACCTCCCCCTCATGCACACTGCCTGGAGCTCCCAAAAGAGCTAAAAAAATACACAGCCAAAAAAGAGCTCATTGCTTCTGAAGGACAACTACCTCCAGGCTTGCTGTGTGCTTGTTTCACAAGCCCCTTCTCACACTAAACAGTCATGTGTGGTTGAGCTCCATTTAGATTCTCAGCAACCTTCTGCCTGACTTGCATATTACCCTTCCATAGTTAAAACTCGATTAACCGAAATTACCTTTGCACCACTTTGTGAGGATGTCAAGAATACGTTGTCACAAAACCCCATTGGCTTGACAGAACTTCAATTTCCAAGGTTCCTGGTTGGAAACTATGGCACCAACAAAAAGGCTTGGAAATAGCTTCTACGTGTAGGTTGATAGGTACAGAGGCTCAGCATCCAACCTGGCCCTCCTCCACAAGATCTGAGGAGATACAAAGTCTCCAGAAGGACCTTCATCCAACAACCCTCCAACCAAGTGAAGGAAAGCAACGCGGGCAGCACTTGAAGCAGATTAAGCCTGGACCAATGGAGGTGTCATGCCTGAGCTTTAGGAGGAAGGAGCATCTGCTTTGGCAGGTGCCTTGGGAGAGGTCATGCATAGCACAGATCATTCAGAGGGAGGGAATCTGCCACTGAGATATCAACAAGAAGAACAGAAACAGAACACAACCGAACAGGGAACAACTGGCCAGAAAGCAACCAGAATCCTCACCAGGGGATTTCAGGCCTCCTGGTCCCTAGAGCCAGCTGAGGTTGCTGCAAATTTCCAGCAAAGGAGAATCTGTACCCTTCTCAAAGAGGCTGTCTTTGCTCTCCCCTCCATGCTAAGATGGCAACTGGAGCCAAGGGGACAGAGCAGCACAGAGTAAAAACAGCTGGGGAAGACGAAGGTAAGGGAATGAAAATCTTCCTCACTCTCCTCTTGTACCCCAAAGACCATAGAAGGCTGCCCACTGGTGACCAGGGCAACTATTAGTTGGGGCCAAGCTCCTCCCCACAGATGTCTGGTCACTCCCCTCCATTGGACCAACTGTCTTGGGTCCAGTCACCCTTGACCCTCGTGGCTCCTGCAGTCCTCTGCCACCACCTCCCATTTAAGGGTTCTCGCCCACCCCTTCCCAGTTGTGTATCACGGAGCCGAGCTGGCATTTAAGCTTCCTTACCCTGGCTGCTGCAACCTCAACAACAAAAGTCCATCTCGGCTCATTAACCCTTTGGGGGAGGCAGGTGGCTCATCTCAAGGCAGCCCCAAGTAAAAGAAACAAATGTCAATCTCCTTCAAGTCCTGCTGGACCACAAAAGAGGGGTATTTTCTGAGCCTCCCCTCACCCCCGGCCTGATTGCTGCCTTCACTTGGTGCAAGCCAGCTCACCTTTGCTTGCTCTCATTTGGGTGGCAGGTCTTTTATACAAGTAAGCTCTTCTCTGGCTTTTCCCAGCCTCTCCTGCTTCTGCTCCCTGGAAGCATCTGCCTCATGATCCCTTCAGGAAGAAAAATGTTGTCTGCCTCTGTAGAAAAGCAGCACCCCACAGTGGACCAGCTCATTGCCTTGCTCTACTTACTAATCATGACACAAGACTTTGTCCACATAGCATAAGATGTTGCTATTGGGAAATTTTCCAGCAGTTCCCTTTGTCTGAAATAGCATTCCCAAACAGCCACGTATTGGGATGTGTACTGTTCCTTCTCTATGCCTGGGCTTTCCCCAGACACAATAGCTCCTAGCCAACCCATTTACTGAGATTGGTGTATGTCTATTGATTGGGTGCCTAAGCCCACCAGTCTAGGTAAATGGGTGGGGATGGAGAAGCCAGGTGGTGGTTTCTTCACTTCCAGTTGCATGACCCTATGACTTAATCAAACTAGGTTTCTCAAGATCAAGCACAAAGATGCTTAGGTGTGTTTCAGCTGGGTCTGCCATTAAAACCAGCTGCTGGCTTTAGAAAGGCAAACCCACTAACTCCCCAGTAAGTGTAGAAGGCCCACATTCCTCTGATAATGTAGGTAGGTAGGTAGGTAACTATAGGGACTATATTTCTAGCTAGAATATCTCTAGTGTATTCTGTATACTCATCATGGTTTGTAACCTGTAATGGACATTTCCTCCACACACAATCACAATACATCAATAAAATGTTTGGGATGACTTGGAGTCGAAAGAGCCAGCAAAACAAAATTAGTTCCCTATTTGTCTATCTAGAAATATAGTCCCTATAGCTATCTACCTACATTATCACAGGAGTGTGGACCTTCTACACTTACTGGGGAGTTAGTGGGTTTCCAGGTAGGCTCCCTCAGAATGCTAGATGCCAGAGAGTAGCAACAGGAAGCAGGCATCTTGTTGTCTTGTGAGCTCCCTGAGGGAGTTAGGGGACACTATAGATAACTGGAAGCTGGACTAGATGGGCCCTTGGCCTGATCCAGCAGGGCTATTCTTATGTGTGCTCTGCTGGGTGTTACTAGTTACTGTATTCAATTTGGTCAAGCGATCTCTTTGTGACCATCCAGCCAAGCCAGGCATATTTTATCAGCCTGCTTGTGGTACTTTTCTCCAACCTTCCCTCATTTTGTTTAACTCTCTTTTCTAATATACTTGTTATATTTTGACTCCTTGCCTGCCCAGTCCACATTCATGGCTAATTCAGTGGGTTGTCACATCTGATTGCTTAGGAGTGCTGTTACGAGTGGGTTTTCAACAAGAACACCTGGGCCCATGATCTCCCGGGAGGGGACACTTTTCCCAGATGGCAGGATGATGGCTGGGCATATACTGACCACTGTCTCCTTGTTCAGCCACTGACACTTTCAACTTCACTGAAGGGGTGCTAACTATTAGAGCAACTGCCCTTGGTCAGCATCTGGCTTTCCTAACAGAAAGAGTTTATTAAGGAAATGAAAGGGTCACCAGAATACATAACAAGTTGCTAGTACAAGGGGAGATCCATGCCAAAGTAGCCTTATGCTTGATGTAGCAGTTGCCTCCCAGCACAACCAAACTACAGTATGTGGTGAAGACTGCGGGCCCTCTTTCACAATAGGATGCCTGTTAAAACCTTATTAACACAATAAGTGCCCCAAAACTTAACTATAGCCTCTGCATTTACCCCTGAAAATTGTACTCCCCCCTTAATTTAGCTATGTGGGTCTCCTTTGTTCTGCCCCGTCTGGACCCAAGGAGACACTTTTGCTCAACATGGGCATTTGTGATCCATCATTCACATGTGGCTTCCTCCCTGGGTAGCCGACACACAGACTCTCTCTCTCTCTATGTATGCCAATAAAGGTTATGGAAATGGAATAGACTCTCACTCTCTCTCTCTCTCTCTCTCTCTCTCTCTCTCTCTCTCTCTCTCTCTCTCTCTCTGTGTGTGTGTGTGTGTGTGTGTGTGTGTGTGTGTTGCTGCAGACTTTGTAGCTGGTCTAGGAGCAACTCCCATCCTGCAGACGTGGCCCAGACCCAGTATCCCCAGGAAGCAGCACTCAGCACATGAACCAGGCGGTGGTGATGATCAATGAGTGCATTTCCTCAGTACACTCCTTTGGTGGCTTCTGGGAGAGGGAGAGGCATGCACTGCGTGATAGTCCCAAGTCACATGCTGAGTGAAAACGAGTCCCATGGGATGCTGAGCTGGTCTCAGGATTTGGCTCTGAACAAAGAAGGAAGCTGCCTGATTCTGAGCCAGATCGCAAGGAGTCCTTCCAGCAGACTCCTGTTTACCAGAGTCTTGAGCAGGGGCCTCTCCTGCTCCCCGAGGTCCTGGAAATGCTGCAGTAGACCTCACCAAACCCAGGGCCTTCTGCATTCAAAACATTTGCTCCACCCCAGAGCTCTGGGCCCTTCTCGAGCTTGCCAATGAACACTTGCCACTTGGGAATGTCATCAGCTCTTTATTGGGTCCCACCCTCAGGCCATCCCTCCAACAGGCCACATGCATACAGGTGCCTCAAAACGGCAGGCCCATGCAAGCTTCAACCCCCTTCCAGATTGTGGGCGTCCAGGTCTTGGGAACTGAAATTCCAATTGGACCACTGCCATTCACAATGGTTGTCCAATGGAAGTCCACCCCAGAGTTTGTTTGTCTGCCTGCTTGCTGTGCCTCAACAAGCAGGGCCAAGCACAACACAAAGAGGAACAGAATCAGCCCACAAGATCCACTGCTCACTGCCTCTACTCCAGGAGCCCCGCCCCCCCATGGCACCCTCCTGCTGCCAGGTCAGCCCCGTATGCTCCATTTGTACCCAGGGCTGGGAAGGAACAGCCCTGCATTCCCTTGGCAACATCTCACCTAGATTTGCCAGTGGCTGCTGTAGGCCACCCAACTCATAGCATGCAGTGCTGAGGGCCCTTCACTCTTTTTTTCCACTCTAAGAAACAGCAAAGTCTTTGCGACACCTCGTGTGGCACCAGCCAGCAGTGCTTTCTTGTTCCATAAAGCCACACAGATGAGGTGCAAACTCTGAGAAACATGTGCTCTGCCCCAAACCCACTTCACTCTGATACCAAGTCCATCTTTGCACCCTCTCTTCAAGGCGTCTTGTCACCCTTCCCACCAGGGGGGCTTCCACCCTGTCCCACCCTGGATGTGCAGCCTCCAGTCCACCTAGCTTGTTCTTGTCCCTACAAACTGGCAGCAGCTCCCCATTGTCTCTGGCAGAGAAGCGTCTTTCCTCGCCAACCTGCCTGGAGATGCTGCCAGGGACTGAACCCAGGACCTTCTGCAGGCAAAATAGGGATGGTTCTGCCCCAGCTCTTTGAAGCCCAGAACCTGAGTGGCAGGACCCAAAGAACAGCTATCACTCTCCCAGCCCTATTTGGCTGCAGTTACCAAGGGTTACAAAAGGCACATCCTGGCTCTCTCCTGGGAAGATCCCATGCTCCCAGTGGCATCTCCGCAGCCAGGTGAATCTGGCTTCCTGCCAGGCTGGGCACAGAGAAAGGGAGGAGGACCCGTCTGCCCAGAGAAACAGCACCTCCTAGGCATCATGTGTCATTCACAGGTGGGTCCATGTTTATAGCTGGGCACGGCATTTATAGCTAGGCCATGCTGATGAGCAGCTCACACACCAGGCTTCATTCCTTGGTGCAGCTCTCCAAATCTGCCCTCCCTCCCCCCTCAACCTTCTGCTTCTGGAATCAGATGTGGCCCGAATGGACACCTACGAACTTGGGATGGGGGGAGGGGTGACAGATGCTACTTCCTAGCTTAGCCTGATGCTGTCCCAGAGTTGGTAAGGGAAAAGAGGAGACAAGCCTCATTTCTCTCTGTAATGGGAGCTTTAGGTCCCACTGGGGACAGACAAGGAAGACGAAAATAAAACCAGGGCTGGAGCAAGACAGGGCAATGAGTTGGCCAGGCTCTGCTGCCATCCAAGAGAGGGAGATTAAGCAAGCAAAATCTGCCAGGTTTGGCTACCAACACATTAAATGGATTGGATGGAACGGAGGTAGGGAGAACAGAGAACAAAAGCTGGGGGAGGGTCAAAGCTCTGCAGGGTGTAGGTATTGGGGGGGAGACAAGCGAGGGGAGCAGGTGGTGCTTACCCCTGGGAAGAACTAATGGGGCAAAAAGGAAGACTAAGCCCCCTCACCTTGGTGACCAGGAATCCCAATGTTCCCCAATAGCAAGAGATGGATCCAGGTGGGACCTCTTTCGTAGCAGAGCCCTGGGAGGGAAAATCCCATTGTAAGAAGGGCAGGCTCCCCAAAAGAGACCAGGAAAAGGTAGGAGGGAGACATCACTCAAGGGTCCAAAAACAGACTCAAAGGACAACCCAGGCAAGAAGCTGACCCAGCCCCAGGGGTGGCTACAGGATGCACTGCTGTGATAGATGGAGGCAGGTTCTTGGGGGCCTGATCCCTTCCTTCTCATTCCCCTGGGTGAAGCAGGCTGGGCCGTGCCACACTGAGGTGGGACCTGGACTCTTTCTGTCTGCTCAAGCAAGAAAGGAAGGGAAAAGAAGGAACCCTCCTGCAAGAGAAGGTTCTTAGTCCCCTGCCAAAGCAACTCCCCATCAGCCCTACAGCCAACCCACCCAGAGGGTACCGGGGCTCGTTTCTAACTTGCCCCATCCTAGGGTTTGGGGGCGGGTTTGAGGTGCCGAACAGGACAGGCAGGCACGGCTGATGAGGCAACCGTCAGCACCTTGACCCGGAATTCAAAGGGTTCTACCCTCGAGTCAGGGTGCCCCAGATTGCAGCTCGGGGCCGTCTCCCCGGTTTTTCCCGCAGCCCGTAGCTTCTTCTTTTGGCGCCCAGCCGATGTTCCGGCCTGACTAGGAGGTCCCCTCCGCCGGGATCGGGGCCAGGAGCCCTCCCGGTGGCCCGCGGAGGGGCCCATCCCCGCGTCCTCAGGGCGGCTCTTACCTGCAGCCCGGAGGCGAGAGCGAGTGGAAGGTGGAGAGCGAGAACATCTCCGCCCGATCCGCCATCTTCTCCGAGGCGCAGCCGAGCCGAGGCGGGCGCGGCAGGGAGCGGAGCAGGGCGAGGCTGGCGGGGAGGAGGAAGAGGGGAGGGAGGAGGCGAGGGCCGGGACCGGAGCGAGGGCTAGGGCCGGGGCGGTGGGTCACTGCGGATGCTGCCCGGAGCCGCGGGCAGCTGCAGCCATCGCTCGCTCTCCAGCAAGGCCCGAGTAAACAGCGCACGCAGCCACCGCGCGGGGAGGGAGGGCAGACTGCGCCTCCCTCTGGCTGCGGGGAGGAGAGGAGAGGATTGAGACGGACGGCAGCCAATACCCACCCGCCCGGTGACGCGGGAGGAGGAGGGGCAGGCTAATCAGCACCCTCTCTCCCCGCAGATGCGGCTCCGCTATAGCAGAAATGCCCCCCAAGCACACACACGCCCCGCCATTCACCCACAAGGCGTCCCTGCTGTCACTTCCCTCCTCCGAGTGAAGACAAAGCAAAGAGGCCGTCATCCCTCCTCCCCCAGTCCGAGAGTGAGCCGTGGGCGCCTCGCAGGCGGATCCTTGGGGAGGGCAACCCAGACTTAAAGGGGGGTGCCTTTGGTCACCCCCTCTCTCCGAAGGGACCAAGTAGCCCACCCTCCGCCTGTCTGGGGTGTGTTTTCTGGGCTACACTTTCAGCAGATCAGACTGAGCAATCCTAATTCCTCCATCAGCCCCGGCCCCCAAGGAGTGCGCGGGCGAGGGATGCAACTGCAGGAGACGGCGGAGCTCTCCGCTCCTGTGGTGCTGAAGAGCCCTCGGACGAATGAGCGCTTTTCAGGGAGCTGTCCCGGGCCCGGTGCTGAAACGAAACGAGCTCCTTGTGCAAGCGCTGGGCGAAAGACAGCAGGGCGGGGGGGCGGGGAAGGGTGTGTGAGGCTTGGGCGCAGGGGCCTATTCGGTGTATGCGGAGCGTACTACTCCCCTTCTACATAGAAAGGAGAAGCGCTGTGGGATTTCCAGGAGTAGGAGCACAGAGATAGGAAGAAAGGATTCCACTAGTTTCCCACTGTCTCTGGATACAGGGGAAGATGAGGGCGTGCCAGCTGCCCTTGATCCTCATCCTCCAAGGGAAGCTGCATTACCACAGTGATGCTGCTGGGGACAATTTTTAGGTCTTGGGTGGTTTCTGTTCCCCAAGATAGTTCTTTCAGGCCCAATCAACTCTTGTGGCCCAATCCTATGGGACTCTTACGACAGTGGGGCTAATGTCCCATAGGCATAAAAGGCAATCACATGGAGATTGTGCCGCTGTTGGGTCATTAGAGGCCAGTGCCGCAAGTTGGCTGCTGCAGCAGATCCTCACCACTGGGATGTAGGGCAGAAGATTTAGCCGAGAGGGTTAATGCCTCTGTTTGCCCAAAGATACAGCTGAAGATCTCAAGGTCGTGAGCTCGGGACTGCCGGAAGTCTCTGTGAGCGGCAGACCTTGCAACTGCGGCTGATTAGAAGCTGAGCTCCAGCTGCCTCGTGGGAGAAGGAGTGTGCTGAGAGTCAGCTGCATCTCTAGTGAGAGCAGGGAAGCATCAGCCAGCAGAAGACAGACGGGTGGCTAAAGAAAGAAGGCTAAATCCAGAAAAGAAGATCTGAATGTGTGTAGTTCTTGAAAGACAGAACATTCTGTAAATTGTAAAAACCTTCGGGTTTATGAATAAAGTCTGCCCATGTAAACCGCCTTGAGTTACAGTCACTAGAGAAATCTAGTGATCTTAAGAAAGGCAGTATATAAATACATGCATTATTATTATTATTTATTATATAGCAAGGCCTGCAGCGTCCAAGATGCCTGCTCCCAGCTTTCCATGACCCACCTGACATCAGGTTGCAACTCACCTGCTGTAAATTATAGTTTTAAATGGGATTTAATGCCTCTGTAAGCCACATTGGGTGCCCTTTGGGTAGAAAAGCAGAGTGCAAAACATGTAAATTAAATAATGCAGCAGGGAGTAGGATTGGGCTATGTGTGGGGCAAGCAGTAATATGGGCCAGCCCAGCATGGGGTGGGCACTGCACTCTGCCAGGAAGAGCCAATTGATGAAGAGACATTTTGTGGCTTCCAGCTGATTCTCCTTGATGCTCCCAGAAGCATCACCAGTGACCCTCAGCCGACAATCCCTGGTTGCTGACATGCCACTTGGGTCCCTGCAGAAGGGATGTACAATAAATCCAGGGCAAAGCACCAGCTGTCAACCTTCCAGCAGAGCTCCATCAGTGGCATCTGATAGGCTGGCCTCAGTGATATGACTGTCACATATGGCCTATCTGCCTCTCTTGTCAGCCTGCCTCCTGCCCTCTGCAAGTACAAATTGCATCACTGCTGCTCAAATGATAAAATCCTCAGAATGGGCAACTTGGTTGTAAAAAGCGGGAAGGGGATTCTGTCCAGAAAGCATCGTGTGGAATAACAGCATCTGAAGTACTAAGCACCTCTGGAGTAGCCCCCCCAGAAAACACATTCTTCTATGTGGACATGACTTCCATGTGAGAAGTGAGTACACCAACACATATAATGACTGCACACGGGTTCTCACTTCACCCATTTTATATGTGATGGACAGCAGCTGCCAGTCACAGCTTCCCACTGCTTGCAACCATGCAGTGAAAGAAGTGCAATGTCTCCATCGTATGTGGTTTCCGTCTCCTGTGATGTGTAGTTAAACTGATGTGTGGTGATGGCACCTGGAAAAGCAGATTAACAGAGGAAATGTCCATTACAGGTTACAAGTCATGATGATATGATTGTATGTAACCTCCAGGTTTTAGGGACAGCCTATCTGAATGGCAAATGCAAGGGAGTGGCAAAGGGGTAGCTTTTTGTCTTGAGTGCTGCCTGAGGCATTTGGTGGGCCACTGTGAGATACAGGAAGCTGGACTAGGTAGGCTCTTGGCCTGATCCAGCAGGATTCTTCTGATGTTCTTATGACCAGAGATGCATTTTTCTTCCTCTCAATTAATCAGGAAGGAATGTTGCCTGAGTAGATCTCCGCCTTGGTTTCTGCCTTCTTTCCCCCCCCTTCTCTGTATGCTAAAGTGGCTTGCTGGAAGCATCCAGGCGGACCTGCTATTACAGACATTTTGGCACTCTGCACCTTTTTTGCTCTTTGGCTTGTGCCAGAATTATTGAAACACCCAGGGCAGAAGGCCCAGTGTGTAAAAGTCTATCTTATGGCAATGACACAAAGGGCCCAATCCTGTAACCCACCATGCAATGCATGCAGTGCTGGGGGGAGAGGGCGGTAACAAGACAGTCTGGGCAAACTTATTCCTCCATATAAAGGTAAAGGTTTCCCCACAACCGAATGGTCTAGTCGTGACCGACTGTAGGGGGCAGTGCTCATCTTTGTTTCAAAGCCTGCAGAGCCGGTGTTTTGTCCGAGGACAAGCTTCCGTGGTCATGTGGCTGGCATGACTCTACGCCATAGTGCATGGAACGCTGTTACCTTCCCACCGAAGTGGTCCCTATTTATCTACTTGCATTTAGGTGCTTTCGAACTGCTAGGTTGGCAGGAGATTCCTCCATATACCACCTGATTATCAATAGGTCCTTAGGATGATGTTGGGCCAAAGTCAAGCTGACATCAGGATGACATTGGGCCCACATTGAGTCACCACCACAAGATTGGTGGGCAGGGTTGGGGTTTTCATGGATGTTAGTGGCATTATTGGGGGGATGGGCAGGGCCACCATGGAATGGCTTGGGCTGTTGTTTCTCCCCTTTCTGCAGGGTGGATATGGGGTGTGATGGATGTGGCAGCAATGTTGGTACAAGTTCAGCATAGGATAGTCCCATTACTTGGCTGTTACCCCCTAAAAACCAAGATAATTAGTGCTATAGCCCTCAGACATCAGCTTAAGGAGTGCATGTTTGCTGTTGCCTAACGAAAATGCTGCTCAGTTTCAGAAAGCTGAAAAATCAATACGATGATTACTTTGCCCATTGTAGAATGCTTCTATT
This sequence comes from Lerista edwardsae, assembly GCA_029204185.1. Taxonomy (NCBI): domain Eukaryota; kingdom Metazoa; phylum Chordata; class Lepidosauria; order Squamata; family Scincidae; genus Lerista; species Lerista edwardsae. The sequence goes on from JAJKFI010011615.1 coordinate 1,396,365, forward strand.
TCCAGCCTGGGTAATCATGATTTCACTCTGTTTGACTTGTGGCAAAGGAGAATGAGAGAAGAATTGCTCTCATCGCAGGCTCAGGTGGAAGTTCCTGTGTTGCCTGCAAACGCCACAGATATTCCCCAGAGCACCGACAGAGGCTTTGAGCAGATGTCTCTTGTTGCCTGCACACTTGGGAGCTCCTCCCACTTTTGACCTTAGCTTGATTATTGCCAGCTCCCAATTACATTGTTGTTGCTTTTGGAATGCAAAGGGTAGCAAAGCTCATCCAGACCTGACAGCCCAGATGCACAACGTAGCTGTTTATGTCTCCTTAATCATCATGCTGGGTCCCATTTCTCACAACTTATCCCACCTCCAGACTCGCAAGCCTTTATACATGTAGCCCCCATACTTAAGTACAGAACAGGTTGGGTTCCTGAGGTCTTTACTTATGGTGAAACATTGTTTGTTTATGCAACGTAAGCAAAATTATGATTAACTTTCTGTAGTTTGTTGAAAAACAATATTTTAAACATACTGAAATATTTCTATAGAATTATCTAGAAAATAGATCATAATTCACTCCCTAGTGAATGAACACTCTGTAGTAACCCTGCTTATTTTGTTGTAAAAGAAATAGCTGGCCTTAGAACAGCTAAGATGTGGGGCGGTGATAGTTGCATTTGCATTGCTGCTAGAGCAGTACTGTATTACTTGCAGAGTGCTGGCTGGGGTGGGGTACCTTCTTGATCTTTGAATACCCTATAAACAACTTGGGGGGAAAGAACCCTCTTTTTCAAACCAAGCTTGTTGCTGCAAGGCTTGCAAAGACTCATGGCAGGCTCACTATAAACGTGAAAGAAAAACATCACACCTTTTCATCCTTTTTATTTGTTAGGGGTCAAAAAGGTATAAAAAGGGAAGTGGGGGATTTTGGTCTGTATTCCTCATCTTTGCCCAGAGCTGCTGTGGGTGTTCAAGGGCAAAAGAGCCCTACAATGCTCTGGGCCTGAGATACAAGATTCTCTATAGAATTCAACTATAGAACTATAGTTGAACTATTCAACTATAGAAGATACGTACATAAGTACATAGTGAGAGAGGTCTAGCTAGTAATTTTATTTCTTTGATGCTGAATGAGAGCTTTGCCCTCCTTATTGTTACTGTAGTTTAAATACATTTTTTAAGTGATTTGGTCTTCTCTATTTCCTGGGAGAGCTGAAATCCAATGCCTACTAAATCTGGTGTCTGAGACCATTTGGCTACATTTGTAAATTAAAGATAAGCACCACAGTGTAGGTCCTGGGGCAGAGAAAGTAAAAGGCTTTTCAAAGGGCTGGGGGCAGTACTACCAATTTGCATGTGAAAGCCCTTGCGGGGAAGAGTAGATAAAGTAGCCTAAAAGGAGTGAAAGGGGATAAGCCAATGGAAGGAGGTTGGGATTTCACTGAATACTAAATCTTTAGGGGAGATTTTACTCTTGAATCCCTTGGAGAAAAGGTATATGTTTTAGATATAGTGATCTCCAGGGGTGAAGGCCATTACAGAGGGTATGCTGGTTGCAGACTGGTGTGTAGTTTATTTTTTTTATGACCGATGACATTTATTTCTCCCATTTCCCACTGTTTGGCTTTTAATATGGTGGTTTGCATATTTTATCGTTTTGTGAGGGTTTTTAAAAATCTAATGTGCCTTGGGTGCCCTATGAGGAGAAAGATGGGATAAAAATAGAATAAATATCAGTTTAAAGAGGGAGTGCTGTGTGGAGGACAGGGAGGCCTGCCGTGCTGTGGTCCATGGGGTCGTGAAGAGTTGGACACGACCTAGCGACTGAACAAGAAGAAGCTGTGTGAGATGTGTGACCTTGAGCTTTAGACAAAAAGGAGCATGTGACAAGCTGCTTCCTAGGTCAGTCTCAGTGTACACAAAGTAAAACGGGGAGGGGGTGTCCTCAGGAGTAATTGTTTGTGACACTAGCTCTGGTTCAAAGTAATGGGCTGCTGAGGCTTGGTGGGAACCTTCCCCCCAACCCATTTTTCTAGCTTATCATCCGTATCTTCCTGGGAATTAGTTCCATTTGGTCCTATGCAACTTTTAGTACATTAACCATGCCTAGATCACACAGTAAGGCTGCAGCACTCACTCATTGTGTTTGTCTTGGCCCAAGTTGACTCTTTCTGTATTTTTTCTCTCTCCATACTCCTCATCCCCCACAACATATACTTCAAATAAATGTACGGCTGGGGGACGGGGGACGGGACATCCTGGTTCTGCTCAACACCTGGCAGGAAATGATTGTGCTGAGCTCTCTGCAGATCCTTAATCAAGGGATATCCTCTCTGCCCCATTAACCCTTATATTTTCCAGGCAGCAAAATGGAATGATTTCCAGGGACAAAAAGAACTGTCACGCATGCAGTCTTTTTTTTTTTTTTTTAATGGGCTGGGGAGGATTGCCTCCTTAGAGGTATTTTTAGTTGTTCTGCATAATTCTGCATACCTCTAAGATATGATTTACAGTCATTCCTTTTGTCTGTGGAAGGTTCTGTTTTAGCTGCAGACATACAGTCAGCAGCACAAAATCTAGAGCCCAGCATTATAGGAACAGATATTGGAGAGAAAATGAGTAGCTGCAGTCTGTATGTTGCAGAGCTCGGTGGATCTGATGCTGCATAGATTTGCTGAATATTCATGAACACATTTCAGATGTCTGCTGGAAGTGTGGGAAATAAAGGGGCAAGTCTATTCACTATTGCAGTACCAAGAGAGAGAATGTATTGGTTGGAAAGGATGGATGGGGCTCATCCGACCTTGAATGTCCGTTTACCACCACACCTTAAGGAACGAAAAAGCTGGCTGACTATTTGGATCAGGAGATGCTCCCATTTTATAGGATCCAGGTTGTGAGGCTATTTTAGACCAGGCAGTGAAAATCTAAGCAAATCCCAAGCAGGAGAGAGTGGGCCATCCAGAGCAAGCTGCCCTTTGTAAGATTACATGGTCTACTGGGAGAATGCAAGTCCAACAGGTTCAGCAGGGAACTTTGGGGTGCTGAACATCATACTGTCATTAGAAACTACCTCCCATGTTATAATGTCATCACTGCTTATGGAGAAGCATGTACATGTGCACATGCACACGCACACACACACACCTCTTCTTTGTTTGTTACAAGCTTTTATTTATGATGAAATAAAAAAATTAAAAGACAGAAACATCACAGAAGGGGATGTGGGGGTGTAACTCTCAGCCATGTGCAGTCATCATTTCAAGGAAGCAGTGCTGCTGCTGCCGCCACCACCACTCCTTAGTGAGTTTGTGCCTTCAGGTTGGCCCTGCTTCCTCAGGCCCAAGAAAGAGGCAGCTAAATCCCCCCCTTCAACCCAAGGCACAGCCTTCCTCACAAAGGGCACCATTGCCAGGAGCTGGGGCATGGCCCCTGAGCAAAAGTCACTTTTCAACCCACCCTCTCTTCTATTCAATTGCATGGAGAGTCTGCAACATTTGTTTTAATGAGCAAATCCATCAACCGATCATCACCCTTGAAATGCAGCAGGCTGAGGCTCCCCTCCTGCCAGCAAAAGGTCCAGGTAGGCCCCCGGGAGCAGATCTTCTTCCTTTACGCCCAGCTCCTCCATCAGCTGCCGCGCCACTTGTTCACCATCCTGGGCCTTCTGTTGCTCCTGCAATACCACCTGTAAGGATGAAACGGGAAAAGAGAGCTTTATCTACACAGGCAATTGGGGGGGGGCAGAGGAGGAACAATCCAGGAACAATGCAGTAGCGCACCCTGATGCTGGGGGTGGGGAAGGAAGGGCTCCACTGTCATGCCTTGTCCTATTGTGACAGCATCACAGGATGCAGCTGTGTTGCTGCCACACATGCCTTTGGAAGCAGGCAGCCTTACAAGCTACTGACAAGGTGGCTCTGGACAAGGGAAGTCAGGGGGACTTCCAACCACTATTTAAATCTGATTGCTGCAGTCTAGGCTCCATTCACACATAGATCAGGTAGACCCAGACGGTGCCCCATGAGATCTTGGCAGGGAGGAGCAGAGTTGAGATAAAACTGGAACAACTCCTATGCTGCCCTTCACTCCCCTGTGTATGGCAGAGACCAACAAAGCAGGGGCCTCAGGACAACAGCCCCATCTCACCACTGGAAGCAAATTTAGCAAAACAGGAACTAACTGGGCTGCCCAGCTTCTTGGCTCCAGCTTTCTTACAGGCCTGCAAAAGAAAGCAGGAAGAGGCAGCTGGCATGCAGGGCAGTGTACTTCTACCTTGTAGCAACTGGATGGTCCCATGCAGCTCTGCCTCTTGGCCCTAAGCCTTTCTCTGGGCCTGTTGGGTCACCTAGATTCATCCATACCTTCACGTGCATTGCCCGATGTTCCCAAATCCAATTTTGCCTTGCCTGCCCTTGGACCTGAACACCTTTGGCTCCCTCTCCAACCCTAATTCTGCCCAATGCCTCTTTACTTGGGAATTCAAGGGCAAGCATCCAGGAGCCTACCCACAACAACCACATGCTGATCCCATTCCTTCCCCCTGTTCTGGGAAGTCTTATGGGCCTTCCCTGGGCCACAATGCTGTTCTCTACCTCCAGTTCCATGAAGTCACCCAACCCTTCCACACGATCCACATGAACACGGGTCTGGCCCACCATGTACACACGACGTTCTTTCTTCACCGTACCCTGGACTCCAAGGGCTTGGGACAGCACAGCCTGCGGAGGAAAGGGAACAACAATTGGCCAGATGCTGGTGGTTTCTCTCTCTCTCTCTCTCTCTCTCTCTCTCTCTCTCTCTCACACACACACACACACACACACACACACACACACACACACACACACACACACACTTTGCACTCAGAAAGGAAAGACTCAAAGTTGCATGCAGGTTAAAGCGCACTTACACAAACATATGCATTTGTACTTGACTATGTGAGGTGACAGAATGTACTGTACACAGCTTGTTCTAGAATGTTGGGTTCCTTGGAACACAGAAGGCCTAGACCACTGTGACCGAGCTTGAGGGCTGAAGGGGAACATTGTTTTCCTAGAAACAATGGCCACATCTCAGGGATTCCTCTTCCGATAGGTTCTTCTGCAGCATCAGAAGAACCTCACAGTCTCTATACATTCTTCATGAGAAATCACAGCAGGCAACCATAAATGGGGGAAACTTTCTTACCCCAAGACCAGCAGGATCATTGGTAGGCACGATGGCATATTGGGAGAGCTTCGGGCCTTCTGAGTCAGGACGGTCATAAAATATCAGCTGTCCTTGGCCATCCTGTGAAGACAACATGGGTCAACAGTTGGCAAAGCATCTGATGAAAGAGCCTCTAGCCCACAAAAAGTTCACAAATGAGTCAGTCTTCAATGAGCTTTACTTGGTCTTGTCAACTGTCCCTCTGGTGAATTGAGGTATCACATGTGTGTGGGATCTCCACTCACCCCTTTTCTGCTCTGCATGGATCCAGAAACTCAGTCTGGGGAGAAACAACTCATCCCCCCATGGATCTCCTTTGTTGCAAAACTAAATGTTTCAGTTAGTGCCATGTAAAGGGAATAAAAGCTCTATGGAATTGAGGGGGGAGGCATGGAAGGCTTGGCTACACTGCAAAGTTGCAAGGATTTATTTGGTGTCAGTCTCACACACACACACACACACACACACACACACACACACACACACACACACACACACACAGACAACCCAGTAGAAACTGAAATTCTAGCTAAAGATCTCCAAGGAAGAAATTAGATCAAGGGCTATTAAAATGAAAGAGCCGTGGAGACCCAGGGGACACTGTCTTTCTGCACCAGACATTTAGCTCTGGGGGTCATGCTAAAGGGCATGATCCCCAGAAATATCTGCTAACAGCCAGGTTCCTTTCAACATTAAGTGTGCCCAGGCTTACTGCCCCACTTGCTGTTCAGCTCACTCTCATGGCACTTGACCAGCCACTGGTGTTGGTGCTGGGTGGATGTAGTGATTGGCTCCTTGGATGTTGCACTGACATCATTTCACTGATGCACTGACAACGATGTGCCAATGACACACCAGCACAGCAATGTCTGAGCAGGCTTAGGATAGGAGAGAAATTGTACAGGCATTGGTGCACCATTGTTGCAGCATTCAAATAGGATTGGGCCATTATTTGCCCTCCTCTGAACCCATTCCAGCTATCAATGTCCTCCTCATAACACAGTGCCCAAAACTGGCGGCAGGAATCGAAGTGAGGCCTGACTGAGGCAGAAGGGACTGAACGAGCATTCTGGCTCCCTCCTCCCACACAGCCACACTTGCTCACTCACCCTGAAGTCTCGAAGTTTCAGCCGTCCATGGGGGACTGGAAAGAACATGTCAGTCTGCACAATGACCTGGCCTGGTGAGCTGCTCAGCCGCTCGGCATTGCTGACTAGCTGTGTCAGGTCTCGCACCCGAGCTTTGATCTCCACGTTAGCAGGCATCTGGAGGGGAAGAGACCCAAAGAGATCAAGCGATCTGCCTGGGGAATTCATTCATAAGTGTGTCCTTGAGATGCTGCAGTGTCCAATAAACCCTAAAAATAATTTTTTGCTGAATTAAATGCAGTCTAAGATGCACAGCTTACTTCACTATTTCTCAAACTGTAGGTTAGGACCCATTAGGAGAGTTGCAAGCCAATTTCAGGTGGGTCCCCATTTATTTCAATGCGTATTTTATTTTTAATATATTAGACTTTTCGGTATGTGACTGCATTTGGGGAAATGTTACAGAGCTGTACTATATATAAGCTTTTAACAATATAGTCAATGAGGCTTACTCCCAATCAAAGTGTGGACAGGACTGCCATCTTTGGGATGTTTGAGGAATTTTTTAAAAACAGATCAGCAACTGCATGGTAGGATTAGGAGAACTGTTTATTTTACATAAATTTTTAAACTTATACTTAATGTAAATTTTTAATTAACTTAATTGATTTGATTTTGGGTTTTATGGGATGTTAAAAAATTGCCGGCTTGATGCTACTTCCAGCCATGATATCACTTTCAATTTAATTACATCATTTCTGGTGGGTCTCAACAGATTGTCATTCTAAAAAGTGGGTCCCGGTGCTAAAAGGTTTGAGAATCCCTGGATTATGTTATTTAAAATCATTTCCCATTGGTTATACAAGCTAGGACGGTTGAGCTCTGCATTCCATCTTGCTTCAAGTATTTGAGTGTCGTATTTGTTCAGTGACAGATATTCGTCAACAAATACTGCAGGCCTCTTCTTTGTTTCCATTGAAGAGTGATGGAGTCTGGGAGGCGGATAATGCCACAGGACCAAATTCAGACTAGAAGATGCCACAAGTGCAAATATTGCCACTTAGCTGACAATGGCAATCCATCAGCCTTGGAACTCCTGATCTTGGTTGATTAACTGATCTAAAATACAAATTGACCTATCAGTCCAGGTTTTCCACAGAAAGGATTCCTTCCCAATCTTCAATTCTGGGTTGGTCCACAACGTCAATTAACATGAGAATCAGGATCAAAGTCAGAGAGGATGGTGTATGTCTGTGCTGGCCTCTTTGACGGGTTCAAACATACTTTACAGTGTCCCTTGTGCCAGCCAAACTTTGCTGGCCTTTGTGCCGGCCTAACTCCAGGTTAGGATTGCACCCTCAGAGTGCTGGATGCAGGGGAGTGGCAACCAGATGCAATTGTCTTGTGTGTTCCCTGAAGCATCTGGTGGGTCACTGTGAGATACAGGAAGCTGGACTAGATGGGCCTTTGGCCTGATCCAGCAGGGCTCTTCTTATGCGGGAAGGACATGGGTGAGACATGAGAGGAGAATGAGTTGACTATGTCATATTCTAAACATGTGACAGACATACCCACAATGTCAGCAACAATAGAGCTGACATACGAATTTTAAAAGCCACAGGGAACAATGGGAAAGGGAAAAACACCAGCACATCTCACCCCCGCCACCCCCCTCTGACTCACTCACTTTCCAACAGCAGAGCATAGGACATAGACTACACTTCACAGCCAATCACAGCGCACCAACACTAATAGTAAGACACCCATCAGGGAGACCAGAACACAGATGCTAAAGCACGTCACACTCATGTCACACACTTAGAACACACACACACACACACACACAAACACAGAGGAACTGTGGTGATGGGAACTATGGAGAAAAGGCTTTGTGAGCAAATAGCCTGTAGCCCACACGTATGGCACGATACCACAATAAGGGTGTAATCCTAAACAACCTTTGAGGCACACATTCCCTTACTTTGGGGAGGCCTCCGTGACTACTGCTCCGCTGTAGGATGCAGCACATACCCCATTGGCACAGCTATGTCAGTGCTGGAAAGTTGGTTAGGATTTGGGTCTAACACTCTGTTCTAAGGAATCATTATGGTGCAATATGGGAAGAGGCTTCATGGTTGAATTATGTCCCAGATTTTTGTTTTTCAATTCTATATGATAGCATCCAGTTTAATACAAAGCCACAACCGCTTTGTGAACTTCTTGTTGTTGTTGAAATGCAGTATACTGTATAAATACTAGTGGGGAGCTAATGTAGACTCAGGACTGCTATCATGAAGCCAACTAAGTGGCCACCTTGGATGCAGACCTCTAAGGGGTGCAGTACTGACTTTTGAGGGGCAGTTTTACGCAGATCAGCAGCAAACAAAGATTCACAGAGAAGACCGACCTGGCAATCCAAACGATCTTTCTTGCAGCTACCTTAATACCTCCATGCCTTTCCCTCGTCCACGTTGAAACACCGGAAGCCCAGCTTAGCTCCCTGATTGGCTGCCACCCCTTTTGGCCCCGCCCCACCTTAAGAACCTAATTGGCCCCGGGCTTCCCTTGAACCGGCCATCTCCTCTTCAGCCGCTAACAATCGACCTCAGCCATAACTGCCTCTTGAATGTTGGCGTGGCAAAGGACCAATCAGAATGTCAGCAGGAGGGAGGCTACGTTCGGATCGGCCAAGGAACAACGTAATATCGAGAAAGTTCCGCCTCTCCGCTTGGAAGCGGAGGCTGTTTGATTGGTTGCGGAGTCCAGGGGGTGGGGCGAGGAGGTCTGAGGGATCCGGCTGGCGTGGAGCGGACGGGATGGAGGTGTTGGAAGGGGCTGGTTCTGGCGGCGACTTCGCGGTGCCCAGCTCTCCCCGCAGCTCCCCGGCCGTACCCGGCCCTACTCGCTTACGCGCTTTTCTTTGGTGCCGCGAGTTTCTGGCGGGGGCCTGGCGCCACCTAGCGGTTCCTGAAGAGCTCGGCATCGTCCCCATCAGGTGAGCCCCGCCGCGCCCACCCCTCCTTTACCCGTTGCCGTAATGACGTCATCCCTCCTCCCTCGCTCTACCGTATATCGTAGAATAGCGGCGTACGCCCTCTGGTGGAGCGCCAACGGCGCTTGTAGCAACACTCTACAATTGCGTGGCGGAGCTCGTTGCCGCGAAGTTCGATAATGGCTCTATACTAGGTCAGTGATTCCCACACTTTTTAGAATCGGGACCGAGCCTAAAAAGTTTCACTTTACTGGCCACTCAAGCGTTTCTGTGGCTATAATAGTGGCTGGGGAGCAGTGCTTTTCCCCTCTCCCCAAGTAGCGGGTTGTTTCACCCTTGATGCACACAGCTTCCCTAATCTGCTTTGTCAGTTTCTCGAACTACCAAAAATTGGTGCACCCACAGTTTGAGAACAGCTGCTCTAGTTTTTTTTTTAAGGGGGGATGTTTAAGAAATGCGTGGAAGACTCAGGGGCTTATGGTTAAATCGATCCTCCAGATTAAGAATATAAGAAGAGCCCTGCTGGATTAGGCCAAAGGCCCATCTAGTCCAACTTCCTGTATTTCACAGCGGCCCACCAGGTGCCCCAGGGAGGCAAGAGACAACAAGATGCTTGCATCCTGTTGCCACTCCCTTGCACCCAGTACTCTGAAGTTACCTACTACTAATGTAAGGAGGTTGCACAATCCATCATGGCCTATAGCCAGCGGTGTTATGCTGCCAGAACGCTGGGTGGGACATCCGGGTGATTGACAGCCTGCCCGTCATATTCTGGAACGTTACGCCGTTGCGTAACGTACGCAAGCGGCGTAATTGGTTACGCAAACGGCGTAACGCTCCGGAACGCGACGGGCGGGCTGTTGATCACCTGGATGTCCCGCCCAGCGTTCCGGCAGCATAACACTGCTGCCTATAGCCCACGATGGACTTTTCTTCCAGAAATCTGTCCAATTCCCTCTTAAAGGCATCTATTATTATTTATTTATTTATTTATTTATTTATTTATTAGATTTATACCCCGCCTTATTTGCCTAAAGGCGCTCAAGGCGGCTTTACAAAATATAAAAACTAACATTAAAAACACTTCAAAAACAATATAAAAAACAATACAATAAAACAATTAAAACCACCAACAGTACAATTTAAAAGCAACAAACCCAGTGGATCCTAAAATATAATAAACCAGCCAGCCCGCCAGACCTGTCAACAATTAAAAGCTTTTTGAAATAAAAAGGTCTTCAGCCCCCGCCGGAATGTTAACAGAGAGGGAGCAGTTCTCAATTCTAAGGGGAGGGTATTCCAAAGTTGGGGGGCCACCACTGAGAAGGCCCTCTTCCTAGCCACCACCCCTCTCACTTCTCCTGGTGGCGGCACAGTCAACAGGGCCCCCCCAGATGATCTGAGAGTACGGGTTGGATTATATGGAAGGAGGCGGTCCCTCAAATACCCCGGACCCAAGCCGTAAAGGGCTTTAAAAGTCAAAACTAACACTTTGAATTGGGTCCGGAACAGAACCGGCAGCCAGTGCAGTCGCCGAAGCAGTGGCTCGACAGAGTCAAACCGACGTGCCCCAGCAACCACCCGAGCCGCCGCGTTCTGAACTAGTTGTAGTTTCCGGACCGTCTTCAAAGGCAGCCCCACGTAGAGCGCATTGCAATAATCTAATCTAGATGTCACTAGGGCGTGGGTCACTGTGGCCAGGTCCGCACAGCTCAGGTACGGCCGCAGCTGGCGAATCAGCCGAAGCTGAGCAAAGGCTCCCCTGGCCACCGCCGCCACCTGGAACTCCAGGTGTAGCTGTGGATCCAGGAGAACCCCCAAGCTGCGAACCTGCTCCTTCAGAGGAAGTGCAACCCCATTCAGAGCAGGGCGATAGTCCAGTACCCGAGCTGTGGATTTCCGGACCAAGAGCACCTCTGTCTTATCCGGATTTAATTTCAGCTTGTTCGCCCACATCCAGCCCCCAACCGCCTCCAGACAGCGATCCAGGACCTCAACTGCCTCCACAGAATCAGGGGGAAAGGAGAGATAGAGTTGGGTGTCATCAGCATATTGATGGCACCCCACTCCAAACCCCCGGATGACCTCTCCCAGCGGTTTCATGTAGATGTTAAATAGCATGGGGGATAAGATGGAACCTTGCGGCACCCCAAACCTAAGAGGTCGGGGTGCCGAACAAGCATCCCCCAGCACCACCTTCTGGGATCTGTCAGCCAGGAAGGAGCGGAACCACTTCAAAACAGTGCCTCCAAGCCCCAACCCGGCCAGCCGACCCAGAAGGACACCATGGTCGATGGTGTCGAAAGCCGCCGAGAGGTCCAGCAGGACTAACAGGGTCACACTTCCCCTGTCCATCCCCCGGCGCAGGTCATCCACCAAGGCGACCAAGGCAGTCTCCGTCCCGAACCCCGGCCTGAAGCCAGATTGGAATGGGTCCAGATAATCCATTTCCTCCAGAACCCTCTGAAGCTGGGACGCCACCACCCGCTCAATCACCTTGCCCAGAAATGGGATATTGGAGACTGGCCAAAAGTTGTTTAAATTTGTGGGATCCAGGGAGGGCTTCTTCAGGAGGGGGCGAACCATCGCCTGCTTCAAGGCAAGCGGGAACACCCCCTCCCTCAGGGATGAATTCACCACCCTCCCCGTCCACTCGGCCAGCCCTCCCCGGGCAGCTCTAATTAGCCACGCCGGGCAAGGGTCGAGCGGGCAAGCAGCAGGTCTCACGCTCCAGAGAATCCTGTCCACATCCTCAGGCTCTACAAGCTGAAAAGAATCCCAAATCGTAGGACAGACAGGTTCCCCAGGGACATCACTAGATATGCCCACAGCGGCGTCCAAGTCACGCCCACAGCGGCGTCCAAGTCATCTAGGCCAGATGTCATCACCACCTCCTATGGCAAAGAGTTCCACAGATTAACTACCCGCTGGGTAAAAAAAGTACTTCCTTTTATCTGTTTTAACTCTCCCAACCCTCAGTTTTAGCGGATGCCCCCTGGTTCTGGTGTTTTGAGAGAGGGAAAAGAACATCCCTCTATCAACTCTACCCCTTCCGTGCATAATTTTGTATGTCTCAATCATATCCCCCCTCAGGTGCCTTTTTTCTAGGCTGAAGAGCCCCAAATGCTACAGTCTTTCTTCATAAGGGAGGTGCCCCAGCCCCGTAATCATTTTCGTCGCTCTCTTCTGCACCTTTTCCAGCTCCACTATGTCCTTTTTGAGGTGCGGCGACCAGAACTATACGCAATATTCCAGATGCGGCCTTACCATCAATTTGTACAATGGCATGATAATATTGGCTGTTTTATTCTCAACCCCTTTTTTAATTACCCCAAGCATGGAATTGGCCCTCTTAACTGCTGCCGCACACTGGGTCAATACCTTCATTGAATTGTCCCCCAGCACCCCAAGATAGCACCCCAAGGTCTACCACAGCATTCAGAAGGTCCCTGGTTCAGGTCCTCTTGAAATCGTCTTCTTGCAGTCAGCTGGGGAGTGTGGAATAGCTCGGCTCTGGACAGCTGGGTTGCCTGCTCCCCTTTCTGTCCCCTGGGCAGAAGATGCCCTGCAAGTCACAAGCCTGCAAGTTGTGTCTCCTCCTGGACATAGTTGCTTTCTGCTGAGGGAGCACCACAAAGACCATGTTAACCTTCAGCCAAAGGCTCTCTGTGGGTTTCAGGCATCACTGTACAAGCCCTGTAATTGGGAAAGAGGCAGTTAAAGCAGGGGGAGAAGGGAGAAAGCCTCTGGTCTCACCTGCCTTTTGACCCTTCCTGGATTCTGCTTTGTTCACAGTGGGGGGCTCAGCAACCTCCTGTACAAGTGTACTCTGCCTGACCACATTGCAACTGCAGAGGGTGAGCCCCGCCAGGTTCTGCTGCGTGTCTATGGCGTCATCCTTCAGGTGAGTTCTAGCCACAACTGCTTTTGCTTCTCTGATGAATGGCCTGGCTGTTTGCCCATGTTTCTGTAACTTTGGACACTTGTAATCCCATAGAAGCCCCTGTGGCTGTTCAGCAGCAAGTGCTGCTGTGGCATCAAACTGCAAGGCAGTTTTTGTCCTTTGTTTGTCTTCCCGGCCAGGGGAGCTATTCTGCTTAGCAACTGAGCTATCTCACCCATTCAGTAACTGACCAATCTGTCTAGGTCCAAGAGGGTGGGGTGGAGAAGCCAGGTGAGTTCCAATCAGGTTGATGATATCATTCACCAAAGTGCTTTAGGTCCAAGCACACAGGAAATATATTGATATCAGATTAGGGAAAGGGGCTTAAGAACGTAAGAAAAGCCTTGATGGATCAAGCCAAGGGCCCATCTAGTCCAGCTTCCTGCATCTCACAGCGGCCCACCAAATGCCTCGGGGCTCTGATTGGATGAGGCCAGGCTCACAACCCACCACCCTCTTCTCTCCCACAGGGTGTCGACTCACTGGTTCTGGAGAGTGTCATGTTTGCCATCCTGGCAGAGCGGTTGCTGGGGCCACGCCTCTACGGCATCTTCCCTCAGGGGCGCCTAGAGGAATATATCCCGGTAGAGTGTTGACCACCCCTTCCCCCCCCCCGCTTTGCCCATGCTCTCAGTTGAAGTGTGTTGAACGCTCTGTCAACTGGCAGATCATCATTCACCCTTCGAAGTGGTGCTGGCAGTGCATTGTGTCCCTGACCCAGGAGCTGCTCTGCGAGAGGGAGAGGCTCCCCTCATGCCTACTGTGTGTCCCCTCAGAGCCGCCGCCTGCTCACGGAGGACTTGCCCGAGCCCAGCATATCGGGGGAGATTGCCACGAAGATGGCCCGCTTCCATGGCATGGTGATGCCCTTCAACAAGGAGCCCAGGTGGCTGTTTGGGACGATGGAGAGGTAATGCCCTTGTGTGCGCTGGATGGAGCTGCCCGTGCCGACTCCCGGGAGGCTGCTGCTAGAGCCAGCGGCAGTGCTGGGCATCTTCAGGGTACTGCGGGCACGTGATGCAGCTCGGGGTTGGCTGTGACCTGTGCAGCTGTTTGAGTTATTCCATGTGAGCTCCAGATGCAGAGATGATGGTTCTATAGGGCTGAGCTGTTCAGCAGCTAAGTTGGGGGGCCGAGGCATGCTGTTGCCAGGCCATTCTCCTCACAAGTGGCCTGGAACGACGTGCACTGCTTAGCCGCCACTGCCTGTTGTTGCAGCATGGCCAGGTGTGCAGCACTGTTCCGGCCTGTGTGCAGAGCAGAGGTGGTGTAGCAGGGGCAGTGGCCAAGCACCCCAGGTAAGAGGGTGGCAGTGTGGTGGGTGCTTGGCTCAGCAGACTGCTGAGCAACAGGGATCTCAGCCCTTGGAAGCATAAAAGTAGAAGAAGAGCCCCACTGGATCAGTCCAAAGGCCCATCTAGTCCAGCTTCCTGTGTCTCACAGTGACCCACCGGGTGTCTCAGGGAGCACACATCAAGATATTTGCATCTCGTTGCCATGCCCTGGCATCTGGCACTCTGAGGTAGCCTTCCTTTAAAATGAGGTTGCACCACCTGTCATGGTCTGTACCCTGTGATGGACTTTTCCTCCAGAAATCTGTCCAATCCCCTTTTAAAGGCATCTAGGCCAGATGCCATCACCGACTCCTGTGGTAAGGAGTTCCACAGATTAATTACCTGTTGAGTAAAAAAGTTTTCCTTTTATCCGTTCTCACTCTCCCAACACTCAATTTTAGTGGATGTCCCCTGGTTCTGGTGTTGTGAGAGAAGGAAAAGAGCATCCCTCTATCCGCCCCATCATGTTACAAGCATATTGGTGGAGGGGGCAAGCAGAGCAGAGAGGGGGATGTCCATCCTCTTTGGCCGGAATGGTGGGGCCTTGAAGGCCTGGGCTGTGGATCGGGGGGCTCCCTTCAGCCCTGTCACCCTGACGTCTCCTTAGCAGGTACTTGAAGCAGATCTCGGAGCTCACTTTCCCCCAAGAAGCCCAGCTGCGGAAGCTCAACAAGCTCAAGGCCTACAACTTGGAGGCAGAAATGCGCAGCCTCCGGTGAGTTGGGTGCTGGGGGCTGCAGGTGGCAGGAGGGACCTCTCCCCTTAGTTCATCTGTGCCCGTCGGTCTCCGCTGTTACTGTGCTTAAAAAAGGCTAGGTCAAGTCTATGAGGTTCCCACTTACCTTGTAGCTGCCTGAGATGATCTCAGCGATGTGACCATGACTCTGATCATCTGTTCTCAGTCTCCCATCTATATCGGGGAGGAGCCATTGCTCTGTGGCAGTGCAGAAGGCGCACATGTCACGGGGTTGAGCAGGACCTCTGCCAGAGGTCCAGGAGGGCTGGGCTACTCCAGTCTTTGGCACAGGCTGAGATGGATCAACTTGGTATCGGGCAGCTTCATGAGTTGCCAACTGCTTGGAGGCACCCGGTCTTTGAATATGGAGGTTGCTTTTATGGCTGTCACGGCGAGGAGCGGTTGACTTGTGCAGTTTTTACCTGATCTGTTTTAAAAAGCCATTTCCTGTAGCAGTGAGTCCCAAAGTTCATGTGCTGTGTGAAGAAGTCCTTGTTTCTTTTGCCCTCTTTTTCCTCTCCTCCAAAGGGGCCTGGGCAGGGGGCAGACAGTGCTGTGTGAAATAACAACTCTTCCAGCCCCCCCTCAGCTCTCTCTCTTCCTCCCCAAATTGCAGGTCTCTGCTGGAGGCCACCCCATCACCTGTGGTTTTTTGCCACAATGATGTGCAAGAAGGTGAGAACATGGAAAGTGGGAAAGGTGTGTGTCTGTCCGTGCTTGAAGGCTGAGCAACTCTGGAGGCTTCCCCAGGCTTGTGAGTCTTGGCCACTCTGCCTGTCTCCTCCATGCTGGGCTGGCGGGTGGGAGCCCTCTTCCGTTCTGGCAGGCCCCTGAGGGCGAGAGATGTCTGCAGCCACGGCTGCCTCCTCACCTGCCGCCTTTCTCTCCCAGGGAACATTCTGCTCCTGGCTGGGCGTGAGAGCCTCTCCTCTGACCGGCTGATGCTGATTGACTTTGAGTACAGCAGCTACAACTACAGGTGAGCTGGGGGAGGGAGCTGTGTGGCTGGCCCTGGCAGACCTTTGGGTTCTCCCTCTCTGACTGTCTCCCTCCCTCAGAGGCTTTGACATTGCCAACCACTTCTGCGAGTGGGTCTACAACTACGCCCACGACCAGTGGCCTTTCTACCGATCCAGCCCAGGCAACTATCCCAGCCGACCCCAGCAGGTGAGTGGGCAGGGTTTTGAGGATGTGCCTCTCTGACCCTCAGGTGAGAAAGGGTCTGGTGTTGGGGAGGGTATTCTTTTCATAGGGACTGTGGATGGGTGACTCCTGCAGTGCACTAGAACCTTGAGACACAGGTTAATTGCCGGTCAGATAGTTATCAATTGGCCTACCTTTTGTTGTATGACTGTCTTGAAGTATTCTCAAATTCTTCCATGATGATACCTTACCATTTTATTATGTGATGTATAGCAGCAGCTCCCAAACTTTCTCAGGTTATGGCTTCCTTGGTGCCTTAGAGTTTCAATCCTATACATACTTTCCTGGGAGTAAGCCCCATCAAACACAATGAGATTTACTTCTGAGTTGATATGCATGGGATTACACTGTCATTAATTTGTCCATGGCTCCCCTAGGTCCAAAGACATACCTAACATCTGTGTTTCCCTTGAAAATGTAAAATATTCTGCAGCGCCTCTGTGAGTTCATTGTGGCGTCCTGGGGCACTGCAGCAGGTCTATAGCAAAAGCAGGAGTGGGGGGAGAAGTCCTTGCTCCACTGCTCTAGAGCTTTCTCTCCTTCCCACCTCCAGGATACATTGTCAAAGCAGTATTTCAGAGTTGGAAGGGACCTTGGAGGTCATGTAGTCCTTCCGGCTTGTTCAGTGCAGGCAACTGCTACAGCATCACTGACAGGTGGCTGTCCGATCATAATTGAAAATGGGTGTTTGTTCATATAATAAAATCATAGAGTTGGAAGTGACCCTCAAGGTCATCTAGTCCACCCCCTGCCTGTAGCAGGAAATCCTCCTCGAGCATCTCCAGCAGGTGCCTGTCAAGCCTCTGCTTGAAGGTCTCCAGTGAGGGAGAATCCACCACCTCCCTCAACAATCTGTTCCACTGTTGAACCACCCTTGTCGTCAGTGAATTCTTTCTGCTGTCCAACCGGAATCTCCTCTCTTGCAGTTTGTACCCATTGAACCTAGCTGTACTGTCAAAGACAGATGAGAACAAATTTGTCCCTTCTTCCTTGTGACAGCCCTTTTTTATAGTTCCTATATATGCTTCCATTTTAAACACATTTAAATGTTTATTTAAATGTAAAGGTCAATTTAAATCATTTGCATACTTCACAAAACACACTCAAGTACAGTTGGTTGCCTGGGTGCTCACCTAGTGACGATAAGCCAGGTTTTGGAGAAATGTATCGCAGGGAGAAATGGCTGCATCTGCGACGGCACCATGGAGACAAACTGTTTACATGGGGCAGGAAGTCGCGAAGATCTGGAGAGGGGACGGCAGGAGGCAGTTCCACACTGCAGAGCCAAATCCCTGCCACAATCCCAGCTGATCTTGCCCCTGCTCTTTCTGCAGCTTCATTTCATCCGGTGCTACCTGGCGGAGGCGGCAGGGCCGAATGCAGCCCCCTCCCCTGAGGAGCAGGAACGTATTGAGGAGGAGATGCTCCTTGAGATCAGCCGGTCAGTGGTTGAGTCACAGGGGGTGGGGGGGGGTGGAACAGCAGGATGCCTGGAACAGGCAAGACTCTGTCTCCACTTTTGTGGAACAGAGTGTGGTAGGGGCACTCGGGGCAGGGTGGAAGGACCCTCCACCATGCTCCTGCTGAGTCCTCTCCTCCTCTTTCTCTCCCGGCCCTCCGGCTCCAGGTTCACACTCGCCTCGCACTTCTTCTGGGGCCTGTGGTCCATCTTGCAGGCCAAAATCTCCACCATTGAGTTTGGCTATCTGGTGAGTAGTCGAGGAGCTCAGCTCCCTTTCCCCCATCAGGGCGGACGGAGGGAGGGAGGGAGTGACCAACCCCGGGCTACTGGCGATGGGCGGTGGTGGCAGCAGGATTGGTGGCTCCAGGCTTCTTGCGCCTCCTTTGAAATGGGTGACAGTATTGGGAGAAGTGCTGGTGGCAGCAAATAGCTGCCTTGGGGGGTTGTTCAGCACAGGGATTCTGTCAGCTTCCCTCCCTATGCACAGCAGGCTCGGTCTTGCTCCCCGCCCCATGGGGGTTGGGTTCTTGTTTTTAACAGAAAAGGACCGCTTCCTGTCCAGCCTATAATAATGGCGAACTCAAGTGTACTGTATGTTGCCTTGTCCATTTGGGGCTCCTTGAGGAGGGTGCCACAATGCCATGTGCAATCCTCTTTTTCTGCCCTAGGAGTATGCTCAGTGCCGTTTTGAGGCCTACTTCCAGCAGAAAGAACTGTGTGAGTGACCCCTGCCCATCCTGTGCTCACCACCAGAGCTTCGCCTGGGTCAGCACGGCCTGGCCAGCCTGCAGCAGTTCCCTTCAGCACAGACCTCAAGGGACAGGGCCTGGGGACCAAAGTCCTGTTGAAGACAAGTAGGATGGCTGGCCAGCCCTCTTTCGACCGTGCAAACCATGGCTTTGGTGGCCTTGTTCACACCTGAGCTGGGAGAGGCCCAAGGGAACTTGCTCTGGAATCCAGTGGGGTTATTGCCACCTTGAAAGCTGTTCGTTCATGAAACGGTTTGAACTTGGAGTCAGACGGAAGAGGTTTTTGCAGTCCCTATGTGGTGAGGGACCCTTGAAGAAGGAGGACCAGTAATTCTCTGCACTTGGGATGGGAGAGAATGTAGGAGCCCAGGGGGCTTCCTCCTCCTTCCTGTCGGTCTTCCTTTGCCCCCTGCCTCGACCACAACCATGCTCTACATTTGCCTCTTCAGATGTAGACATGCATACAGGTTCAACCCCCTTCTTGTCTGGTTCAAGCCATCCAGATGTTTTTGTGTGCATCCCCCCTTTCCTCTCTGTACCACGTGATTCTTCACATTACCACTACGTTTCTTGGTTATCTCAAGGCTGGTCTCAGCCTTGCACATGATATGATGCTGTGGGGACAGATGTAGGGAGGGGGAACTGCAGACCAGAAACCAAGGACTGTGGCAGAATTGCTCAAGAAAGGGAGAAATGAGGCAGTCCACCCCCTGCCTCAAGGTCTGTTGCTTGTTTTTAGCATGTACCTAAAACGGTACTCCAATCCCAGCCACTATGTTCCTCTAGTGCCTGTGCACGTGCTCAGTTTCCTGATCAGAAGTGGTGGCTGGGTGTGGGGTGGAGATAATGAGGGAAGGACCAGAGGTCTCGGCAAGAACAGGGGACTAGAGGCAGTTCTGACACTTTCCTGTCCCCAAATGGAGGCTTGTACCTTGTAAGCAGAGCCCACCTGTGCAGGGAGTTCAGCCTTGATATGAATGACCAGTGATGAGGCCAGTACTTGGAGGGCTCTCCTCCTTGCAGGTTGTGGCAACCTGAGAGATAGGACCGTTCCTTCTGCCTGCTGTCTGAGAAGGATTCAGGACTGGGGATCCAAGAAGGAGTCAGTCAGAATCCCGTCAGAAGGTCCAGCGTATTTGCATCCTGTCTTGGCCATAGGTTTGCTCCCTTTGTTTGCAGGGGCAGGGCACTCCTAAGATGTTAATTCTCATACTTGTGTTTGCATGAATGTTCAGCAGTGGCGGCTGGTAATGCCCTGGGCTCCGTCCAGCTTTACAGATGTCTCCTGCCCACCATATGGTCTCAGGGTGTCTCTACTACATGTTTGTCACATGTGAGCTGTGCAATGTAATCTCTGTCATTTGCCAATAAATGCCTGTGTAATGATTGAGTTTCCCTTGCTCCCTTCTTTTTCCCCTTATGCTTCCATAGATAGGGTGAGGTTCAACAGGGAAGAGGCTTTCCAGAAACCCCTTCAAAGCAGCATCCTCGCAGACAAGTTGTTTTGTGTCTTCTTCATCTGGCCTTCCCAGGAACCATGCAGTAGGTCCTAGCCAGGCCACCTGCTGGAATTGGCATGTGCCAGCCAACTGGGCAGCCAAACCTACCTGACCTGGGCAAGACAGACAGGGATGCTTATGTGATCATAGAAACATCCAATAGGATGGGACAGTGAAATAATCAAGCCTAGGCTTCTTAAAGTCAGAGCCAAGGATGCTTGTGTATGTGTATTCTGGCTTTGACTCCCTCAGCGAGAGCATTTGGATGTGGTCAGGTTCTTGCCCACTTCCCTGGGGATCAGAGAGGTGTAATGGAGCCCTTGTGTTTGAAATAAGGCACTTCTCTTCCAGTGGCTGGGTTGCAGAGCTTCAGTGATTTGTGCGGGTCCTTCTCCATGGCAGGGAGGTGCTCAAGAGAGCACTGAAGCCACGGTGGGGTAGCCGCTCTCTGTTGCTGGCAGAAGAATACATGCCAGAGTTTCCACTGAAAGGACAGGTAAGGCAGCCTGAGAATCTGGACAGGGAGTCCAAGATGGGGAAAGGCAGAATGGTAGGGAGTGATTTGGACCAACCAGCTGTGGAGGGTCTAAAGGCAGCCAGAAGACCATGTCTGCCAAGTACCATGCAGCATCACTTGGCCCACTAGAGGGTGCCCTTCCTCTACTGAGCCATGCCCACTTCTAGTTAGGAACTGGGCAGAGTTGGTTCCTTGGTTGTGGAAGTCCTCCCAAACCTCATGGGCACACCTCTCGTTCAACACCACCACAAAGGAAATGCTGTCCTTGCAGTGACATCACCTGTTGCTGAGGCAGGCACTGGAACTGAGCTCTGCCTCCAATGAAGTCGTGGAGCTGGCCCCAAGGAACCTTTCCACACATGTAGGCTCACAAGCTTGCTTTCACCTTCTTTGCCTGTGGCATGGGTTGGCAGGAGGACAGACCATGTGGAGGAAAGGGTTTCATGGTCCCAGAGGCCACTAGGCTCTGTGCAAGAGAGGAGCAGGGGGCCAAGTCCTTTGTTCTTCCTGAGTTTCAGGGTGATGCACAAGCTTCAATAAACACTCATTTTAAAAGCAGCCTTAAAACAAACCTGCAGCTTTGAACAAGATAGTCACCAACTAAGCTGCACCGATGCGTTCTTACTCCGCTGTATCCCCTGCCCGTTTCCACCAAAAACTTTTGCAATGTTGCATCACCTCCATCCATACCAGTTCAATTGGTAATATTCCTATTAACCCCTCCCAGGTGCGAGTGCTGTCTGTACTTGTTTCCTCCTGGTTCTTCCTTATAAAGAAAAGCTACCACTTGGCTGAGATTTATGACATTGTGCATCATGTGTGGAGGAAGCAGGCTGGAGAAGTCCATTATACTTGAACTCAGAGTAATCCCCAGAAACTGGTTGTCAAAAAATTCCAGACAGACAAAAGGTGGTCTGTTTTCACAAAATGTGAGTTGTGGGATGT
The DNA here is from genome assembly GCA_029204185.1 of Lerista edwardsae. Classification (NCBI taxonomy): domain Eukaryota; kingdom Metazoa; phylum Chordata; class Lepidosauria; order Squamata; family Scincidae; genus Lerista; species Lerista edwardsae. Next base: position 1,418,035 of record JAJKFI010011615.1, read on the forward strand.
GGGGCTTGCCATTGGCTTAGGTGGTTTTAAAAGTGGATTAGACCAGTGAAATGCCTCCAGGAAGTGCTCTGTTCTGCCATTGGTCCAGGTGGGCTTTGACCTGCCCCAGCAAAGCCCATGTCACATGCTTCAACATTTGACAGAAGGAAATGTGCTTGTTCTATGATCAATGAGGACTAGCTGCTGTGAAGCACAGTGGGGGGGGAGGGGTATCACGCAAGGACTATCGAAGATGAGTGATGTGGTGGTACCCAACCAGAGGGAAGCCCACCTCCCAAAGCACCTGCCTCATGTTTTTCTTGGTGGCTGTGCACACAGCTGTGAGAACTCCAGCAGCATGTCAACTATGGCCAATTACGTGAGCTTCTGGGGGGTGAATCCAGCCCTCGGGCCTTACATTTGATGCCCCTTGCCTGCATTCTGGTTTTTTAATGTTGCGGTTTCATTAGCCCATCAAGGAGCAGCATATAAACCTTGTACTCATCCTGAAAAGAGGGCTTCTGTGAGACAGAAAATTCCCCCCCCCCGGCACGTCTGGTCTTCCTGCGTTCTGCTGTGGCCTGGAAGATGTGACACCTACAGAGGTGCCTGGGGGCACTGCACAGCACCCCTCAGCCTTCCAGCAGTGCAGACAATCCTAACGCATGAATCCCCTTGTTGCAAGGAGTCACCTGAGTGCAGAAAAGCCCAGGGTAGGCTGGTCGTGGGGCCCAGGCTCCTGCCTCCCTCCCTTGCACTGCAGTGCCCTCTCACCCACATACTCGCCTCTATTTATAGCACCAGGCCGTGCACCAGCAGCTGCTGCCAGGGCCTGGCCTGCCTGCGCCACAGAAGGAGGGCTGTGCTTGGAGTCACGCCCCAGACGCCCTCTCGGCACTCTCACACGCAGCTGCCTGCCTGCCGGGTTACGGCGAGGGCAGAACCCCCCTGGGGCCAGGGCACCGGCAGAAGAGCTGAAGGCAATCGAAACCAGCTCGGCTTCTAACTGGGGGCAGGGGCATAGGTCAGTGGCAGACCCCTCTCCTGCTTTGCTCAGCCCCAGCAGTGGCTCCAGGCAGGGCTGTGTCAGTCAGGGGTCTTTGCCTTCTTGAGAGCTGGGCCCCTGAGACACCTCAAGCCCCAACCTGCCTTCACAAGCCCAGCAGGCAAGTGGTGTGGGCCAGGGAGCCGTGTGCCTCCCCTGCTGCAGGGGGCAGAATAATCACCACTCCCTGGCCCTCCACGGCTTTCCTGCTTTGCGATGCGGTTGAGGAGGGAGCAGAGGGAGTGTCGTAGCAGGGAGCAGCAGGTGTGGGTGCTGCAGGCAGGGCCCAAGCAACCCTTCAAGCCAAAGGCACTGGTGGGACTCCCTTCCCCTCGGCCTCCTTGCTCTAGCTCCTGCTCCTGCTGCGCAGTGCGCATCAAGCCTCAAACCACGAGGCTGGTGGTGGCAGCCCTGCTTTGGCCCCAACCCACTGGTTGAAGGCCACTAGTGGAAGCCACCTTCAGCAGTGGGCAGGCAGGGCACAAACGGGCATCACAGTGTGCCAATCAACAGAGAGAGACAGGCCTTGCCATAGTACAAGGGAGGGCGACATGGCTGTGGCGAGGGGAAGGATTCCTCTCCCCACCCCTGAGCAACACCTGTGGCCCAGGAGTCTCCAGGTCCTGAGACACTGCCCTTGGACTGGGGGATCCCTCGGGTTGGCAAACGTGGCAGTCCAGCCCTTGCGAGCCTCGCTCAGCGCTTGCCAGGACACACGACAGTTGGCAGGAGGCCCTTTGGAAGGCCATCGCAGCAGCTGCAGCAGGAGCGCTCGAGGTGGGCTGTACCCCATCCGAGAAAGTGCTGACTTGTGGCCATGTTGTCACATCCACAGGATTTGTTGTGAAGGCGAAACGAAGCCTGCCTGCTTCTGGCTGAGTGCGCCAGTGCCATGCAGTGGGTGGACCGTCCCACCAGGAGCGAATTCCAGCACCAAGTCTGCTCACGTCCCCTGCGGCCTTTCCACTGGCACTCAGCAGCCGCTCAGCCCCTCCTGCCGGCACCCAGAGCCTGGTGACTCCAGAGAGCCTGGAGTCTCCTCTAAATGCCCTTCTGCCTGCCTGGGGACTGCAGGAGACTAGCGCTGGCTGCCTGTTGCTGCCTGTGTCCTGCTGCACGAACAGCCCTGTCGTTCCGCGGGGGGCCAACTGCTGAGAGAGGAAAAGAAAGGTCAGCCAGGCAAGGAGAAGGTCGCCGCCTGGTAACGTTGAACTCCAAAAGCTGGGATGGGTCTGGCTGGGGCTAGGCGGCATGCCTGGGCTGTGAAGCACAAGGGAGCTGGCGACAGAGGAGTCATTTGCTCTCAGCCCTGGTGGGGATCATCAGCACCCTCCCCCGCCCCAAGGCTGTTCCTGCAACAGGCTCCCTTTGCCCCATGTGCAGCTGGGGGTGTGCAGACTAACAGCTGCTGCTTCTCTCCTCCTTGCAGGAACCCAACCGGGCTGACAGCTGCACTGCAGACTGCTTGCGCCGTAGCCCGTTAGCCACTGGCCTGTGCACTTGCACACTGCACCCTCCACATGAAAGGGCATCCCTAGTGATGACAGCAACCAAGGCGCTCTGTTGCTATGATAGTGTTTGCTGTTGCAGTGAGTTGTGGGTGTAGGTTACTGAGCCATCCCTGCTTCCTTCCCCCAGCCCTCAGCAATGGTTCAGCCCCCAGCAGCATCTCCAGGGAGTGCAGAGAATTCTTGCCGGAAACCTGGAGAGCTGCTGCCAACCCGGAGCTAGATAGACCCATTGTGGCTGTAATTACGGTCAGTAGTCATAGCTGGAATTGTGGTTGTTTTTCTTAGTTTTTAGCTGCTTTTGGTGAGCTGCCTCAGGAGCACGTGTAAGGGCTGAAAGGTGCAAGACAAGAATCAATCAGCAGAGAGGGAAGCCAAGGGTTGAGAACAGCTGGCCTGCTCTAACCCATTCCCCCCCCCTGCACTAAGCTACCACATCACCTCTGAGAAGCAGAATGCGCAAAGATACATCAGACTCTCTCCAACTGTCGGTAGGGACCACAAATTGCTCGTGGAAAGAGGGACAGACATAAAACGTTCTTAGTGTCAATTTAAAAATGTGTCAAGTGGGCATGGTAACCAGCCTTGAAGTGTGCAAATGTGCATTTTTTTCCTTGGACCTGCTGGGCCAACTGAACAGCTCCTTTGACCTGGTACTTTGCTGGGACCAAATTGGGTCTGGACACCCAGCGGAGGAGACTGCTTTGGGAGTATGCTGGGCAGTAGTGCTGTTGGTCAGTGAACGGGCTTCTTGGCCTGCCTTTTTGCTCCTGCTCCTTAGCGCAGCAGTTCCACTCTGACGCTGTAAATTGCCTGGCGCGTCCCTATGATTGGAATTTTTTGGCCAGCTTTTCAGAGGCATTTCCGTCTCTGTCTTAAGGGTTTGTTTAAGTGCCTGAGCTGTACTGCGAGAGGGATCCAGCACCGCTGCCTGTTCGCCACCAGGCTGCATGCAGAGAGGACAGGAGGGGAACGAGGGGCCTGCCCTGGCCTCGCCCCCCTCCCTCAGATGCTCAATCCTTGTGCCACCGCGCCAACAAAGAAGCCTGGGCACCCCAGCCTGGTCAATGCCTGATGGCCGCGCTCTCTTGCTTCGCTGTGTTCTCTTGGTTCGCTGCAGTGCACAGACATCGGGGGCCGTGGCACGACGCTGCCCGCAGTCCTGGCAAACGGAGCGCCGAGGCCCCCTGGCAACCGGCATTGGTTCCGACGAGGCGGCCCAGGGAAGCGGCTGTTCCACACGGGCGCTCGGCCGGAGCAGCCTCCTGCGCGCCACGTGGCCAAGAGAAGCCCAGCCGCTCCCTTGTTCCTTCCACACCGGGTGTCCGGTTGCAGGAGAGTGCCCAGACGCCAGGGAAAGGAGCGACGCTGGCCCGAGTGGCCGCGCATGGGGGAGATCTCTCTCGCGCTCCGGCTCCGAGCAGGTACCGCCCCGGCTAGCATCGCGGCCTCTTCTCGGAGCCGGGCGGCGGCGGCGGCGGCGGCGGCGGGAGGGGAGGGGCACGGGGCGGGGGGGAGCAGCTGTGGGGCGCGGCGGGGCCGGACGTTCCTGCCCGGGCTCTTTTGCCGGCGGCGAGCCGCGCATGGGGCACCCACCCTGAACGCCAAGAAAGGGTGCCTCTGAGCAAGTGCAGAGGGCCTTCCCCGCTCCACCGCGGCGTGGGGCACCTCGCCTTTGAGGCGGGGGAGGAGGCTCCGGGCTCCTCCAGCGGGCTTGCAATTGGTTTGGCCCGCCCGTCCGCTTCTGTTGTCCAAGGCGCCACTCCTCTTTCCTCCGAGGAATTGAGCAGTGCCCTGGCCTTAGTGGGCGAGGGACGCGCGGGCTGCTCGGGCGCTGGGTAGGAACCGGACGGGCTGCGGCCGTCTTTCGGAGCAGGCAACAGAAGCTCCCATTGCTTCCTAGGGGAGACTCCTCCCCTCCCCACTTGCGCTCGCTTCCGGCGAGCTTCTTACCCGCATCCCTTGGCAGTCCATTTTGTTTGCATTTGCCCAGTTTCCCACCCTGCCAAGATCGTCCTGGGTCCTGCGCCTGTCCTCCAGGGCAGCGGCTGCTCCTCCCAGCTTGGTGTCCCCTGCAAATGCGACGAGCAGCCCCTCCCTTTCCTCATGCATCTCGAGACACTGAGCAACGCTGGGCCCAAGACAGAGCCCTGTACTGGGGCACCGCCACTTCCCTCCAGCCTGCATCCCCCAGCCAGCCACACATCCACCCGACAGTCGCATTTCGTAGCCCCCATCCCACCAGGATGTCGTAGGGAGCTTTGTCCAATGCCTTAGTGGAATCCAGATGCGTTGCCTCCAAAGCATTCTGCCAGCCTACCAAGCTAGTCACTCTCCAACAGGAGGAGCAGCTGAGGCTTGCCTGGCAATATTTGTTCAACTCCCTTCATCCCATTCACACAAACAACACACATCCAACAAATACCTTTTGAAGCAGGGCAAAGGTAGAAAAGGAAGAGGGAAACAAACACAGCAGCCCCTCCATGGCAAGGGTTTGGGTCATCTGCCCACGATCAGGCTCCCTTTTGCCAGGGGAGGGACTGGAACAAATCACAAAGGGAGCCTCAACAGCACTCAGGCAAAGCAAGGTGCTTGGTGGCTCAGTGCCCAAAGGCAGAATCTCTTCCTGTGTCACGCAGCCAATCAAAGTGTGGTGCTTCCATAAGTAGACGTGATGGCAGCCCCAGGCCTATGTGGGGCAGACCCCAGAGGGTGTACCTCCTCCCCTTTCCCAGTTTCTTAGACCTGTTCCTTTAAGGTTGCTGGGAGGAAGGATGCTGGCTCTGGGAATTCCATGGCAGTTGGGAGCTCAGAGGAGGGAGGCCCTTCCTTCTCCTGAGCGGATATCTCAATAGGTGTTTGGCCCCAGGTGAGCTTGTGACTGCTGTGAGTGTGATCCATGGTGAAGGCACCCCCAGGTTGCCCAGTGTCTTCACCCCCAGTTTGCCCTGTGTCCCCCAAACCCAGCGGCCCCGACAGTCACTTCAGTTGCTTGCGTGGCTGGGCCAGCCTTGGGTGCAGCCAAGACTATTAAAGTGGTCATCTTTTTTTCCTGACAGGGCTCCTGTGCCTTTGGCAGCGGTGCGACAGGTAGAAATTTGACAGGTTGAACGTTTCCCAGTAGGGGGATGGAAGGGAGAGCTGTACTCCCCTTTGGCTGTGGCTTGCTTTCTGGCCTCTCTCTCTGCCTGTGCAGCAGCTATGCTGTAGTTCTTGTAGGGAGTGTACCTGCTCCATTCCTGCTGAAAATGATCAGTGACAAGGACATACACTGCTGAACAGCCTGTGACCACGATTCCTCAAGAGCTGCCTGTGCCCTGGTCAACCTGCCCAAATGCATAGATCAGTCTTGGAGGGCCCCCCCCCCCCACCGCTCCATGCCCCTTGCTCTTTGAAGTGTAGTGGTGGGCTCAAGGACAGGGCCTTTTTTGTGGTGGTGGGGTATAAATAGCTTTGGGGGCACGTTGTACAATTCCTGGATGACCCACATCACCAGGACCCATGTCAGTGGGGTTTCCAGCCAGAGTCGGCACTGAGATATCTTTAGTTGTTCTGATAGATGACCAGTGAAGGAGAGCAGAAGGGCTGGAAGCGTCTGACCCTCTCCATTCTTCTGACCCTCTCCATACCTTTCAATGCTGATGACCCTGGTGTCATTCTGGAAGGTCCGGGATGGGCATTCAGGATCTGAGCTCCTGGGCCTCTACTCCTGCTTGGTCAGCTGTTCCCATAAATTGGTGCAGATGGACTAGCGCTCTGCAGCATGGAAATTATGCACTGGTTTGCACTCAGTGGACATTGGAGCAGCCGCAACCTGGAAGTAATTGGCGGGGTTGTGGTAACATCCTCATGTCATCGCCAATTACTTCCACACCTGTGCACTCAGTGGGGTGACGCTGGAGTCATTGCCCTGGGGCGCAGAAGCAGTAGCTACACCGCTGGTTCAACCTATTCTGAATGGGGTTGCACTGTCTCTGCAAGAACAGGTTCACCGCTTGGAATTCTCCTGGATACTTTTCTCCCGCTGGGTCACCTGGCAGCAGTAGTGGGCGGTGGGAGGGGGGCTTTGGCCAGCTAAGGCTGGTGTGCTGGCTTTGGCTGTACCTGAGCAACATGGACTGAACCACAGTGGTCTATGTTTTCATGACCTTTGACTACTATAATGCTTTGATTGCTGTAATGTGTTTTACTTGGGGCTGCCCTTAAAGTCTGACCAGAGCTGTAGCTCCTAATGTTTTGTTTTTTTGTGTTTTTTTGCTACAAGTTTTTTGTGGGGGAGGGCTTACTTGATCTTGTACAGGTAAGTGTTGCTTAATGACGGGAATACATTCTCCAAAGCCCATCATTAAGTGGTTTCATCATTATGTGAAAAACACCTTTGTGGTGGAGTTGTCATTAGGAGGCTGCAGAGGCCTCTTCCAGTTTGCACTGGGCCTCTACAGACCTCAGAATGGCCCACAGAAGCCTCCGGAAGCAGCTTTTGGTGTTCGCAAGCAAACCAGAAGTAGCTTTCTGAAAACTGGAAGTAGCTTCTGGAAGCTTCTGTGGGGCCATTCTGAAGCCCGTGGAAACCCAGCACGACTCCAAAGAAGCCTCTGAGTTCTCCTAATGACACCACCCACACCACTAACACAAAGGTAAGTAGTTTCAATTACTGTACAGCTAATGTACAACAAACCAACAACAGACCGTCATGTATGTGGTCGGAACATTGCTAAGCGACGCACACCTGTATATGTATTTTTAGTGTATACTAGCTGTTTGCCTGCGGCTTTGCCCATGTGGAAATAGTAACGCAATAAGACTACATCTTAATGCAATAAGATTTCATAAACTGTCACATTCACTGAACAATGATAAACTGGAAGACTTGCCGAGTTAGCTTCCCTTAAATATGACCATCTAAGATTCGAGTGGGTGCTGGAATTGTCTTGAACATCATGAGTCCAAGACCAGGGCCTAATGATTTCTAGAAATTTCCAGAAAGTTCTACAGAGTTCTATTCGTTCTATTTTACTAAAGTTGGGCTTAAATGTCATCGGGACTGTCCCCAATCAGCTTAGCGACCCCAAAAACTATGGATTTGACACTAATGTTGGTCATTTTGGACATTTTATTTTTCACCCCTTCTCACCCCCCATGCTAATGGGGGTTGAACGGCATCAGGAGTGTCACTATTCATCTCAGCGACCCCAAAAACTATGGATTCGACACTAATATCAGTCGTTTTTGATTATTTTTACGTCATCCCCTTCCCACCCCCACCCCTAGGGGTGTCTCACCCTCACAGTATTTCTTTCCAGATTGTAAGTCATATGTGTACCAAGTTTGGTGTAAATTGCTCCAGGCATTCCAGAGTTATGGTGGAACATACACACACACATACATCCATTTTTATATAGATAGATATTGTGTTGTAATGTACTTGTTGTGAGCAGTTTTGAGCATCCCAGTTACAGGAAGATTGGCAGAATAGAACTATTTGAAAATGAATGCATTTGCCTAACGTTTGTTCATATCTTTTTGGGGTTGAGCCTCCTCCCATCTCAAGGGTATGTCTTATATGGCTCAGCTCTCATCTTTTTGGCTGGGAGAGGACAAGATGCAGGGGGAGCTCTCTGGTGGGCTGCAGAAGCGGTAGCTATGCCGCTGGTTCCAATTAAAGTCCATGTTCTCAATAGGGTGATGGCATCTAGGTCGCCTGTTCTCAAAGCCCAATCTTTCCACCCCTCTTTTAAGGACGCAGCAGCCCCTCCAAGATGGCAGAAGCCCACCAGGCAGTAGGTTTCCAATTTACAGTCACCCCCGAGGGTGTGGAGTTCCAACTGAGCCGCGAAGCTCTCAGGCAGATCTACCTGTCGGGCATCTCCTCCTGGAAGAAGCGCTTTGCTCGTCTCAAGGTGAGCAGGATGTGGGCTTGAGGGAGATGCAGCCCTGTGACTTCCCTTGAGGTCACTCTTTCTTCAAGAAGGAGTGAGTGGGAGGGATTGACTGACTGACTGCAGTCTCGAGGGATCTGCAGGTAATGTTGTAAGGTCATGAATACGTGGGTGATGGGCCTGCCAGGGCTGGGTTGAAGGATTCCTGCCCCCCCTTGCCAAGTCCCACTGCCAAAGAAAGCACCTAAACCTTCAAAATGTGCATGAGAATCTCACATGCATGTGACAAATATGACTGTCTTGTACACTGGCTTGGGTCTAGTGCCAAGGCCATGCGAATCTCCTTGAGGACAATCTCTGCCAGGCCAGTGCCATCTCCTGTGACCAGCAAGAGGCAGCAGAGACCAGCAGACTGGTCCTGACTCACTCTGGCTCAGTGCTGCTTGCTTTGTTTCTGGGGCAGGAGAGGCAGCCTCATGCACTCACCAGCTGCCCTGGGGCCATTCCCTGCCCCGACAGCAGCCCAGTTCTCACTGCCATGTTTCCTTACACAAGAACTTCAGAAAAGTCTGGCTGCTCAGTCGGGCCCAAGGATCCCGCTTCCCTGTTTCAGTGGTCCAGCAGCTACCTCTCAGAAGCCCAGAAACAGCAGGAGAGAATGGTACACTTCTGGCCCTCCTGACTCACCTGCGATGGGTATTCAGATTCTTTAGGATTCTGTGCATGCCACTGAAGATGTTCGTTCACATGTGATGGCCGTTGCTCTTGGAATGGCTGAAGCTGGGACAACGGAGGCCCCTTGGAGCTCTCCGGGAACAGTGGAGGAGTGCCAGTGTTGATAGGATGGGCTGGGGAAGGAAGGAGGCCCAGCAGATCATTTGGAGCTGGACAAAGAGAGCATCCAGACTTTTTACTATTGCAAATGGCAGAACTGACATGCCCCAGCCCCAGAGCAGATTGGGAGCCAGTTCCACGTGTTCCCACCCCCCGGCTTTCCCTTCCTCCCTGGGCCACCTTCTGACACAGTTGATTCCCACAGAACAGTATCCTGACAGGTGTGTACCCTGGCACACCTTCAAGCTGGCTGGCGGTTGTCATAACAACAGTGGGGTCCATGTACCTCCACATCGATGTGTCCATGGGGCTGATCTTCTCCATCCGGAGACACCTGCCATACAGGTGAGTGCCAGCCTCCGCACCTCCCTCCCTGGTCTCCGGGCTCCATCCATGTCTGGATGCTTCAGACTTCTTAGTGCTTGGGAGGGTATAAGGCGAGAGTTGGGACGGCTATGGGAGAAACCAGCACAGAACCCCCTTGGACGGCAGTGATGCCATGTTAAGAAGCCCTTGGACTGAGTACAGGACTTGCAGCCCAGTCCTACCCCAGTGCTCCCTCCCGCCAATGCAACTGTGCCAATGGAGCGGGCACTGTAACTGCAGGAGGGGGGTGATTGGAAAGGTCTCCTTGGGGTCAGTGACCTTTTGTTCACTGGCCCCGGGGAAAGTCTCCACTGCTGCCATGGGACTCTTTGGATCTATGCTTGCACCACCAAAACCCATGTTACAGCTGTGGAACTTTGCTGTCGTCAAGCCCTGTGCATGCTGGCCAACCTTATGGTGGCTGCAGGAGTGACAAGATCAAGTTGGTTGGAATCGGGTGCCCCCAGCAGCCAGGGGTCAGAGGGGGCAGCCCAGCTCTTCCAGCACTGCCCCGCTGAGTGCCTCTGCATGCCGTGGGTGTCCCCTGGGGCTGGTGTGGCTCTCCATGGTGCCCCACACGGCAGCACTCTCTCATCCTTCTCTTGCTGCAGCTCCTCCCTGAGCTTCCGCAACCGCACCCTGCTGAGTGCCGTCGTTTTCTCCACGGGCGTTTGGGTCTCGGGGATCCTAATGTGCCGGCATGCCCTCAAGCTGCTGCTCTCCTACCATGGCTGGATGTTTGAGCCCCACGGCCAGACCAGCTACAGCACCAAGATTTGGGCGGTGAGTTGCCTCCGTGCCCTCTTCCTGGGGCATGATGCACAGAGCTTGGGGGGCGGTGATGGTGCTTGCAGGTTGTCAGTGGCTCCATGTTTGCACGCGGTAGTGACATCAGGCGGTGCACCATGTCACTGCATCTGGACTGCTGGGAGAGAGTAAGGTGGAGGCCAATCTGGGCTTCCTGGAACTTGACAGCCATTAGGGTTGAGTTGTGCCCACAAAAATGGAGAGGCGGGGGCATGCTTTGACCAGCTGATGCCAGGTAAACTCACCCCCCTTGACCTTGTTGCAGGCCATGGTGAAGGTGCTGTCTGGCCGCAAGCCCATGCTGTACAGTTTCCAAACCTCCCTGCCCAAACTGCCTGTGCCCAGCGTGCAAGACACAATCCAGAGGGTAAGAGAAGCAGTGGCTGTCCTGGAGGGTTAGGATGGCATTGGGGAGAGGGGCTAAGACTGGGGCTGCTGTCTTGGGGGGAAGATTGCTCTGCTCACCAAGGGCCGCCACAGCTCTGTGGGGAGCACTCGTTTTGCTGCGTGCAGAGGGTTCCCGCCCTCCAAGTTCACGTTTTCTATGGCTTGAGATCCCCTAGAACCAGGGCCAGCCAGTGTGGGTGGGAAGTGGTGCCTGGCGCCACATCAGAACAGGGTTCTGCACAGTGGTGGAATCAGCGCCTCGATGGCTACCGATCTGACAAGCTAAGAGAGACTTCTGACTCCCGCCATGGTGGTATCGCTGTGAGCTCCCCAAAAAGCACCTGGCTGGCCATTGTCTTTCAGTCTGGCCCAGCAAAGGCAATGGGTACATGCTGAGTGAACAGCCCCACTGGAATGGGCTGTTCCCACCATTTCCATTTTGCATGGGTAAAGTGGGGCCACTAGGCAGCTGTGAGCACAGAATCGAGGGCAGTGGTACATACTCTGGATTCGTTGCCAAAGAGAATGGTGTGGATCGTGGCCTCCTGGGTGTGGGGCCCAGTCAAGCCCTTGCAGTGAGCCTGGAGTCCATGGCCCTGCTCTTGACTGAGGGGAGCAGTGACCAGGGGGCTGAGTCTTGAGCTCTCTCACACTCCCCCCTTTCCATCTGCCAAAGATTCGGGTCATCTGGGTCAGGTCCTAGCCCAAGTATATCACCCAGCCAGCTTTGGGCAGCAGGGCCAGAGGCTTTACTGAGGATGAGGGGTCACTAATGAACAGGCGAGGGTGCCCTTGATGCTGGCTTGCCCTGCAGCAGACGTTGGACATGGTGCTGACATGCCCTGATAGAAGGCCAATGGCCCCAAGGCTCTGCCAGTGTTGGAAGGGGTGCTTCCCGCTTCGCCAAATAATTGCCTGCTTCCCTGTTCCTGCAGTACCTCGAATCCATCCGTCCCCTGCTGGACGATGCAAAGTATGACCAGATGGAGACATTGGCCTTGGACTTCCAGGAGCAAATTGCCCCTCGGCTCCAGAAGTACCTCATCCTCAAGTCCTGGTGGGCTACCAACTACGTGAGTCTCTTGGTGGGGCCAGCAGCTTCCCCCAGCCTCTCCCTCTGCTCCAAGCCCTCATACGGTCCTTACTCTGTCTGGGGTGTGCTGCTTGCACAGACATCCAACCCAGCACCTGTTTAGTTTGGCTCCATCCTGTAGTTTCCCCCTCCTCTGTCCCCTTCTGCCACTGCTCCCTGCCTCCCCTAGCCCTTTGCTGACCTCCTGACCACCCCAGCTCTGGGCTTCCTTGAGTTCTGTGAGTTGATTTGTCAGCGCAACTCGCAGCACAAGATGGGAAGAGCCTCCCAGAAGGCGAGAGCTGGGCCAGGCAAGCCATCTGCTCCCCTCCTGGGCTCCAGGAGCAACTTCAGGACCTCTTCTGCCTCTGAAGGCCGCAGCCATCTCCTGTCCATGACCTGCTTAGGCAATAGGGGCTCAGTCCCATGACAGATTCTGTGCTTGGCAGGTGAGCGACTGGTGGGAGGAATATATCTACCTCCGGGGAAGAGGCCCTATCATGGTCAACAGCAACTACTACATCATGGTGAGTGGCGCATCTGCAAGCCATTGGGCTCAGTGGGGAGCCTCACAGCTTCCCTGGCTGTGATCCAGTTGCACCAGCCGCCCAGGAGTGGCACACAGTGGGCAGGGCCAAAAGAGCTCTGTCCCTGGATAGGAAGTGGCAACCTTAACCTTGGGCATGCTGCCTTGGTCTTGGAGGGGCACTGCATGCGCCGGGCAGGGCAGGGCAGGGCAGGGCAGGGCAGGGCAGGGCAGGGCAGTGACCCTCCCTTCTCTCCTCCTGGCCAGGACTTTCTGTATATGACACCAACACCACTCCAGGCTGCCCGGGCAGGCAACATCGTGCACGCCATCCTGCGGTATCGGCGGCAGCTGGACCATGAGGATTTCAAGCCTGTGAGTGAGGGCCAGCGAAAGGGCAGGGATTCCCCATGCCTGTCCCCAGATTTGGGCACAAGAGCAGTGAGGCACATGTGGAGGGAGATCTTGACCTCTTGGACCTGCTTGGACACAGCATGACTGTGGTGGTGGGCTTGGGGCAGTGAGCCCTTAGCTAGCCTGCACCTCCAGCCGATGCCCAGCCTTGCCATGCCCTGGAGCGGGTCCTGGAACTCCCTCCTGGGGGACTTAGCTGAAGTCCAGGTGGGAGAGGGGATGAGGCACAGGTGCTGCTCGCTGCTGCCGGTCAGTGCTTGCAGCAGCCAGGACAACTGGAGGACCGCCTGTTCCCACCGGGCTCTCCAAGCTCTTTCTGGGTGCCAGGACAAATCAGCCTGTATGGGCCCCCTTTATCCGTCCTCAGGCCTGGCCAAAGTGGAAATGACACCCATGTTTTCCACCCCCGCTCGATGACCGCTTTTCCCCCTTTCCTCCTCCGTTGCCCAGCAGGCGGGTGCTGGAAGTGGAGGATTCTCTTCTGCCTGGCCTGATTGGAAGGAATGGGTAGGGGGAAGTGCAATCCTGCTTCAGAAGCCCCCTCTAGCGCAGTGCCCCCCCCACTAGCCTCTCCAGTGTCTTAGCGGCAGCCCTGGAGGAGCCGCTGTGGGAGCCCTGCCACCTGGGGTGTCTTCTTGCTTGCTTGAGTGAGGAGAGGACTGGGGGGGGGGGCAGCAGGGTGAAGCTGCAGGCAGGTGTGGGGTGTGAGGCAGCCCCCAGCAGTTTGCCACCTCCCTCAGCCCACTGCTCTTCGACGTGGTGGTGCAGGGCCCCCAAGATGCAGGGCTCGAGGCTGTCACCCCATGTTGCCTTGCCAAGGGCAGAACCTTCCGGGGTTAGACGGGTGGTGGCCGGGGTTGGAGCCTTGCTGGTGGTGGGAAGTGCTCCCAGGCACCTCTCAAAGGCCAGGTGAAGCCCCTTTTCCATCCCGCAGAGCAGTTATCAAATGACTGGTTTTATTCTTGCCGTCTCTCTGCACCTGTTGGTCTTGTGTGACTTTTGCTATTGGTTTAATAGTCTGCTCTTTTATTCAATGTTCCTTATTGCTTTTTTAATGTCTGCCGGGAGTCTCCTTCGTGTGCTGAAAGGTGAGGTCGAAATCTTTAAAATGAACAGAGCAAGACACCCTTTGTGGCAGGGGCGGGTCTGCTGGTCTGGTCTGGTCTGGTCTGGTCTGCTGAAACATAGCAGGTTCGGGGCCTGCCGCTGCCAGGATGGGAGGGCTTCTTTGGAACCTGTGTGGACAGTGTGGAAGAAAGGTGAGCAAACAGGAGAGCAACCCGTGTCTCCCCACTTTGCCGCTAGGTGATGGCACTCGGCCTGGTCCCACTGTGCTCCTACCAGATGGAGAGGATCTTCAACACCACGCGCATCCCTGGCAAGGAGACAGGTGGGCAGCACCACCATGGAACCCACACAGGGACCAACGTTGGGCTGAGCACAGCCTTGCTGACGGGGCATTTGACACTGTCAAACGTTGTCACCTTGGGTGTTTTAGTGCAGTGGGAGCCCTCCTGCACTGTGGCCCTCCTTGCAACAATCTTGCACTGGTGTAATTGTGACTCCCACACTGCCGATGAGGGGATGCTCTGACGTTGCCAGCAGAGGCAAGGTTTGAAGTCGGCCCTTCCTGCTCCATTGTTCAGTCTCTTGGCCATTGCACTGCACTGCACTGCACTGCACTGCTCAAATGAAGCCCAGTTCTGCCATGAGGCAAGGTCATGAGACCTGGAGTGGGGTGCAGTCAGTTCCGGTCCACAGGGATTGAATCTGTGCCAAGTGCATTAATCTGGGTGTTTCCAGGTGATGGCGTTCATGTTTCCCCCCTGCCACACTCCTGACAATGAGGAGAGCCTCCCAGTTAGTAGGTGTCAATGACTTTTGAGCCTGACACTCCATCCTCCCTTTCCCCAGCCTTTGATTTGATTTCAGCGTCCACCAAATATAAAAATGGCTTGGAGGGATTGATCTCCTCCAGAGCTGTTGTGTGCAGGGGTGCACAAGCAACCCCGCATCTCACCAGAGTCCTGTGCCATGCTGCCACCAGAATGCTTGCGCGGGGCTCTTTGTGAACAGCTCCCAGCCAGGAACACACACTACACCGGCAAACAGGAGCTGGCAGGGATCTGTCCCCCTTCTCTGCAATCTCTGATAATAGGGTTGGAGAAGAAGGGAATACCCATGGTTAGCCCAACTCAGGACTCTACTGATTCCCAGAGCAGGGCATCCAGCCAGCCTCTGTTAACCTTTCCAGATTATGTTGGGGTTTTTTTTGGGGGGGGGGGTAACTTCCTTCTCTCTTTTCATCCTCCTCCTCCTCATTTCTTCTCAGATTCCCTTCTGCACTTGCCAGACAGCAGCCATCTGGCTGTCTACCACAAAGGACGCTTTTATAAGGTGTGGCTCTACCACGGCGGAAAGCCGCTTTCCCCCCGTGATCTGGAGATGCAGTTCCAACGCATCCTGGATGACCCGTCTCCACCACAGCCTGGTGAGGAGAAGCTGGCAGCCCTCACTGCTGGGGACAGGTAGGTTCTGACAAAAGCATGAGGGGCAGTGGGAGAGGAAAAGCAGGAGGTGGCCCTGCTGGGCGGGGACCGTCAGACCCAATGCCCCCCTCGCAGCACCAATGCCACCCCTTCCCTTCTCCAAGAGAGCCCCCTGAGAAATGGAGGATGGATGGAAGGGGTGCGTAGAGGGAAGAGGCCCAGCATATGAAGGCAGAAGGGCAGCGTCATTTGGGTCATCTGTTTATTTCCAAATAGATACTTTGCTTTTCAGCCATGGCCACTTTCAAAACAGATGACAACTGAACAAAATGATCAAATGGCAACATTAAAAGATCAAAAACTAGAGCTGAACCAAATCACACGCACGCACGCACGCACACACACACACACACAGACAGACAGACAGACAGAGAGAGAGAGAGACAGAGACAGAGACAGAGACAGAGACAGAGAGACCTTGCTCCAAGTTCACCAACCCAGTTGTGGGTCGAGTTTGGGGTGGAGGGGAAGTGACTTACAGTGCAATCTTAACCAGCACTGGAACAGGTAGGCCAGCTGGCCTGTGCTGTATCTGGTGCAGGTTGGGAGAAGGCTGGAACCTCCATGAGGCAAGGGGACATTTGTCCCCTTAGGCGCCAGCTGCCCTGATGGGGCTGCTTGGACCTGTGCCTACTATTCAGCAGGCACAAGTTTGAACATGCAGCGGCAGCCCGAATCAGGACCGCACGGCCTGAGGATAGGGGATTGGATGTGGCCTCCCATCCACCTCCCCAGGCCGCCCCGCCCACCGGAAGCAGCAGAGTGCTTTGCGTATGAGGAGGATAAGAAACAGAAGGAACTTGAAAGAACACACACAAGCCACAGGTAGCAGAGCCACGAGGAGGCAATATCCCATCTCAGCTGTGTAGCAGAAATGCTGCCTTACAATGTATTGTGGACAATCAAACAAGGAAATCTCCAAGGAAATAGTCTATCACTGTAGGCTGTGAAACCATCACACTGGTTGCCTTTTCATTGTCACTGAAAGCTAAGCAATGAGGCTCAAAGGCAAAACCCAAGTGTTTGGTGGAGGAACCAGCTGTGGTTGTCTGCTGTGGGACTGAGCCCCTTCTCTCTTCTCCCTGCCCTCTGCAGAGTTCCGTGGGCTGAAGCCCGTGTGAAGTATTTCAGCCAAGGAAAGAGCAAGGTGGCGCTGGACTGCATTGACCGAGCAGTCTTCTTCCTGACCTTAGACGAAGACGCCCACGCCTACGACCAGGAGCGGCCGGAGAGCCTGGACCAGTATGCCAAGAGCCTCCTGCACGGGCGCTGCTACGACAGGTGGGAAGGGTCCTGCAGGAACCACCTCCCAGATCAGGGCCTCTTTCATGAAAGGCAGGGCTGCACTGGCAGCTTCCCCACTGGTAGAGGCTTGAAGGGAGATGACGTACTGTTGAAGGTTCTTCCAGGTAGGAAGCCTTGGGTAGGACTTGGCTAGCTGGCTTGATGGCCTTGCTTGCACAAGTTGTCTGGAACGATTTCTCTTGGATTGCACCTGCTCCCATAAGAACATAAGGAGAGCCCCACTGGATCAAGCCAAAGGCCCATCTAGTCCAGCTTCCCTATCTCACAGTGGCCCACCAGATGCCTCGAGGACCACACAGACAACCATATCCTGTTGTCACTCCCTTGCACCAGGCATGTCAGATGGCAGTTGTTCAATCCCACCTTATATCCCCCATTTCCCCCTCGAAGCCCAGAATAATGGCTTATGCAAAGTAGTGGAGTTGGGAAGCATATAGCCGTGTGAAACACCCCACACCACCCTGACCTGGGGCTCCAGGGGCCAGTGGCTGTTCATGGGGGCTGCAGGCACCTGCCCCAGTCTTGAATGCCTCATTCCTCTGTGATCTTGTACAGTACAAGCTCACAAAGAAAGACATGGAAGGGATGGCAAGGGAAGGAGACTTGGTAGACTTGCTTCTCTTGGCTGCTGCACATCTGAGTTCCATTAGCCCCTATGAGCACGAGAGAAAAATGCAAGGGTAGCTGGACAGGAAGAAGCCAAGGCTGGGGGCGGTGGGTGCAGGTGGGCTGCCTGGCCCATGCACCCTTCTTCCATTTTAAGGTTACTTTGGAATCCCTTCTCCAGATTCAGTTCTTGGCATGTACAAACTGGGAGTTCTCCGCCTGTATCCCAGAGACATCCTTGTGTCTCCCCAAGCAGCAGTTCTGCAGGTCTGCTCCACAGCCAAGGCCTGTGCTGCCCCTCGCTGCCTTTGCTTTTGTTCAGAAGCCCTTTCTGCCTGTTGCCACGTACTCTGCAGAGCCTCGGGTTTCCCTTTTAGTTTCCTGCCTTGCAGCGATCGACAGCCAAGTGCTCTTGGTTGGGTTGATTCGGATGTGATTGGTGCTCTCTCTGCAGATGGTTTGACAAGTCCTTCACACTG
The DNA here is from genome assembly GCA_029204185.1 of Lerista edwardsae. Classification (NCBI taxonomy): domain Eukaryota; kingdom Metazoa; phylum Chordata; class Lepidosauria; order Squamata; family Scincidae; genus Lerista; species Lerista edwardsae. The sequence goes on from JAJKFI010011615.1 coordinate 1,435,791, forward strand.
GTTGTGTATCGCAATGGCAAGCTGGGTGGCAATGCTGAGCACTCGTGGGCTGATGCGCCCATCATTGGTCACCTCTGGGAGGTGAGAAGCAGCTGGTGGGTGTGGGCTGTACCTGTGAGGTGCTTCTGCTCTCACCCATGTGCAAGGAAAGGGGGTTGTGCAGGGAGGAAAGGTCAGCTGTGCCCTTCAGGCAGGAGGAGTCTCACACCAGGCCTTTGTCCCCTGCCTTTTTCCTCCCTTCCCAGTTCATGCTGGCTACAGACAAGTTCCAGCTGGGCTACTGCAGCGACGGTCACTGCCATGGGGTGCCCAACATAGCTCTGCCTCCACCAATGCGCTTGCTGTGGGACATTCCTGTGGAGGTAGGGAGATCTAAAATGACATCCGTCACAATGCGTGTTCTTCTAGCAAGTTAGTTGTGTGTGTGCCACTTGGGAGGGATAGAAGAAAGGTCCGCACACCCTGTAGGAGCACAAAAGTGGCTTGGAGCAATGGGTCTCCTCAGGTGTAGTGTGCTGGGGCGGAGAACCAGCCCCTGCCCCCTAGTAGCATCCTGCGCAAAGGGGTCTTGCTGCTCAGGGGAGGCTATGGCAGGACTAATTGTGCACTCCTGCACACAAAACCTAACAAGGATCTATCCACACTGGGGGAAAAATGCAATCTGCCAATTGAGCATGGACTCCCCTGGCCTCAGTTCTCTTGCCTCCTTCCTACTTTGCAACTGGCACCCCTCCTTTTCATAGGACTATGGGTAGTCTTCTGGCTTTTGAAACAGATTCTTCCGTGTGGCCATGCCCAGCATTTTGTGCAGGCTTCAGGAGGAGCAGCAGGAGAGATGATCACCACAACATCTCTCTTGGTTCGTGGCAGTAGTCACTGCCACGCCATGCAGTTGCAAAAGGGAAAGGGTTGCCGTCCTCCTGCCCTGCACACACACCAGCCCTCTCCCAAGCGCTTGCCAGCCCAAGTGCCCTGTGCCATGCTCCCACTCTCCTGGCCTGTCAGTGGAGATCTAAAATGACAACCTCCATCACAGCGAAGGCTTCCTTCTGGGGGGAGCCAGAAAGGTTCTGATCGGCTCAGGCAAGCACCGGAAAGGCTATGTGTAACACACACACCCAGACTGCCACACACCCTTCCTTTCCTCAGCGCACCCCCAATTTGGTAGTTCCCCCAATCAGGCAAGGGCTGCAGCTAGTTGAGCCACGTTTCCCAGTTCAAATGACCACATAGCACGGAAGCTTCAAAAGCGATACTGTAAAGATAAGATTAAAATACTAGGAAGTCAGAGGTATGAGACCCAGGAAGGTCTCCAAGCCATAGGGCATATATGGTGGTGGTGGAGACACTGTCACTGTGGGGTAGGGGCAGGAGGCCAAGACATGTTCCAGGAGGTGGGGAGTTGCCCTTTGTGATTTCATCCTGGGTTGCTCTGTGTAGTGCAGCGAGGTCATTGAGGCCTCCTACAGCGTGGCCAAGGCGCTGGCCGACGACGTGGACTTCCACTGCTTTCTTTTCAATGAGTTTGGCAAAGGACTCATCAAACATTACCGGACCAGCCCTGACAGCTTCATCCAGATTGCTTTGCAGCTGGCACATTTCCGGGTAAGCTCCGACAACATCGCCCTGGCTGTTGAGCTCCCCCCTGCCAGTGTCCTCTGCCTAGGAGCAAACCCACCAGAGGTGAAGGGGAATGGCATGGGGGCCATTTGCTCTGCCGTGACATATGCCCTGTGTGACAACAGTGTTCAACAGAGTGTGTTGGGAAAGGGCCAAGTCAACAGGGGCCTCTCTCCTTTGAAGGAGATGAACCCCGGAGGTGCACGACCCCAGGCACGGCTTGCTGCGCAGGGAAGTGGGAGCAGCACGCCACTCTGCTGTCCAGCTTGAGCTCCCTGTTAGGCCAGGCCAATCCACCCCTTCACGGTTGTGCACAGCCAGACGGAGCCCCTTTCGACCTGCCTCTGCGTGTGACAGCTCCCACAAGGGCTTGCTTCATGGGAGGCGGAAGGTCTCATTGGGTGGAGGAGAGGACTGGGGACCACACTCTTAGTGCTCTGAGCGGCAGGGGGAAGGGGGACAAAAGTAAGCGGCCAGCAAAATATAGTTCTAAGAAAGATACTAGTTTAGGGAATTAGTGATAGGGGTTTGGGTCCCCTTCTTTTGATGTCTTAGGGGGTGGTGAGTTTCCAACTCTGGCTTACAAAACCAGTGCTTTAGTTTAAGCTACTAAGGCTAGTGTATTATTAGTAAATTTTCTAGTTTTGCTGTTGTTGGCATTTGGAGGAGGAAGATAATGAAGTATGTGGTTGAGGCAATTTGGCCGATGCTGATGAAGGGGTGTTCTACTAGTTGTCCGCCGATTCATGTTAGGAAAATAATATTGGAAATTAGGGCTCAGAATACGACTTGTGAGAGGGGCCGGAATGCGTTTCTGCATTGTTTTGAGGGGTGAAGTCGCGGAACTAATATGAGAATTAGGATTGAAAATAAGACGCCCCCCAGTTTGTTTGGGATTGAGTGTAGGATGGCATATGCAAATAGGAAGGATCATTCTGGTTTAATGTGTGGTGGTAAGAGGAAGTGGAATGTGAAGAATGTTAGGCATGCAGGTGTCAGGGATGAGAGATGGGGCCTCTGCTGGAGGCAGCTTTCAGCACCTGAGCCCAGACTTTGCCTGCTTCTCCTTTGCCGCCTTCCCTTCCAGGACAAGGGCTCTTTCTGTCTCACCTACGAGGCCTCCATGACACGGCTCTTCCGGGAAGGCAGGACGGAGACGGTGCGCTCTTGCACCAGTGAGTCAGCGGCCTTTGTGCGCAGCATGTTGAGCCCAAGCTATGGTGTGAGTTGGAAGCCCCCCTGCCCTTGTTGCCACATGGGCCCCTCAACATGCGCCCCCTCCCCTCCTGCCTGCCACTTGTGCGACACAGATCTATGTTGCCTTGTGGCTCCCAATCCAGCCTTCCGCATGTAAGGTGCAGCAACTGCCCCCCCACCCCCCGCACATCTCGGGCAGAGATGGGCGGCTTAACTTTCTCATCCCTCCCTACAGCCCTCGGAGCGCCTGCAGCTGTTGAAGGAGGCTGCTGAGAAGCACCAGCATATGTACCGCCTGGCCATGACCGGCGCTGGCATCGACAGGCACCTCTTCTGCCTCTACGTGGTGTCCCGCTACCTGGGAGTGGAGTCTCCCTTCCTTGATAAGGTGCCCCAGCTAAGAGTGCTGAGCAAAACAGACTCGGCCTCATTTCCCGGGACATGGCCAAGAGTCATGAGCCTTGGGAAACCCAGCCAGTGGGAGGGGGGGCTCAGCCCAGTGGTGTCATTCAAATGATTTAGGAACAGGAACTCACTTTTGATTGGCACTTGTCGGGAACCCGGAACCAGCCACGGAGCCCGTTAGGATCCGGAATGCCCGTTCTGGTCCATTCCCCCTGAACGACATCCCTGGCTCAGCCCAAAGGCTTGAAGCCTCTTCAAAACAGTCTGGGCTGGGCTCAAGACCTATCACCAGGAGCTGACCCCCTTCTGACACTGACATCGCCATTGGTGCTCACTGCCCTTTGTGATGACAGTTCCTATGAGGAGCCATGCAACTGGGGTGCAGTGTGGTTGTGGCGCCTGCTAGCCACCAGGAAAGGGAGGTTCCTGCGGCAGGTGATGTGGGCACCAAGATGACGGGGGGAGCTTGCAGACTCTCGCCCCACATGCTCTCCACGAAGCTGCTTCTTGGCAGTAGAGCAAGGCTGACTGGCCAGGAAGGTTCTGCCTCCCTGCCCCACGTAGCAGTGTCCCTGCAGGCATTGCCTGCCACTTCCTGTGCCATGGCTGCCCCTCCCACTCCTCCAAAACAACACAGGCCAGTCCTCTATGGAACAGCACAATACCCACCAGCCAGCCGCCCACACTCAGCACTGCAATGTCCAGTGGCCCATGGGGTGAGCAACCCAAGCAGAAGCCTCTGAGCTTTGGGGTTGGAGTGTGGCCATTGGGAGGGGGAAGAGAGAGAGTTTTTGCAGCAGTGCCCAGATTGTGGAGCTCCCAGCCCAGAGAAGTATGTCCCCAGCCCCGAGGGGCGGTGGCGTGGGCTGTGCCTTCCATCTTATTCACTCCCTCTGGTTCTTCGGTTCATTCCCTTTGCCTCGGCTGTTGTCTTAATGTGTTGACTTCTGTTTTATTGGTTACCTTTGATGGCATTTTAATGCTGTTTTGTCATTTAACTGCTGATTTATTTAACTGCTAAAAACCGGCTGGAGCAGTTTGGTAATGGAAAGGAGGGATATAAATCATGACAGCAGAGACATCTCCATTTCCCAGAACTTAACAACCCCTGAGCTGGGCTTGGTGGCTTCAAAGGGAGAAAGGGGGTCTGCCACGAGTTGGGGAGAGGGAGGAAGCGCCTTCCAGACCTCCCAGACTCACTTCTCTGAGCTGCTCAAAACAGGCGCTTTTGGGGGAGGTCCTTAGTACTCACTCTCTGTGTCCCGCCCTCCATACAGGTGCTGTCTGAGCCCTGGCGCCTCTCCACAAGTCAGACTCCACAGCAGCAGATTGGAATGTTTGACTTGGAGAAGAATCCGGATCATGTCTCCTCTGGCGGTGGCTTTGGCCCAGTGAGTAAGACCTACTGCCATTGGCTGGGTGTTGTGTGTGAAGGTAGCTGGAAAAGTGTGAGAGTCCACCATAGGGTGGATATAGGGGAGGGGGCGGGGAAGATCTGCCTTCAGGCTGGGTCTGCGCATCCTGTGCCAGGGCCTTATAAAAACCGCACTCCTCACAAACGTAGTTTGAAAAAGTGGATTCAAAAGAATTAAAAACATGCATTTAAAAATGCATTGCTGAAATCTTCTAGACATGTTCTTAAAACAAAGTTAATTTATAGCAGGAGAGGCATAGACGCATACTCAGTGCCATCCAGTGAAAGAAAACATGGAAGCATATTTACAGCCCAATTCTCCCTAGCTTTCCATGCGGCAATGCAGCTGTGCCAATGCAGCATCTGCTGCATCCTGCAGAAGAATTTTGGCCCTGGGGTAAGCCCGTGCTTGTCCACCGGGCCTACTCAGACCTGTGCCAGTGATATTGCTGATTCAAGTCCATATGGACTGGTGAAGAGAGACCAGCACACAGACGTGCGCCACCCTCCCTGACTCCGAGAGTGGTCCAAATGGCTTTATGGTGGCCTTTGTGCTGGCCTAACTGTGCCGGCCTAACTCCTGGCTAGGATTGCATCCTCAAACTGATTCACATCAATTGGTGGGCCTCCACTGTCCGTCTGCTGCATGTAGGGCCTCTGCGGCCTCTCTGGCTGCAGTTTGGAAGCTTGGGGATCTGCAAGCTTTCAGAGTGCCTTTTGCAAGGACTGGGCTGTAAAACATATTGCAAAGAACTCCAAATGGATTTTTCCAAACCAGGAGAATGGGCAATGCAGTTTGATATATGTGTCAAATGCAGATTGGGGTGAAAAAGTCCCATACCAGTTTCATACCTACATTGAGGGGTCTGAGCTGTTGGCGGGCACCAGGGACTCACAGGTCCAAAGGTCCCTGTCTTTCCTGCACTTTCCCCCTCCGCCCTGCTGACATACACTTGCCTTGTGGGATGGAACTTTCCATGGTGCTGGAAGTGCTGTCCCCATTGGAATTGCCCACTGAGCTCTCTGCCCATTGGCCTAACTATCCCTGCAGGTTGCTGATGATGGGTACGGGGTCTCCTACATCATCTCTGGTGAGAACCTCATCATTTTCCACGTTTCCAGCAAGTTCTCCAGTCCTGAAACGGTGAGTGTAGACAGTAGCTTCCCTATCGGGGGGGGGGGCAGACTGCTACGTTTTGCAAGGAGCCTTACCTTGCCATGTAAATTGCTCCTCTCCCTCGCCATTGTCGCCAATCCTCCTGGGGAAAGCAACACGTCAGCGTTGCTCTCTGGCTATGGTGTCAAGGGAGATGAGCTATTTATACAGCAAGGTAAGGCTCCTTGCAAAACTTGGTGCGCCACCCACCCTGTGTGGGATGCTACTGAGTGTGCAAGAGGAGGAGATGGTGGAGGCAACAGTTGGCCTGTGGCTGCAGGAGAAACCCCAGAGTCAGGTAGAGGAGCTTTCTAGGGCTTGGAGAGTTGATGCCAACAGAAGAAGGTCACCAAAGTCACGGCAGAAGCTTTTTCCATAGATGAGTGGCCCCCATTGTAGCCACAGGGGCCCATTCCTGGTGGAAGGTTTTTCACTTGCTTTTGTGGGCTAGGACTCCGCAGATCTCTTCCCCTTCTGTCCCCCCGCTATGAGTAAACCCTGCATGTCCCACTTTGTTGCACTCTGATGTTCTGTCCACGGTGTTGCCCCTTCTCCCATTTCCTCTTGGTTGTTGCCATATCCTTTTTCTCAGCGCCCCGACCCCATGCTACTTTTGGCACGTTTCCAACAGGAACACAAATCAGAGCACAGTGTTAGAGAGTGAAGGACGTGAGAGCAGCACTTGCATTCCTTGTGAAGAAGGCGCAAGGCACTATCTGAAACATAGACGGAGGCCACCTGCGAAGTGGCCATCCCAGGCCAAACCAGGCTGCAGGCATACTGAGTCTTATGGCATACTGAGTCTATAGGCTGCCTTTGGGCCGGAGGGCTGTGCTGGGTGACCCTTGCTCCCCACCCAGCTTTCTGATCCTCTGTCCCAGTCAGGTTCTCGTGCAGGGTTGTGGAGTGGGACTCGGACCCCATGGCTTCCCAGTCCAGCTTGGGGCATGCCAATTCAATACATTGTCCTCTGAAGTGTCTTATTCTGGGATCCTCTGTAGCCACCCACAAGCTAGTGGCACCTGCTGGTCCTGGCTTCTATCTCCTCTTGCCCCACACTTGACCCTGAGAGTTCTGAGAACTCTTCCTCTCCCCCCAGGACTCCAAGCGCTTTGGGAAGAACATCTGCCAGGCAATGCTGGACATAGCAGCTCTCTTCAGTGCTGTGCCCCCCGGGAAAAAGGACAACTGAGCCTGCTCCATGCCGCCAAAGACAGCCGTGACCCCTGTGTCAAGGGCCACACGAGCCAGAGCTGCGAGGAAGCTGCCCACTGACCGCAGAGCTCGCCCAGCCACTGGGTGACGACGATGAGTGGGTGGCTGCCCCCACTGCCCTGTCTGTCGCCCTCCAGCTCTGGCCCTCTCTCTTGAGGCACCACAGCTTCACTGGGGTGGGTGGGGTCAAGGAGGGGAAAGGAGTGGGGTGTTGCTGATAAAAGAGGATCATTTTTGCCTGTGGATGTGAAGCTGAGTTTGGAGTTTCTCTGTCGGTATCCCTTGCCCTGGAGGGGGGAGGGGGGAAGCAGAGCAACAAGGGCAGAAATGGGCCTAGGCCTGGCAGAACTGGTGTGGGTGTATGTTTGGTCTGCCTTGGGAGGGGGGGTCACACCGAAGCACCAGCTGCTGGGCTCTGTGAGGACTGGATGGGGCTTGTCTACCTGCAGTTGGAGAGAGTAGAGGCCGGGGTGGTCTGTCTGGTCCCTGGAACATGAATGATCCCAGGTGGATGCCAGGAATCGGGACCCTTCCAGGCTGGCACTTCCCCAGCTACCCCACCAAGCGCCAGCCAAAGGGCAAAGAATTGGACATTCCCAGAAGCAAATTGCTGCCGGTTTAATCCAGCCATCTGTCCGCTGAGATAAAGCCCGGGCCACTTAACAGCTGGGGCTGTCAGCAACCCATCTGCAGAGCTGCTTGTGCAGAAAGGGGTCACATCCACCCTCCCTGGCTGTTCCCCGGGAGCTGTAATACTGCTCATGTGCATTGCCACAGGGTAGCCACAGGCAGTGGCGTCTCTATAGGGAGGGCAGAGCTCTAAGTTTTGCAAGAAGCCTTACCCTGTCATGTACATCCCTCCTCTCCCTTGCTGCTGTAGCCAGTAAGCAATGCCAAGATGTTGCTTTTCCCTGTGAGGATTGGCTAAAACGGTGCAGGAGAGGAGTGATTTCCACTGCAAGGCAAGGCTTCTTGCAAAACTTAGAGCTCTGCCCTCCCTGTAGAGACGCCACTGGCCACAGGCCTGGTTACCAAGTGTACACCAAAGGAAGTTTCTCATCTTAGCCTTTGGCCACACCCCACAAACCAGACTCGAGTCCTCCTCCAGGGATTTTAAAATAATGCCATCTAGAGAAAATGCCATTTGAATTTGCAGATTCTACTGGTGTGCAGGGAAGGTACAAGCTGGTCTTGGAAGCCAAACTCTCTTCATCCATACTGTGCTGGTGTCTCCTCTTTGAGTACCCCCAAGGAATTAGGGCTACCCCATGTTTTTCCTGGCACAAGCTGTATACTTTTAACAGCTGCCCAACAGGCAGAAAGCCAACAAGTATGGTCCTTCTCACTGTAGCCTGTACTAGGAGAATGCTGCACCTCTTTAATTTCTGCCTGCCAAAGCTCAGGAACAAAGGAGACATCCTTATAGGGAACCTCTGTGACGTCTTGGCCCCAAGCCCTTGGTCCTTGACTTCCCCAAGCTCTTGGCCATGCAAACGTGGCCATTCTGCCCTCAGGTCCTTCCTTGTGGGCCCCAATGGGGGGTTCAGTTTGCAAAGAAAGCGACCCAAGCACTGGAGCAGCCCCAGAACCATGGGTCACGCTTGGCAATGGAACCAGGCTGTAGCCACAGATGTCTCTGACAGCCAGCAAAAAAGTGTTCAGGATGCCCCCTTGGCCTGAATGTGCAGCACCAGAGAAGATGGATGAAGTCAGCGTGTTGTATGTGCTCAGGAGAAGTTTATTTGCAGTTTCATCGGACTGGGATCAGGGCAGACGGGAGGGGGAACACGGCTCCAACGTGGGATTGGGGGAGGAGGTTCTGCACAGATGGAGGCCCAGGGCTGGAGACTTGCACTGGGATCTCCTCCAGGCGCTGCTGTCTGCCAAGGCCCAGGCAGCTTCTTTACACCTTGCAGAGGAAGGGGTTCCTGTCGAAGCAGGAGTCGTTGTCCCACAGCATGAAACCTGTGAAGAGAAAGCAGAGTCTGCCTTGGGACAACCTGCAGTTCAGTCCTGGGAGAAGGGCCCTTTGCACCCCGAAAGGAATCAGCCCCCCCCCGTTGCTGAGCTCCCTCCAGGCTGCCTCCTCCCCAAGCCAAGGCTGGGCTAAGCACGTGCTAGGGCTGTCTCCTTCATGGCATTTCTACCTGGAACAGTCTGTGGTCTCCCATAGAAATGGGGCTGTCGCGCAGTGAGTGAGCCCCTGCTCTGCATGCTGTGGGTCTTAGGCTCAACCCTAGGCAGCCCCCTCATAGAGCTGGTGAAGACCCCACTCTGGCAGGAGCCCTGGAGAGCTGCTGCTGCTGCTGCTGCTGCTCTAGAGCTGGGGCCCACCTCCAACCCTAGCATGCCCCCCATGAGAGAGATGGGTGTGTGAGGAGCCAGGCTGCCTTTCCCCACTTGCCAGCAGCCAATGAGTGTGTGCCACTCTAGCACCATTCTGTACTGCCAGGCCAGTGGGGGGGGGGGGGTCAGGAAAGGCTGAATGAGGAAGCCAGGCAAAGTGGAGAGCAAAGGGCCCTTGGCAGGCAGGTGGGGGGCTGCAGGCGCCTGCTGCTGACTGGGGGCTTGGCCCCACTGAAACTTCTGGTGGACCGTCCCTTGCCTAAGTCCCCAAGCCCAGTTCAGCCTCTGCAGACTTGAGCCTCCGTATGGCAGACTTGAGCCTCCTGGCAACAGCAGTAGCAGCACTGCCACCCCCCACCTCGAGGGCCGCTCACAGTCCACGGAGCATCTTCTTCCCCTCTAGCATTGGTCCCTTCTGGAACGTTCTCAGTGTCCTCCCTCACCTGAAGACTCCTCCAGCACAGCACAGTGTTCGCCTTTTAGGGCAAAATAGCTCTTGGGCTTTTCCCACGCAGTGTATGCCAGAGGGGTGCGGTCGGCCCAGACCCAGCGGCGGCTCTGAGGAGGCAAGAGAGAGACGCTGGTTCACTGTTGCTCCCAAACCACCTGGCACGGGGATGAAGACCCCAGGCCTGGCCCCCTTGCATGTGTGCCTGCTGGCACCCCAATTCCAGCCACCAGCACAAGGAAGGCAGGTGCCCCCCCCCCACTCGCAGGCAACAGCAGCAAGGGATAGGACAGGCCACGGCACTCACCATTGCAGGGATGGAGAGCCCCAACCAGACGTCCTCGTCATCCCACCTCTGGGACCGTCTCAGGAAGTTTGCGATGGCCTCATGCTCCTGCTCATGCTGAATGGAGGCAAGGTTGCCTCCTCGGCGTTTGCACTGGGCCTGGGTGGGGAGGAGGGAAAGGGAGCAAAGACGTTCACACTGTGCCTTCCCACACTTAGCAAGCTGCTGGTCTAGTCACAGACACTCCCCCCTCCCCTTTCCAACTTCCCAATGTCTGGCCAGGCCTCCTCAAGCGTTTGACCTCCGAAGAGACTTCCAAGGGCCACTGGGATGTTGTCATGGCCAATGCGCCATGCCCCCAGGGGGCAGGACTCTCTCGCTGGCTGGCACACCTTCACGCTGCCAGGACAGAGGAAGACGGCAGACACACCCAGCGAGCATGGCCGGTGAACCTGACCTGTCATGTGCTCCCTGCCTGCAGTACGTAACAGAGCCCACAAGGAGAGAAAAGACCAGGGCCTGGCAGGGGCCCTCCTCGGTCCTGGGCAGAGCATCCCTGTCTGCTGTGGTGGTGAGGAAAGGTACAGGGTGACGGGGGAGGGAAGAGGCTACGTTGGAGGGACCTGAGCACGCCATGTGATGCCGTTCACATGCGCACACCATGCGCACACCATGTGGTTTTGGCGCACACCAATATTATTCAAGTGTACCCACAGGGGAATCGAGGCTGCTACACCCCAGGTGGCGCCAGGCAGCTGTGAGGAAGCTCAAGGCCAGCCTTTCCCCAGGCCCAGGTTGCGGAGGGTACCCCCCAAAGAAGGGTTTGCCCTCCCCACTCCCCACTTCGCCCCATCCCAGCAGCCCCAGTCTCTGCCACTCACCTGTGCCTGATTCCAGTTCAGTTCCTGGGAGTAGTAGCCGTAGCAGTGGCCATTGTAGGCGAGCCAGTTGGCGGGGCAGCCTGCAGCCTGGACTCCTGCTTGGACAGAAAGCGGTGTGGGTGCGCAGCCCAACAGGACAAGGGGCCCCACCGTGAGTCCTGCTGCTTAGGCGCGGGAGCTGGACTGCAGCGGCTGGGCTGGGGTCCCTTCCCTTTAGGAAGGCAGGAGGTACAGAAAGACCAAAAGGGAAAGGAGGATCTAAGGAGGAACTCTACAGAGGACTCACCGCCTGTGAAGGGGCCCACCAACAGGCAGCCGAAGAGCCCGATGCTGCAGTAGGCAAGAAGACTCATCTTCTGGATTCTCTGCTGAGAGAGAGAGAGAGAGAGAGAGAGAGAGAGAGAGAGAGAGAGATCACATGAAGACAGGGCTGGCAGGTGAAATGGACATGTGGGCAGATCCCAGCTGAAGGGTACCTTCTCCAGCTAGCCCTGGATGGGATGGCAGCATCACCCTGTGCCCCACTCCCTGAGAGCACAGAAGGTGCTTCCCCAACCTGCTCCCATTGCTCCATCCTTGGGTGGTCCCTTTAACCATCAAGGGATTGCTAGAGGTGTGATTTTTAATGAAATAAAAACATATGATGTGGCTTTCTGCTCTTCTCTTTTTTTTAAAGAATTGAAATCTGTCAAAAAATGAAAGTCTTCTCTAATATCTCTACATATTGGCCATTGTAGGCTGGTTGGGCTGGACTGGGGGTGGTGCTGCCGGGGGAATGACTGTGGCTGCCTCTGTTGGCGCTGTGCCACCTATATCACCTACCTAGTACACATTTCAAGCTATTATCATTTATATTTGTAAGACGGATCCCTTGGAATAAAAATGCATAGCATCGCTTTCTGTACTTCTCATTTTGTCCAAAAAACAAAATCTGCCAAAAAAAAAAAAGCATCAATACCTTTAAGAACACCTCTTGGGATTGCACAAGGAAGGGGTGGGGGAGAGAAGCCAGTGGTGGCTTCCTGTGTGGCTTTTTCAGATAGGTGCTTGGTCCAAGATCTGCAGTCAAGGACCTCTTCTGGGTGAGGAGCAGCGGTGAGGTGGTGAGGGTGGGTCGTGGACAGCTTAGGGGAGGATCAGGGTGAGGAGCCAATGGTTGGAGAGCAGAAGGGGGTGGGTCTCAGCAGCAGTCGCACTCCCCCCCCCTCAAGAAATTCAGTTATTGCTCTCAAAACAAGGATTGGCTGGCTTCCAGCGGTGGGAGGAGAACCAGGACAAGGGCTCTCTACCAGGAGAGGTAGGATTTGCTTTTCAAAAGTCCAGTGCAATCATAAGCAGAAGTGTCTCCCTGGAATTCAATGGGACTGAACGCTTCCTGTGTAATTGTATTTAGGATTGCATTTAGGATTGTTATAAAAACTCTGCTATCAAAGTTTTTATGGTTAGCCAAATTCATTCAGGATCCCACGGAAGGCCCTATTCCACTGAACGCCCGAGTCAGTGGGCAGGCAGGTCTTGAATGAGTTAGCAGGTCTCCTTTACATTTGGCATAAATGCTTCTTGGGGCAGACACATCCAATTTGGTTGGCCAATGGCAGAAAAAGAGGGGACGGTCTTGCCCCGGCTGAGCCCTCTGGCTGGCAACTTGTTTGCACAGAATGAGGCGGGTTGCTCAGACATCCTCACCCCCATTCAAGGGACCCTCTGTGGACAGAAATTGAACAAATTGCACTTGCACAGAGGGGGAGCTCAGCAATGGGTCCCCCTGACAGTTTCCAGTTGGGCTTGGATTAAAGCTACAAAGGTCACTAATCCACAGCTACCCAAGCAATTGATTTTGGGGTGCTGGTGTTGAGGGGAGCCAATGACTGAGCTCCTGCTTTGCAGGCAGAATTTCCTGGGTTTGGTCCCTGGCACCTCCTCTCCTTAAAGGATGAGACCCTTCCAGTCCCAGTGGACAATATTGGCCTCGACAGGTCAAGGGGTGGGCTGGCTGACATGTGTCATGTAGCTTCGATGCATTCAGCTTCAGGGGTGACTCCACAGGTGGGGCCCATGCTAAGAGCCCATGCTCACCCATGGACCAACTCCATGCCAGCCTTGGAGACAGGGAGAGGCTGCTCCCCCTCCACCCTGCTCTCCCCTGGTAAGTACCTGCTTCTTCTTCCCCCAGTGCCACTTTGCAGTTCCCAGGCAGCCTGGTTCCCAACGCAGCATTGGAGCACCTGGGAATTGTCCAGCGGCACTGTGGGAAGCCTGGGAAACCATGCGGCAGCCAAGTGCTGCCCCTCTTGACCAAGTGCTGGTGCTCCTGGGCATGCAAGCTGTTTTTGAAAAGGCCAGCAGCAACATTCCCCATTTGATTAACAGGAATGTCCACTTGGAAAAAAAAACTGCAGCTAGGCAGAAATCGGCCACTTTAACCAACGGGTCCAGCCCAATCCAACATTCCAGCACCAATGCAGCTGCAGTGCAGCCCCCAGGCAAGGGAACAAAAGTTGGCAAGGGTGCATCAGTGCTAGAAAGTCAGCTGGGCCCAAAAGCTCACAGCTCTAAGAAGCCAAAGAGAAAAAGTGGACACTCACCTGCCTGCCTGAGCCTTTCTGGACCAGCGGGATTGAATTCCAGGTCAGCCAATGCATGAGTCTGGTGGCTTTCTCAGCATTTATAGGCCACTGCGGCGGGAGGAGGATCAAGGAGGAGGAACTGCAAGCCAGTGCCAGGAGTGCAGAGCCCTACCTTTCCGAGCAAATAGAGGTGAAAGAGGTTTTGTCCCCCCATCAAATAAGCCGACTGTCCTCTTATCAGAGATTAAAGGCAGATGAAAGAGCTGAGGCTGGGTTTGGACCTTGAGCATCTTGGTGGCTTTGTACCCCTCCCCACCAACTTCTCCTTCCCTGTGGCCAGGCAGCCTGCTGGCAACACCAGAGCAAAAAGAGGACCAGCTGGCAGTCAAAAGGTGGGTGTGCAGTGAAGAAGCAGCAGAAGCTTCTCCACCTATTACACACATCTCACCATCAGGTGTCCTGAAACCATTTCCAAAACAGATGACTCTCACGGGCATTCACTGGATAAAGGGGAAATGCACAAGGGGAAACAGAGGTCGCACTATTTCCTTCTTCAGATAAGAATCTTGTGTCAAGCAAAGACATCCCGATCCAGACATGATCAAACAGGATGCAATTCCGGGTGCAGAACTCGTTCTGAGCCCAAACGGGCCTTACAAGAGATGCCCATCGAAGCAACAAAAGCAGCTTGTGCATATTGACTCCTGGTATTCCAGGCAGCACATGCAAAAAGGCAATTTTATATATGGTATACTTATCCGGAGCCAAAAGAAGATACATCATCTTACAATCAGGCTGGCGTGCTAATAGTAAGTGTGACACTGACACACACACACACACACACACACACACCCTGCCTTTCTCTAAGACCACCAGAGATGTAGTGGAGCAGGAATGGCAGCCAGCAGCAAAGCAGTAGGCCTTTTCCTATGGAAGGAACAGAAATGCCAACAGTAGGTGTGCTCAGGTACTGTGGAGCATCAGGCTCAGCAGGAGGTCAATTGAGAAATTTATCTATGTTAATGTTTAGGCCCGGGATATCCAAAACTATGGACGTTGGACCACATCCAGCCCACCAACCCATTCTGACCAGCTTGCTGATCCCAACTGCATTATAATTATGTGCACATGTGCACACACAAATGTGTTGGAGGTGTGGGCGACCTTTCGGAGCTGCGTGAGGCTGCAGGGGGTGGGGCAGCACCTGCTGGACTTGGAGAGAGAGAGGCGTGGAAGCCGCGTGTGCTCGAGATGCTGCTGTTCCAGCCAGCCAGCCAGCATCCTCAAGGGGCTAGCCAGCAGCCCAAGCAGTTCCGTGGAGCCAGCCAGCAGCTATGAAGACCTGGCCAGCAGCACACGGTGACAGCCAGATGCCCCAGGATTTCCACCACCCTCACAACCGTCACCGCTGCCCCCCCCAGCAGCTGCTTACCTCCATAGTGGTGGTCCCAGAAGGTTGGGTGCCCTGCCTACTGCCAGGGTGGAGTGTTTGTGTGCAGAGTGCAAAGGGGGTGGCACTGGGCTGCCCAAATGCAGCGCAATGGGTCACTCTGTTGACTTTCCACTGGAGCAGCCAGTCCTATGGGTGCCCATTGGATGCCCAACCCCAACCCAAGCAGCCTGATTGGGGGCCATGGTGCTCCCCATGGGGGTTGGCAGGCGGGGGCTCTCCTCACCAGGGCCCAGACTGCCTCAGCTGGCCAGTGGTGTCGAGGTCCTGCTGGTGCTGCAACCATGTTTGCATGTGGCTAATGTGTGTTGTGCAAGAGGCTGATGCCACTGCGGGTGACCTGTGCCTCAGTTGGACATGCCAGTCAGATGCCGGAGACCCACCCAGCCCCATGGCAAAGGGCTTGTGTCCGAGCACCATTGCATTGCTTTCCTCTTGAGCTGAGTCGAGTGGGGAAAGGAGCTGTGCCTGCAGCCCGTCTCCTTATGTTCAAGTGGGCACTCGGTGTTCTCTTTCAAGCATGGCAAGTGTGAGAGCTACGTGCACAGAGGACTCTCGCTGACAAAGGGCTACCTGCTTCTTGGGGCTTTCCCTCCCAGTACTTGGAAGAGAAGAGTCCTGTGAAGGACCCACATCTTCAATGAATAGCTGTTCTCTTCCCTGTGAGAAGCCCTCCTGTGCTTCAATGGCGAGATAAGTGCCTGGACACATGACTGAGGCAGCCTCGAGAGGTCCAGAGGAAACTGGCTGGCACCCTTTTCTTCTCTAGGCTCAACTCCAGAGTTAGGTAGCAAACTCAGTGGTTTCAGCATTTTGGACAGTGTTGTATGCAGCTTAACGGTTTTTGGACATTGGTTGGGCTTTGGATGGCCTAATCCAACATAACTCTCTGTGCGGCAATGCAGTGGCCCCAAGGGGGCATCCACTGCATCTGCAGGGGTGTTTCGGCCTCCAGAGGCCTTCTTGGGACCATTTGTTCCCTTGCCCCGGAATAAGCCCCTGCTGACCCAGGATGTCTACTCGGACCTGTGCCAGAGATATCTCTGACGCTAAACTGCATGGACCCATAAAAGCAGATTGAGGCCAGGAAGGGGGATTAGATTTGACGGATGCTGCCACCATGGAACCTGCCCCTTCCTGGTCCTGATCTGCCCTCCTCCCTGCCTCCATTATGTCTCTATTCCACCCACCCCGCCAGAGGTATACCTAAAGGGGGATCACACCATTAAGGTTTGCAAGCAGCCACTCCCCCTCCTCTTCAGAGCCATTCCGAGGCTAGAGCAAAACAGAGGCTACATTGGCTCTGAATGGCTCTGTGAGGAATAAACATTTGGGGCAAAAATCACAACATCCGTGATTCGGGGCAGACAAGCTAAAAGTACCAAAAGGGAGCTGAGAACAGGGGGCTCTCAGAAAGACTATGGACTTCATACAGGGTATGAAGTCTGTAATATGGAGCAAATAACTAACTCAGAGAATTAAATAGCTTTGCTCATTAGAACAAGTAAAACTTCAAAAGTTTGGCAGTAGAAAAATATTTAGGGAGTAGTACAGAACAAAAGCCATAGATAGGTGCGTAGAACAGAAGTAGATAGGTGAAGAAGTAAAAGTAGATAACACAGGTGCCTCTGCTAACAAGGTAAGCTACTTGGAGTAAAAGGTTTACAGAAGGTTGTAACAAATTATGCATGCATAATGAAATAATATATATTAACTTGTATGCCTCTTGAAACCCAAAAGCTAATTTGAATGCACATGCAACATCTGCAAGGGTGGGGGTACATATCAAGGGGAAACATGTAGTAGGAGGATGGGAAGGCTGTAACCTCGGAAGTAATTTAGCCAATGGTGAAAATGAGGAGGGGCTGTGCATGTAATAGGATCTATATAATTTGTGGTTATGTATTGTTCGGGGAGGTGGTTTTACCCCTCCCTTTGCTGCAGTAAAGAACCTTCAAACTGCAATCTCACTCACGCTCTGTGTATTGTTTTAGTGCTGAAGGTTTAACCAGGGGAGGTTAAACATTCTCATTTAAAGCACTAGTCTGCTCAGGGGAAGCAGATCCTAGGGTGGGTCAGAGGGACCCTAGTCCGTTCAGGGGGAATGGGCAGTGTGCATTTGTTTGAACTTGGTGCTGGATGTCTGACCGGGGAGGGGGGGGTCAGACATCCCCTTTTGAAGCACTGAGGTTTGGCCAGAGGGGGCCAGGCACTCTGAACAATTTGGCACACTGGTGGTGGTTGGTCAGTGGGATCAACACACACCTGGTTCGATCCAACTGGGTACTCTGGTGTCTGGCCAGTGGGGGCTCACGCAGTGGTGTCATGCAAATGATTTAGGAACAGGTACTCACTTTTGATTGGCACTTGTCGGGGTCCGCCCACCGGAAGTGATGTCATAAGCCGGAAGTGATGTCATGACAGGAAGTGAGGTCATAGCCAGAAGAAATGTCATGATTGTTGCCATGGATGTGATCATGTTTGTAATAACTTCAGCTTGGGGTTAGTGTCGATTTAACTTCTATTGCTTTGCTTTCTAGAGATGTGTATATACATATTTTGCTTCAACTGTTCCCTGGTTAAATAGCAGGCTAGACTGTACTAGATTGTGAGCCCTTTTGGGACAGGGAGCCATTTAACATTAATGTTAAATGCAAGGAGCCGGCAAGGAGCAGGAGGGGGAACGGGCGACCAAAAAAAGACCGCGTGGGGGCTGGATCTGGGGGGAGGCTGCAGGAGGAACCGGGACACTGGATCTGCGCAGCTGGAGGGAGCAGGAACCCCAGGCAGCCTACCTTCTCACGCTTGCTGCCTTATTCCCGGGTCTCCCTCGCTGCTGCTGCTGCTGCTGCCGCTGCTGCCGCTGCCGCTGCTGCTGCCGCCGCCTCCGGTCCTCTTGCTCCGCTGCTGCCGCCACCACCACGCTGCCTGCCCGCCTGCCTCCTCACAGAAAGTGCAGGCAACGGCTGCGGGCGTGCAGTACGCATGCGCAGCTGCTGAGCCAACCAGCCGACGGGGCCAGCTTCGAATGGGCGGGGCCAGCTCAACTTCTAGGAACCGGTACCCGCGTAGTGGTGCGTAGTGGGTGCATGACATCACTGGGCTCACGTTCCTAACAGCTCCGAAGAGGAGGGGGAGCAGCTGCATGCAAAACCTAGTGCTGTGATCCCCCTCTAGGTATACCACTGCACCTCACACACACACACACACACCCTTTGAGATCTTGCTTAGGGCAGCAGATGGCTGCTGCTGCACAGAGCTGGCTGTTGGCCATTTGCAGTGGTGACAGCTCCAGCTCAGTGCATTTTGCAACTGCTGGGAAGTGCTTGGCACTGCCGCCGGAATGCTTGTTCCAACACAGCTAACTGCTTAAGACTGAGCTGGGAATTATGCAGTCACCTTTCATGAGCTGGATTTCCCAGCCATCACGGAGCCTGGGACAGTCATCAGAGAGATCCAGGGCTTGGGATGAAAGGGCCCAGTGGGGGCAGGCTCTCAAGGTCAGGAGCCTCATGCCCCTCCTTTCCCCATGGCTTCCTTCCCAGCCTGCTGTCTACTCCAGGCCTCACAACACAAGGCTGAATCCAGGAAGACTGCAACGGTCTGATCTGAGCCGGCTCACAAGGCCATCATCTCTTTTCAGGTATTTTTCCTGCTGCTCCAGACCAGGGCCAACTTTAAGCCAATGTGATCAATGGCTCCCAATTGGGCCCCACACCGAAGGCCTTCCCCGCCCCCCCCCCCACACTAGGTTGCTGTGTTCTAATCTTGTCCAATAATACACTCAACACATTGCAACAGACCCTTAACACCCCATGTGATATTCATTGCAGGTTTTACAGAGAACAGCAATGATTTAAATTTTCTTCTGAATTGTTCAGTCAGCAGTGTTTGTTTATACTGTACTGTTTGTATTTTGAAATTGGCTGTGAATCTGTCCCCTTCCTGCAAAAAAATGTTTCCAGTTGGGCCCTGCAGCTCCTAAGGCCAGCCCTGCAGATACAGTAGTCCAGGCAGGGCTTAAGGACAAGGCCAGCTTCACTGTTATGTGTGGTCATCATCATTTTGGTTTTTTTGGCTGTTTTGGCTTTCTGAGCATCCAAGCAGGAGGAGCTACAAATCAGCTGGGCTGTTATTCATTCATTGCAGCTGACCTCCACCCTCCTCTGCAATTTACGGCAGCTTATTGCTATGAATCCTTTGTGCTCTCCTGGCAGGTCACAGCAACTCCTCACAGCTCCATTCTCTCACAATGGCTTGTCAGCTTCGACTTCAGTCTCTCTCCAAGGCATGACCAGAGTTACTCCTGCTTAGCTTTCTTTGGGTGGACTACAGCTTGACCCCCAGACCACACCTCCTCGGTTACAAGCTGTGATGGGCATATGCAACAACCTGGTTTTAGAAGTAGGCTACCTCAGA
Organism: Lerista edwardsae; assembly: GCA_029204185.1. Classification (NCBI taxonomy): domain Eukaryota; kingdom Metazoa; phylum Chordata; class Lepidosauria; order Squamata; family Scincidae; genus Lerista; species Lerista edwardsae. Next base: position 1,455,195 of record JAJKFI010011615.1, read on the forward strand.
ATGCCAGATGACATGGATTTGGGTATAAGCAATGAGGTGGCCAAGTTTGTGGATGACACTAAACACTTCCGGGTGGTGAGGACCAGAAGGGATTGTAAAGAGCTCCTGAGGGACCTCTCCACACTGGAAGAAGGGGCAGCAAAATGGCAGATGGGGCAGCAAGATGTGCTTCAATGCAAGCAAGTGTAGAGTGATGCACACTGGGGCAAGAAATCAACACTTCACATACAGTATATGCTAACACAGTGGTTCCCAAACTGTGGGTCAGGAACCACCAGTGGGTTGCAACCTAATTTTTGTGGGTCGCAAAACTGACAAGCTGATAGCTGACAAGGAAAATGTATTGATATGATCCCTATGGAAAGTGAACAGAGCAGCACATGCGCATTTATTCATGAGTAGGTGACCGTGCCTTGGTCCACTTCAAAGGGCAGGTCAAGGGGAACACAATGCCACCAGAATAGTCCCAAACGTATGAATGCCAGCTCCAACAAACTCTCGAGAAGGAAGTCTCCCCCTCCAAGCTGACAAGGAAAATGTACTAAGCCCTATGGAAAGTGAAACTGAGCCACAAATACACATTTACTTGTGAGTGGGCAAGTGTTGGGAGTGTTGGGAGAGTTAGAACAGAAAAGAAAATATTTATTTACCCAGCATGTAATTAATCTGTGGAACTCCTTGACACAGGAGGTGGTGATGGTGTCTGGCCTAGACACCTTTAAAAGTGGATTGGACAGATTTATGGAGGAAAGGTCCATCTCAGGTTACAGACTGTGATGGGTGCATGCAACTTCCTGGTTTTAGAAGTAGGCTACCTCTGAAACCACGTGCAAGGAAGCAGCAACAGGACACAGGTGTCTTGTTATCATGTGTGTTCCCTGAGGCATCTGATGGGCTACTGTGAGGTACAGAAAGCTGGACTAGATGGGCCTTTGGCCTGAACCAGTGAGGCTGTTCTTGTGGTCTTATGTTCATCCAGCATTCTGACCATATCATATCCCTCCTTAAATTCCTTCCCTGGCTCGCTGGACTGCTTCTGGATCCAGGACAAACATGTTGTCCTTCCAGGACCTTCATGACTGTTCCCTTCCCTACCTCAGATCTCTCATATCCTGCCCTTGGCTTTCTTGCATCTGGCTCCATCACCCTCACCATTGGATGTTCCCCTCTTTCCTCAAATGGACAGGTGCAAACATTGGACCATTGGGGAAGCTGCAGAGAGACCTCTGCCCAAGGGGCCATGCGTCCATCTTCCCAAGTCCAGAATGTCAGGCTGTGGAAGCAAGAGGAAGCACCGGCTTCAGGCAATGACATTTGCTTGAGTAAACACTCCTGGGTGTGCAGCACTATCTGTTGGAGAAGGTGACCCTTATCTCCAGTGTTTGTTTAACCTCGGAGACTTCTGTTCTTTTCCCCAGAACTTTCCTTCAGAACAAACCAAGATTCCTTTCAGAGCCTCATTCTGCAGCTGTGGTGCTGGAGCATAAAAAGTTCTTCAAAGAGGCCGAGTTCTCTGGTATGCTTGCAAACCCCTCCATCTCCCCTCAAGATCTGAAATTCTCAGCATGCTCCCATGGCCAGGACAAGGCACCCATAAACACATATGCCAGGCCCTAGACCCCGAAACAAGGTGCCTGCCCTGCCCTTCCTGAGACATAAGACTCCTGGACATTTGCCCTCAAACTGCTGAATATTTTGCATTGTCTGGGCAGCTTCCCGACCTTGTGAGAGACTCAGGATTTATTCAAAAGATGGGGTGAGCTTGATGCAAGCAACCACTCTTGACAGTCTGCCTTGGACAAGGAGGATAGAATTGATCATAAGACCATCAGCAGAACCCTGCCAGATCAGGCCAAGGGCCCGTCCAGTCCAGCTTCCTGCATCTCACAGCGGTCCACCAGATGCTTCAGGGAGCGCCCAGGACAACAAGACGCCTGCTGATCCTGTTGCCAGTCCCTGGCATCTGGCATGCAGAGGTGGGCTGCCCCTCAAACCTGGGAGCTGCATACAGTCACTGTTGTTCTGGCAGGTATCCAGTCGCAGGTACAGAACATCATGTGACCTCGTGATGTAACTGGGGGGCAGGGTCCTGCAGCTGCAGGTGAGGCGATTTTGCCCGAGCCACAGTGGCAGGCCCTTCTGTAGGCTCAGGCTGTGTTCACTTGGGCGGATTTGCCTGGGGTGCCTGCCTGACATGGCGCCTGTGTTTGGGAGGTGCGACACAAGACGCAGACCTAGGCAGAGCCACTTGCTTCAGGAAGGGCTTTATTCACCACACTGAGGAGGGAGCGAGGGCAAATTCAGCCCAGCTTGGGGGCTCAGCTGCTGAGAAGCGGGGGGGGGGCGCGGCCACTCCTGCTCCTCCTCACTCGCAGGCAGCGTCCTCAGGCTGAGCCAGGTACTTGCACACAAAGCTGTTCTTGCGGTGGCAGCTCTCGTCGTTCCATCTTCTGAAACCTACAGACCGAGATAGGAGTTACGGGCAGGAGGAGAGCTGAAGGCTCCGGGCTCCATCCCTGGCACCTCTCATGCACCAGGCCAAGGACAGCCACCCAGTGCTTTCCCTCCCCAGGGTCCTTCTGCCCAGTGGTGTCATCTAAATGATTTAAGAACAGGTACTCACTTTTGATTGGCACGTGTCGGGACCCGCCCACCAGAAGTAACGTCATAAGCCAGAAGTGATGTCGTGGCAGGAAGTGACATGAAACAAGCCCTTTTGGAGGCCTCAGATGATTTTAAACTGACCCAACAGTTGCAACAGTATTCCACAGCACCCCCAGAACATGTTAAGGAGGCCTGGCATCATGTTAAAACCCCAGAGCAACTCATTTTTCAGTGGCAAGGAAAGGAAAGGCTCCGCTCGCTGCCTGCCTGCCTGCCTGGCTCTGAGAACATGCAGGCAACTCAAACATGCAGGAAATTCAAACGTTGCAGAGGGCGGAGTCGACGAGTGGGCGGGCAAATGGGCGGGGCCAGCTGTAATCCTAGAAACCGGTACTCGCGTACCCCCGCATACCCCCTGCATGATATCACTGCTTCTGCCCTTCCTTCCTCCAATGTGAGCACATTGTGTGTACAGCACACGGGCATGTTTTTCTCACCAGTGGATTTCCACAGCTCCGCACAAAACTCGCCGACCTCGCCGTAATTGTTTGGCTGCCCCTTGCTCCATTGACTGTGGTCGAACGGGAGCCCGTCACTCCATTCCCAGGATGTCGTTCCTGGATCCTGCGGCACACACAAAGCAGCTCAGAGAGGATGCCCTTGAAAGAAAGGGGGGCTCACGAGAGTGGCAGACAGGCACACCCTTCCTCGAGCGCTGAAGAAGGCTAGTGAACCACCGGCCTGGAGCTGCCTTCCTCGCGGACATCCCTGAAAACAACACGCAAAGGATCCTCTTGGTATGTATCCTGTCCTCACAGAAAAGCTGGAAGTGGTGGGGGAAGGCACGTAGGCTTGAAACAGGGCCAGCTGCACCATTGTGGGTACTCATTTTCCCTTCCCAAAAGAGTGTACGCAACGAAATTGTGTGTCATACTGCCCAGGGAAGGGGTGGGTGAAGTGGCCAGAATTGTGCTGATTTCCAGATCACAAAGGGCTATGTGAATACTCCCCATTGAGTGGTACACTGTGTGTGTGTGTGGGGGGGCACTCCACCTGAAACGTGCTCAGAAAAAACCATTCCTGTTTGAAAAAATCTGGAAAAGTTTCTCCAAATGGCACAGTCCTGGGGACGGGGCAGTCTGCTTTGGCCCTGATTCTTAGTGATGTCACAGGTGACCAAGACCAGGAGGTGGCCAGGTTGGGGGGCCCACCTGTCTGGCCCATCTCTGAGACCATAGTATGAGTGATCATGCGCACCAATGTCCCTTTAAGAGATGGGCGGGGTGGTAGAGTCCTGTGCAGGCCACTGCTCAAGACATTTGCAAGCCCAGGAGATCATGGGACGTGTGCCCAGGAGCAACACATGGTGGGGCTATTGCTGTGAAAGTGTGCTCTCTCAGCAGGAGTGCCAACAGCTGGGTGTGTGCATTGCTCTTGCTCAGCACCAGCATTGGTTGGACAAGACTCCAGCTCGGTCCTCCTTTTTTCAGAGCAGGTTCTTGTCATCACTGGCTTTCCAGCTTCTCCTCATTTTCAAAGACTCCCCCCCACCCCTGCAGCAAGCAACAGCCCTGACCTCAATCTATGCCTCCTCCCAAAGTGGCACAACTCCACCAGTTGTTTTTTTTAAGGAGTTAGTAGAGAGCTCCTGGGGGTACATCTGTGTGCATGGGGGGGAAGGAAACATACCTTCAGGGGATTGTGGAGCCCAACCCAGATATCCCCATTGGGGCGGAACCGGGACAGGTATGTCCGGAGGCGGCAGCACTCCTTCTTGCTCCGGATGGAGGCCAGGTGAGCGCCGAGCGTCTGGCACGCCTCCTAAGGCAGGGGCCAGAACAGAAGCCGGTCACTGTGTTTGGAAGGGAGAGAGGAAGCTGGGGGGGGCAGACTCTTCGTGCTGACCTCAGCCACTCACCTCAGCCTCTCTCCAGCACACCTTTTCTGGGAAGTACCTGTAGCAGCTGCCCTCCATGAAGAACCAGCCTTCCAGACAGAGATTGAGGTCAGCACCTGGCATGGCAGCTGCAGACAAGGAGGAGAGGCAAAGGGGGTGACACAGAAGAAGGCCCTGGCTGCAACCTAGGAGGCCTCCAGCCTGACACGTGGCTGGTCCATTGAGCTCTGGGGCTCCTGCTCCTCTTCCCCTTGTCTGGGCACAGTCTCTCTCTCTCTCTCTCGCTCTCTCTCGCTCTCTCTCTCTCTCACACACACACACACACACACACACACACACAGACACCCGTCCCCAGAGCTCCCCTGGCTCCCATCCCTGTGCGCTGTTTTGCAGAGCTCCTCCATTCCTGTGCCCTCAAATGCCCCTGCCTCCAATCCTCCCTGGGGTCCTGTGTCTTAGCACACTGCAGACCCTGGCCCCCTTTCCACCAACCCCACTGAGCTTAGTTGCCAGGCAGAACAGAGAGAGCAAAGTGCATTTCCAGCCCTGTCCCACATTTTTGGGCAGTGAAGTAACAGTATATCACACATTAATGCTCCCACCCTAAACGTATTTTCTCTGAAATAAGCCCCATTGATTTGGATTTAGATTATCTGCTGCAGGCTAATTTGAACTAGGGCCCTTTATGATAGCAGAACAAAGTTCTGTTGCGCAATTAATGTCTTTTTTACACAGCAAGTATGAAGCAACCACATGTGTGTGTGTGTGTGTGTGTGTGTGTGTGTGTGTGTGTGTGAGAGAGAGAGAGAGAGAGAGAGAGAGAGAGAGAGAGAGTTGGATGAGGGGGCGAACCCTGAATTTCAGGATACCTATACTAGGAATTCTCAGATCTGGACCATCTCAGGGTGCAATCCTAACCTGGAGTTAGGCAGCAAAGTTTGGCCGGCACCAGGGCCACCGTAAAGCACGTTTGGACCACTCTTGGAGTCAGGGAAGATGGCGCACATCTGTGTGCTGGCCTCTCTGACTCCGAGAGTGGTTCAAACATACTTTACGGTGTCCCTTGTGCCAGCCGAACTTTGCTGGCCTAACTGTGACGGCCTAACTTTAGGTTAGGATTGCGCCCTGAACTGATCCAGATGTGAGTAGACCCATAGAGGCTGCTGGGGCTTGACATGAAGTAAGGGAACACATTTCCCTTACCATGGGGGGTCTCTGGCTGCCTCCCTGCCCATGCAGGATACAGTGGCGGCCATTTTGACACTGCTGTACTGTGGCATGGACAGCCTGGATAGGCTTGGGCTGCCAGTAAGACACATAATGCAGTGAATGCATGTAAGAACCAACACTACACCAACCATAATGGAGTTCAGCCTGTAACTGAGAGCACAATCCTAAACTGGAGTTAGGCTGGCATAAGCTAAGCCAGCAAAGTTTAGCAAGCACAAGGGCCACCATAAAGCGTGTTTGGACTACTCTCGGAGTTAGGAAGGATGGCGCACGTCTGTGTGCTGTCCTCTCTGACTCCGAGAGTAGTCCAAAAATGCTTTATGATGTCCCTTGTGCTGGCCAAACTTTGCTGTCTTAGTTTATGCCGGCCTAACTCAGTTTAGGATTGTGCGCCCCAAAACAAGGAGCGGAGATGCCCCTTTCAGTGCAGAGGCGTCATTTAGTGTTCCACCCATTCCACGTGCAGCATCCACTTGACAACAGTGCCCACATCCTGCTGATGTGTTCTTTCAAGATCTTACTAGCAAAGCAGTGTCCAGGGAATGACATGATGGACAGCAGCCAACACATCATTCATATGTTCTGCCATTATGGCAACTTACAAAGTACCCCTGAACGTGCTCCTGATGACGTGTGTCCTTCACATAGTCAGCGATGAATGCAGAGGAACCCATTTTGTTTTACTTCATGGGAAATTGATTCCAGACCCATTCTGTTCATGATGCTCAGCAACTGATCTTGAATTGAGGGCTGGGTATGCGTCGTGTTATGTGCGGGACTGGATGTGGCTCACAAGCTGAAATGAAATCCGGACAAAGCCATGGCCCTCTCAGTTTGGAGAGCCGTGATGTGGTGCTGGATTGTCAACCAGTTCTGAATAGGGCTGCACTCCTTCTGCAGGAGCCCAGCCTGGAGGTTCTTCTGGAGTCTCCACTGTTCCTGGATTGCTAGCAATGGTAGTGGCCAGGAGGCCGTTGCCCAGCTCCACCTGATGCACAGGCTGTGGCGGTACCCAAGTCAGTTGGACCCAAGCATAGTGGTCTATGCCTTGATGACATATTGACTACTTTGATATGCTCCATGTGAGGAGGTCCTTGAAGACTGTTCAGAAACTGCCATTAGCGCAGGACGTGATAGCCCATGTGGTGTCAGGCGCTGCTGCTGTTCCTGCAGCTGCACTGGCTACCTACTCATTTCCAGGCACCAGTCAAGGTGCTGGCCTAGATCTTGGAAGCTCTTCCTGGCTCAAGACCTGCCTCCATCCACTGGAACTGGTTTGAGATTAGCCGAGGGGGCTCTCCTATGGCTGGGGTCAGACCGGCAGCAACCAGAGTGAAGGCCTGCTCTGCCATCATGTAGCCTGTGCCCATGCCAGGACCACAGAGAAGACATATCTGTGAGCTGCTCAGTCCCCGTTGGCTGCCAGGCTTCACCAGCTTTTGAAGTTCTAGAGGAGAGGTGAAATGAGGTGGGCAGGGCAAAGTTGAAATCGCTGGGTTTGGAGGAGACTCTAAAGAGTGCCATGTTATTTTATCACTAGCATCCATTCATTTTGGTGTCTTGTTTTTCACTATTCCTGAAAGGTACCTTAAATTCTGCATATAGATCTGAAGAGCAGGAACAGGCCCTGTGAAACTGAAGGCAAGCCTTGCGAAGACAAACGGTGCATTTCGGCAACTGATAGGGAAACTCATAGGGCAACTGATAGGTTGGGGAAGAACTGGTGGTTGGCTTTCCAATGGGCCTTCCGAGGGACAACACAGAGCAGGCCAAGAAGAAGCCAGGTCAGTTTGGAAGAAAAGCAGTGCCTGGAGTTCAGCTGTGAGAAGAAGGGGCTGGACTCACCTGCTAGGAAAGGGCTGGCAGCCAGGCAGCCCAGGAGGCCGAGGGTGACGTAAACCATGGGGCCCATTTCTTTACTCCTTCACCTAGAGAGAGAGGGGGTGAATGAGGAAGGCAAGCAGAGCCACAGATACCTGAGAGGCCATCAGACTAGAACCTGGGCTTACCCATCAAAATGGACACCCGGTCAGGCATCAGTGTGTGATGCCAGCTCCAATTGTTTGCAGCAATTTCCAGTTGGCTTGCAGGCCCAATTCAAGGTACTCGCCTGGACCTTTAAAGCCCTGTGCAAACATTCCCCCCCCCAAAAAAAAATGGGGGCTGCAAATATTCCAGGAGAAACAGCCAACAATCTTGCAGCAACCTGTAACGCTAACCAACTTAGGGCGCAATTCTAACTTGGAGTTAAGCTGGCACAGTTAGGCCAGCAAAGTTTGGCCAGCTCAAGGGACACCCTAAAGTATGTTTGGACCACTCTAAGGGCGCAATCCTAACCTGGAGTTAGGCTGGCACAGTTAGGCCAGTAAAGTTTGACTGGTACAAGGGACACCGTAAAGTACTATATGTTTGGACCACTCTAGGAGTCAGAGAGGCCAGCACACAGGCGTGCACCATCCTCCCTGATTCCAAGAGTGGTCCAAACGCACTTTACAGTGGCCCTGGTTCTGTCAAATTTTGCTGGCCTAACTCCAGATTAGGATTGCACCCTCAGAGAGGCCAGCACAAGGACTTGCGCCATTCTCCCTGATTCTGAGAGTGATCCAAACACGCTTTACAGTGGCCCTTGTCCTGGCCAAACTTTGCTGGCCTAATTGTGCTGTCCTATCTCCAGGTTCGGATTACACCCTTAGTTCAGTAGATGCTTTTGGTGGATTGCAGTCATCAGCTACCTCAAGTCATACTTCAGGTCAGTGATTTTAAATATTTTTCATCTCCCGGCACTCTGACATGGAGTTAAAGCGGTCAAGGCACACCATCAGTTTTTTGACAATCGACAAGGCACACCACATTGCCTGCCAGGAGCTCACATCCTCCGAAGACCCTATTAATGTATGACCTTCCCCCAAACTCCCATACCACACCTGTGGGCCATTTGTGGCACACTCATGTGCCATGGCCCAGGGGTTGAAAACTGCTACTTTGGGGAAATGCCTTCTCCCATGTGACCCCTCAAAGGCTTCAAGATCACCTCCAGGTATACATTCTTTCTTGCTCTCGCTCTTGTCTCTCCCCTGACCCCTTCTTCCCCAAAGAGAAGACAATGTGGCAATGTCTCTGGTAAGACCCACGGCAGGGCAGCTTGTGGGTCCCAACTCCTCCTCTGAAGACCAGTGTTTGAGAGAGTACATTACCAAGGTGGGCTTTGAGATCACTTGTCCTGCCTTCGTAGTGCAACAAGCCTGTAGCCACATGGCACCATCCTTGGGATGGACGGACACCTTGTGTGTGAGCAAATGAGAGAGATGGGGCAGCAGAATTACCGTCTTTGGGTGGAGCAGGCTGGGGGCCCAGAGAGCGCAGACTCTGTGGGGAATGAAGACGGACCCAGGGGCAGAGAAGGCAGGCACTTAGTGGAAGTGTCGGAGAGTGGTAATGACCAAGCCAGCCTCGTTAGTGGGGTGGCACTAGAGCCCGGGGGGCACAAGAGCTTGAAACAGTCACGTCCCTGGACCTTTTTCTCAGACCCCCTATAAGCACATGTTCACTTTCCACTGCCGTCGTTCTGGAGGCCCCGTCCTAGCTACAGCTGAAAACCCATTCTATGCTAGTCACATTGTGAGGGGTGGTGTCCAAGTCCGGTGCCCAGGCCAGCTTAAGAGGCACACCTGCCGAGCAGCCTCAGTACACAGCTGGAGGGCACTGACACCTAAAAGGGGGGGGGGTTCTGAGCAGCATATTTGGCAGCAGGATTCCAGGCATCTGTGTTTGATAATCCATATAAGGCAGGAAGCTTAAGAACCCCCTGGCTGAGAAATCGGGCAGGGGGACATTGACTTGTCACTCACCCCACCGTCTTTGAAGGGCTGGTCTGCCTAGCTGGTCCAGGAACGTCTGACAGCAGCGAGGCCAAAATGCTGAGGAACTTTATACTTGGACCACAGGGAGGGGCTGGCTGGGTAAGACCATCTTGGCCAGATGCCAGACCTCTGGCAAACAAAGACTCTGGCAAGTTCCTGCCCGTTCTCACCGATCTAGGCGGGAAGGTGGCGTGGGGGTCGAAAATGCTGCTGTGCTCTGCCTTTGGCTCCACTTCTGCCTGCTGTTGCGTTAGGATGGGTTCCAACAGGAAGCCACTCAATGCCATTTGAAAGACCTGATCCAGACAGTGAGGATGCTCACTGGGAAAGGTGCACTCCCTCATGGGAACAGCCCTGGACACCTGGCGGGAGGTAGGCCTTTCTGATAGGGTCACTGTTGCACCACCTCTTCAGCCCAGGCAGTGCCATGCTGATGCAGCCTTCCCAGGAAAGCTGCCAGTGGCCACAACAGCCTAAACATAGGCCAGCAGCCTGGCATCAGCCCAAGATTGCTCTGACATGTAGGGAGCCAATCACCACATCTACCCAGCCCAAATGCTCACACACACACACACACACACACACACACAGAGAGAGAGAGAGAGAGAGAGAGAGAGAGAGAGAGAGAGAGAGAGATTGGATTGTGTACCACAGCAACCATGGGGAAATGCCCCAATACTACACAGCATGCACACACCTGACACAAGGATGACACACATACACACACCCTGCAGGAGCAACTGTCATGTAAGCACTAAGGGGGCTTAAGTAGTGTGACTGGCTGCCAAGTGTAGCCTGTATTCTATGCTCTGCCATAGGAAAGTGGTCACAGTTGAGACGGTGGCAGGAGATGAGATTTTCTGGGCAATTTTTTCTCCCCTATTGTTCTGGATAGGTTTTCCCCTTCTTCTGCCAGTTCTGCAATTGGCACAGTGTTTTTGTGCTGCCAGAAGTGTGCCTGTCTTCTGAAATGGCTTTGGATACAGCATCCTTTGATTTCCTTCTTGTCCTGCCCATGTCTCTGTCCAAAGGGAGGACTTGCGCCAGCATCTGGGGCTCATCCACTGGTGGGCCTGTAGCTGTGTCTACAGGGCTGTCATTGCGCCTGCATCTGAGAGCGTACACCATGGCACGCGCCACGTAGGCTGGTGCAACCGAGACTCACTATTCTGCAAAGACAAGCTGCGCATTGTGTGTTTCACTACACACACAACAGAGTTGCGGGTCAATGATCAGGATTGCCAAAAATCAAGGTTACTGATCCATATCTGCCGAGCCAGAGATTGTGGGGCGAGGGTGCCAAAACATCACTATGTCCTTTTTGAGATGTGGCAACCAGAACTGAACGCAGTACTCCAGATGTGGCCTTACCATTGTACAAGGGCAGAGCACATTGGCTGTTTTATTCTCAGTCCCAAGTGTGAAATTGGTCTTCTTTGCCACAGTTGCACACTGGGTTGACACTTCAGTGGAGCTGTCCACCACCACCACCCCAAGATCTCTCTCCTGATTTGTCACAGACAACTCAGAACCCATCCGTGTATATGTGAACTGTGGCTTCTTATCTCAATGAGAATTGTGCATGTGTCAGCCTGTCAGCCTCCTGCACCCAAGGAACATGGAGACCGTTCTGCCCTCCTCTTTCTAGTGTGGTGCCCCCGGCCTGGAAAGCAACTTCTCTTTGTTAAAGGTCAGAAGCTGAAATTTAGAGCCTGAGCAAATATTGGGCTGGGGCCAGAAGGTGTTTCCTGGACAGTGTAAGCCCCCAAATCCTTGCTTAAACAAAAGAAGCCCAGCCCCGCTGGATCAGGCCAGAGGTCTGTCTAGCCCAGCATCCTGCTTCCCACAGTGGCTCATCAGCTGCCTCTGGAGAGGCAAATGTACAACCAGGAGAAAAGGCCAAGGACCCACCAGGGCTTCCTTGTGGCTGAGCTCCAGAGGCCCGCATAATCATTGCAGCTAGTAGCTGTGGATGATGTGGTCCCATCTCCGCTCAAAGCCATCCAAGTCAGTCTTGTGGCCACAAATGCTACAAGCCAACTGGTGTGAAGAGGGAGAGGGACCAAGCTCCCTTGTCCCATGCAGCTCATGAGATGTAGCTCACAAGGATGATGTAGAAACCCCGCCCCCAGCGGCGGCATTCAGCCAGTACGCTGGGCGGGACTTACCTTTGACTGGCAGTCCGCCTGTAG
>JAJKFI010011615.1:1467377-1590189 GCA_029204185.1 Lerista edwardsae
CGGCTGAATGCTGCCGCTGCCCGCCCCCCATCCTGCCTTAAACAGCAGAAGAAAAACCTGACTGGATCAGGCTCAAGGGAGCCTACCCGGTGGGCCACTGTGGGAAACACAGTGCTGGCCTAGGTGGGCCTTCTTGGGCCTAATCCAGCCAGGTTTTTCTTCTGCTGTTTAAGGCAGGATGGGAGGGGGGTTTTCTACATCATCCTGCCGCTCATTAACAACCCTTTTTCTGAGCTAAAAAGCTGGAAAGTTGGCATCCTTTCCTCGCAAGGAAGGCACCCCAGCTCTTTTGCTGATCCTTTCAGGTGCCCGCATTGCCCCCTTTCGGCTCTACAACCTCCTTCTTGAGTGGCGGCCACCAGAACTGCACCCGGTCTGCCAGATCTGGCCACACCCCCAGATTGAGACGGCAGCACTCAAACGTTTGTGGTCTTCTTCTCGATCACTTTCCTCCTCCTTCACGGCTGCCACATGCTGGCCTCGATATTGTGCTGGAGTGTTCAGGTCATTGAGACCAGTCAGAGTCCATGTTCTGGGAAGAGGGCAGTGCACACAGCAGCAAGCAGGCTGGAGGTGGGAGCCCGTCAGTGGCCCACTGTAATCCCCCTGTCAGCAGCCTGCGAACCACCCGCCTTCCCCAAATATTTGCTCTCTCAGGCTGCGGGCCTCCCCTCCCTGCCTGCCTGATCCCCACTTCGTGGGATAAGGGCATGCTCTCGAGAGGCACCCAGCCAAGCAAGTCTTCCAATCCTCCGAAACTCCAAATGCGGGGGCGGGGGGGGGGGGGGGAATGTGGCTCCTCTCACTTTCACCACATTGCTTTGTGTTCCCTCCCTCCCTCCCTCCCTCCTTCCCAGAAAAGAACTTCCAAGAAAATATTTTTTTTATCCTTTCTAAAACTCGATCACTTTGTGTGTAGTGTACATCCTGTTACTCAAACTCTTCATGCTCTTCCCCCCCCCCAACTCCTGCCACCCCACTTGTTTATAAGACCTGGAACAGTTCCAGAACAGTTCCTCAGTGCACCCACTTTTGGCACTCACTGCAGATCCTGGGCTCCCCTCCAGTCCTCACCCCACAGGACTGCAGGATCACAGGGCAAGGGGTAGAGCCCACCTTCCTCTCCCCCACAACTCAGGAAGTCAGGATGGGGGGGGCGTGAAGGTGCCCTGTACTTCCTCCTCCCCTTGCAAGCACCCTCATGCCAGAGGCCTAGCCATGGTGAGCGGCACCTGCCATCCCAGCCTCCAGAGGAGCCATCAGCCCACAAGTTGGTTGGTTCATGCCCAGCCTGACAGATTTATTTTTACTCTTTGGCTTCCACACACGTCTCCCTCAAGCACTGGGTGCAGGCAGGCTGCTGAGTCAGTAGAGTAGCTGGAGCCGGGAAGGCGTCGCTTGTTGCCACCACAGTTCGTGACTGGTTCCATCCAGGGAGGGCCAGAGAGCCACATCCGAGGGTGCAGTCCAGAGCTCGCTGCGGTGTCTTGGCAAGGCTCCTCGCAGCCGCCTTTTGCACCATGCACATGGCCCAGGTTGGGGCATGTCACAGAGCAGAGCTGCAAGGCAGAGCACCGGAAGACAAAACCGTGTGAAGGCAGGACCAGGCCGCGCAGCAAACCGCCTCCTGCGACGCCAGCCAGGTGGGACGAGGGCTGCACGGCTGGGGGCTGTGGTCCCCCACACAGACTGGTGAGGATGTTGGAAAACCCGGATTCATACAGTAGATGTGCATGCATGATACACACAGCTCGCCTTTCTCCCTCCTTGCCAGCCTGCCTGCCCTCCAGCTCGGATGCTTGGGCGTCATCTCACGCTCACAATGACCAAGGCTGAAGGTCTTCTTCCCCGCCCCCGAAGCTCTCCTCTCCGTAGCCACTGGTTGCAACCCCACCCATCCTTCTCCCCAGGCTCAACGACTGCGCTTTCTCTTTCACTCTCCTCTCTCCCTCCTGCCTGCTGCCACATTCAGCCTGCTGCCAAATGATGCCACTTGTCCCATTACAACATTGCACAATCACAGCCCTTCATCGCTGCTCCTTCGGCAACCCCCCCCCATTCATGCATTGCTCCCCTTGAGAGCTGCAGTGCAGCCCCCTCCTCACTGGTCTTCCATGAGCTCATCTAAGCCCCCTTCATGTCTGTCCAGCATTTGATGCCCAAACCATTCCCCTCTCTTGCTGCCCCCTTCCTGACAGCCCTTTGCTGGCTGCCAGTCACCCCCCAAGTACAACATCCTTTGTGGCTGTGCCCCTTTCTGCCTCTCCGGCTGCCTGGGACCTGTGCTCCCCCAGCCTCACGACCTGCTGCCCTCCTCGCTTGCTGCCACTTGGAACTGCCTCCCAGAGCAGCTGGGCAAGGCCGACTCCCATCACAGCCCTCCTCCAAACCCCTTGCCCGCAAAGCCGTTGGCACCACTGGCCCTGCTCACACTCCCTGCTGGCACCAACAGCCCAACCCTGCCCCACTCCCCACATGGCCAGGCACTGCAACCTGGAGGTCCTATTCACAAGAACAGCCCTGCTAAGACACATGGATGGACATGCTTTGAACAGCACTGCGCTGTGTGCAGTGGGGCTTCTGGTCTAAGCTGCATCCTCGGAACAAGCATGGGGGGCTGCCCAGTTTCGGAATGTCCTATTAGGGCACCTGACCAGCCCCTTTGGGAAAGAGAACCCTGGACCAGATCTGAGTCTGAGCCAGTCAGCAGAGTCGTATTTTAGTGACAGCAACTATGGAACCAGACGGGACTCCTTTGTCTGCATTCACACATAAGCCCACAAAGCTGCCCTCTCCGCCAGAGCCACTCGCTCTGCAGCTTTCCAAGCCCATATCCAGGCCTGCTGATCTGACAAGATCCATCTTCCTTAAGGTGCTACTACTTGTTAGCTTTCCATTGGCTCATCTCCACCGCCTCCCTTCCGCCCAGCACACTGCTGCCCAAACCATTTCTGAGCCTGCCACTCAGATCCCGTTGCTGGCTCCCATCAGCTCTTCCTTGTCCCTACCTCCCAGGCCCTCTGTGGCCGCACCCACCCCTACCTCGCAGACCTCATACCCCACAACTGTCCTGCTCCTCTGGCCTCACCACCTGAGTCCAAAAATCTCTGGCTTCCCTCATCCACAAGCCATACAATATTATTCATAGCAAAAAGAAAGTCATCTCTTTGACAAATGACTCATCCCAGCGGTCTTTGAAGCACCTTCAATCATCCTCAAATTTAGTTGTCCCAATAGGGACAAACTGCAGTGCTGCAACAGTTCCACAATTCATTTGTAAATACCAGCTGAGTTTGTCCTAGGCAGCCACTCCTTTCAAGGAGGGATATTTGCATACAGCAGACTAGCAGCAAGTCACAGAAATGACGGTACCCTCCTTCCTTGCTGATCCCTGCCTCCAGTTCCCTACCCTTCCTCTGTTGTTTCCTGTCTGTCTATTGTAATTGTAAGCCCCTTGGGGCAGGGACCTACCCTCTCATGTGGTGTAAAACGCCATGTATCCATGATGGCGCTACAGGCACAACAACAAATAGTACTGATCTACGATTAGGAATACTTCCCCTACATTTCCAGGCTTCTCACCCTTCTGGGCTCTGCACTGTTTCAATCCCTCCCTTAATAAGCTTTAGGAAATATGGCCTTGGCCAGGCGGATGGGGTGGGCTTCTTACCGTTAATGTCATTGGAGACAAAAGATGCATTTCTTCGAACAGGGACATCTTTTTGGTTCCAGGCTGGAAGTCCCTGAAAGGATACTCTGAAGAAAAATTGGGCACAGAATGTGTGAATATTCCCTTTGCTTTAAATGGGGATGCCACATGAATTCATTTCAATCAAGTTGATTTCTGGGCCAATGGGGCGGTGAGGGGCAGGAACAGGGTAGAGATGGGGGCAGGATGGAGGGTGGTGGTATTGATGGCAGTGGCGTGGGAGAGATCCTATCCCCCTTCCTCACCTCGTTCACCCAACCCAGATCCACTCAAATGTGCACCAGCAAAATGGCTTGTGCAGGTCCAAGTAGACCCAGCAGACCAGTGTGAGGTTATCATGGGGCAAGGGAACAAATGTTCCCTTAGCCCAAGGAAGCTTCCAGAGGCCAAAAGTCCCCCGCAAGGACAGTGTTGTCCTTTGGCTGTCCTTTGGTGTGGACCCTCCCAGTAACACCCCTACTGCATCCTGAGGCTTACAAAATTATGCATGGGGTGGAGAGAGAAGTTCCTCTCCTGCTCTTCCAACACTTGAACCAGGCTGGGCCACCAAGGCAACTGACTATCTGGCGGAAGATTCAGGATAGACAGAAGGAGCGAGGGATGTCTGCACAGCAGCACATCATTACTCTGTGGGATTCCTTGCCCAAGACGTGGAATCCATTTGCGAGGGTGACTTTAAAAGGCGGTTGGACAAACTCGTGGAGGAGGAGCAGCTCTGTCGCGGGCCACCAGTGGCACAGGCCACACGCTGCCTCCAGATCCAGAGGCGGTTTGTGTCCTTCGAACCCCAGTTGCAAAGGAGCCCTGGCTGCTGCTGGTGGGTCCTGTGGGGAGTGGGGAGCAGGACTAGAGAGGCCTTTGGCTTGGCCTGGAAGGGCTCTTTGAAAGTCCTGAGTTTGAAAGTTCCTGGCTACAGGTGACTAGAAAACTGTCCCTCTTTACCCTAGTCTTTTCCGGTGGCTATTTGCTGGTGTTCTTCTGCATCTTTTTAGGTAGTCCTTTTGGGACAGGGAGCCATTTAGTTATTTAATTTTTGTCTGTAAACCGCTTTATGAACTTTTTTTGTTGAAAAATGGTACAGAAATTTTCTTAATACTAATCTCAATACTAATAATCAGAGCCAGTACTAGAACTCCGATTCAGTTGTGTAAGTGTCATCACATTGGCCACTTGTTTTTTTTCTTTTCTTATGTTGGTTACTGATTTGCTGGGTGACCTGTACTGTTCTATAGTAAAACAAACAAAGTTAATGGGGGTGACACCATGAGTTACAGCACCGGGTGACACCAACCCAAGTGATGCCCCTGGTGGAAAGCTTGGGTGTTGTTGGTCATGGGCTTAGAGTACTTTTAAAGTGGACCCCAGAACCTGTTGGGTGGAGAGGAGGACATGTGGGGATGGGCAAATATGGGGTGGTGGTGGTGGTGGTGGAAGATGTCTTATGATAGAAGGAGGAAGCTGAGTAGGGGGGCAATAGGTGGAGGATTACTATGGGGTACATTGTGAATTCTGGAGGGACTGGGGACTGGGAATAAGAGGAGGTGTTAGAATAATTCTGTGAACATCTAACTATTGTTTATAATCACAGCAGAAAAAATGTTCTCATGGGTTTTGCTTGTATGCAAAATCTTTCAGGTCACACAGAGTTCCTGCACTTGTTGGAGGAGGGGTTGGAAGTTAATGCAAGGGTGGGAAGTTTGGGCATTGTTGGCCACTGGCTTCAATGACTTTTAAAGTGGATTCTCATGATGGACTATACAGTAGATCTATCAGTCGTCATTAACCATGATGGCTCCATTGAACATCCAAATGCAGGGGCAGTGCAATCCAAACCGTTCCTCGTACCAGCCTTTGACTGTTGCAAATGCACCATCAAGTGCATTGGCACCATTTTCTGACGAGATTGGCCAGCACACGGATATGTACTGGCCTTGCGGAGCCAGCACCTGGGCCCAGAGCCCCGAAGGTAAGGCTGGACTTGCAAGGCCAGCACATGGACTTCAGGTGGGTGGTGGGAGGTGGAACCGGGCAGGGGAAGGGCGGAATGAGGTGGAGGGAGAGCAGAGTGCAGGCGGGCCCGGGGGCGGGCCAGCCCCGGGAGAGGGGTGGAGGCAGGATCCTAACCTCTGTTCCCGGCCTAGGTGGCCCCAATTCAGCTGCATGGAGTTGTGATCCGGGCCGCTGCACGCTACAGCCACTTACTTTCTTGAGCCCTTTTCCTCCATCTCTCTTCCTGAGAACTGGGAGAAGACGCTAATCCGCTTCGGTCCCACTCTCCCCATTATGGCACGGCGCTGTGGTGCCGTGTCCCGGAACGGTGGTCATGGGGGAACCAGAGAAGAGGGACAGTTACACTAGATGTGAGCCACCTCTTCCCCCCTGCTCCCCCCTCCCCAAGCGCACGGCAGCATGGGGTTGTCCACAGGCCTTTCGGCACTGGCCAAGCTCTGGCCTGCTGCCCTTGGAGGCCTGGAGGAGCAGCCCAGCCTGTGCCACTTGCAAGGAGGCCTCACCTCGGCAGAGGATGCCCTGGAGCGGGGCACCATGTTGTACTGGAGCCAGGGGGGTGGGCCCTTCTGCAGGAGGGTTGCCAGGCGGGCCCACAGGGCAAAGACTGCATTGGGGTGGTCTTGGTGCAGCTGCAAGTAATACACTTTCTGGGTCACCATCTGAAGGCACAGGATACGTTGGGCAGCGATGTGGACAAAGAGCCGGACAGAGCGGAGGGGGAGCATCCTGGGTGGAAGCAAGAGAGGCCGTCGGAGTCAGGGCAGTGGCCCAAAGATGCCCCAGGCAAGGCGCCACCGGACCTTCTCGCCTGCATGGTCAATGTGTGATTTCTGTTGAGTTCAAGGTGTGCTGGAGACAGGAATCGAGAGGAGTGTGCTTGGGGCGGAGGACCTGCCTGGAGAGCAAGGGCCAGTGTAATCACCCCACTTTCCTAATGGCTCCATGGAGATCAACACTCAAATAGGCCAATCCTGTAGCTTGCCCCACCATAGCATGCAGCCTGGTCAAAACAGGCTTTACTGCATGTTATTGGGGGCGGGGGGGGCAGATCAGGAGGCTTGGGAGGGAAAGGGAATTGTTTCTCCTTACCCCTCCATAAACCTCCTGCTCACCAATGGGGACCCAATCCTATGCAACTGTCCAGCGCCGATGCAGCCATGCCAATGGGATATGCACCGCATCCGACAGTGGGGGGGGGGAGCAGAGTCACAGTTTCCACATCAAGGAAAGGAAACATTTGTTCTCTTACCTCGGGGATGCACTGTGGCGGCATCAGTCCTGGAAAGTTGGACAGGATTGGGCCCTGGGTTGCCTTGTACCTGCACCGGCTCTTTAGCTTGCACAAGTCCAAGAAAACAAAGGGGGTGTTATTGGCCCCTCCCAGAGGGAATAGCATCTGGCACTAGTCGCCTGTGCTAGGTGCCATCCCCTCCCACTTCTGTCACGCCAATTAAACATATAATCTACAGGTTGGCCTAGACAAGTCGGGCTGCAAATTTAAACAAAGGCATGTTTACTTCTTCAATTCAAATTGAGCTTTCATGCCTCCAAAATTCAAGTGGAGCCTTCCAGCCCCAGATCCAGCTGGAACAGCATATTGGGTATCTTGTGGCCACAGCCACCTCCTAAGGACTCCTGAATTTGGGAGAAACAATGTGTACAAAACAAAGGAAACGTTTTGCACCTCTGACAGTCCTCCCCACCACCATGGGTAAATAAAACTCCATCGCGATGACATCAGACCTCCAGCCAGCTATTGCACCCAGGATGGGAAAAACAAATGCAGAACCCAGCAGGGGTCCTCCTCAACTAGAGGATCCCCTGCTTGAGTCACCCCACCTACAATGCCATAGGATTCTAAGGGGTGAAAGTCCATATGCACCCTGAGGACTAGAGCCTTGTGATCTTCACTCCATCATCCATCACACAACCTTGCTGTTGCATAGTGCTAACCCGCTGGTGCTGCACTAGGCCACTCCACATTCCAGCTGGCACCTAGGATCAGGAACACCCCACCACTCCCTTTCCTTTCCAGCCTTTTCTCTCTCTCTCTCTCTCCCCCCCCTTCCCCGCTACTGAAGCTGTTGAACCTGGAGGCAAACTCACGTCACAGCTCCCCCTACAAAACTGCTCACGTTCCACTCGCAGCTGGTTGGCTTTGGACCTTCACCGGGGAGAGCCAGCGCTTTCCACCTGGGCTTTCTTGCTTTGGGCAGCGGCATCAAGCGACTTTCCCCATTTCCCCAGCAAAAGAGTGAAACAGAGATCCAGGACGAAGGTGAAGCCACCACTAGGTGCTGCTGTGCCCGTTCCATGGGGATGGAAGGACAGGCTACGTGACACAGCTGGGCCTGGAGCCAGAGCCTCAGCCAGCGGAGTGGGAAGCTGGGAGTCGTGAAGTTGCTGACAGGGCTGATCAATATCCTGCACAATCCCAGAAGCAGGTGTGCTGTGAGACCCCTGCTGTGCACGCTGAAGGTCTCTGGTTCAGTTGTTGCCCCCCCCCAACCCTGGTGCAGCTTCAAGTACAGCTGGGAAAGAGGCTTCTCTGCCCAAACCCCTGATGAGCCACTGCTGGCCAGTGTAGACAAGGCTGCACTGGTGCTCTGACTCCATTGGAAGGAGATTCACAGCCAGGTCCCTTTGTCGTTTTCATAATGCCCCTCTCGAGGGTTTCTGGACAATGCTTTCGTTGGAACCCCCAGGAGAAGGAGCAAGCTGGCCAGAGGAGGACAGAGAGCAGACACATCAAGTACTGGGGGGGGGGAAGCAGGTGATATGGGGACCCAGCTCTCAGAGCAGGGCTGCCTCGAGGGCCCCCACAGTTGTCCCTCTGAGAGGGTGGCAGAAGTTGCCCTTTATGTGCAATTGTTCCCTGAACCCACACATCCCCCTCCTGCCTAGGTAAATGGATGCCACAACCCTCCCCCCCCCCCCGCCACCGCTTACCTGGTCAGGTCTAGACAGGAGGCTGCAGGGCTCCTGGCCTTGTCCTCACTCAGCAGGTCTCTGTCCAGGTTCTTGTGCTTGGCCATCAGCAGCACGTTGGGGAGTGGGAGCCTGGGGTCCGAGGAGGTCACTCCCATGGCCACAATGGTGGGCAGGTTGGTGATGCCCACCCACTTCCCCTTCTTGGTGACCTGTCCAAAAAGAAAGGCCCGAGCCCCAGGTCGGCAGGTGAGGACCACGTGCCCCCACCACAGGCCCCTTCCCCACCTAGAGAGAGCACAGAGCCAGGCTGTGAGGTGGTGGTGGAGCTGAGCCTTTGGTGCTCAGCACCTGCAGGATCCCCTCCTTTGAAACCGGCAAGGAGAGAATCTGTTTGGCTCCTGGTGGTTCTACGACTGACTCTGAAACACCCTTGAGAACGCCCCCGGGTGGGGGAGGGGAGGTACCTGGACAAAGTTGCTCTCGAACACCACTGAGTTGGGGAAAAGGTTGTAATCCGGGGAATGGAGGAGCCGGCCGAGCAGCCCCTCCTCCAACGGAAGCTTCATGCCAGCCACCGCGTCCCCTTTGGCCATGGGGAGGCGTTTGGGAGCACAAGTCAAGAGGTCAGCAGGCCTTGGGGCCTCCGGTGTTGGCCCTCCCTGGCTCAGTGGGCAGTGCTGATGTGATCCGGGCAGCTCTGGGCCAAGCAGACTGGTCACCTGGCTGGGGCTGTGATGTCACACTGACTGGCTGCCAGGTGTGGCTTCTTCCTTGGAGCAGAGCAGCACAAGAGGGCCCTGTTCACCACACGAGAAGTCAGCTTTGGCGTTCACTCCAAGTTCTTCCTGGGGCCAGGAAGTCAAGGCAAAGGACGTTCCCGTGCCTGGCTGGCATTCTGCAACCAAACCCCAGAGGATCGCACCCTCAAACACTCCCCCAACATCATTTGGTCCTTCCCGCCCCGCCCTGCATCAAGAGCATGGCACCTTTTACTGAAGGCAACCAAGAGGCACCCGCTGGGCTGGCAGCACCCGTCCACCAGGCCATTGGAAGTGATGGCTTTTCTTACAACCATGCCCTTGTGGCCTGTCTTCAGAGAAGGAGGGGCTCGGCTCCCCTACATGCAACTGGGATCCAATATCTTCCAAGCACCCCAAGTCCCTCTTGCCCCAGCTGCTAGCAACACACCACCAGGTGGGTTAGTGGAAATCTAGCCACAACATGGCTGGCTTCAGAGGGTGGACAGAGTCCATTCAAAAGGGTGGAAACCATCAGCAATTCGGGGTGCTGCTATGGACTCTATTTGGCTCCCCTACCACAGTGCAAACAGCCCACACGGAGATGTGGGGTAGCTAGTCATCTTCCTCCCCATCACCTCTTGTGGGAATCCTAGCTCTCACCAGCACTGTGCCAGGCTAAGGACACACAGCAGCCAGGTCTAAGGCACAGGCAATTGCAGGGGTGAAGGTAAGAGGCCAGAGGCTAGGCCTTAGTGACCCTGATGTACCCCTTAAGCTAAGGAACAAGGTCTTCTTGGAGTGGTGGCAGGGGGGGCAGAAACATGTGTAAAACTCAACCCTTTTCTACTTATCACTAGTCCTCTATGATCCTTGCAGGAGGTGTGGTCCCTAATACTGACTATGCAGTTAACTTCCTTCTTCCTGTTAGAATATGATCGTTTTTTCAAGCATTCAGGCTGCCTGTAGCCTGCCTCCACGTCGCTATAAGCTTGTACACTTATAGTGACCTGTAAAAGGAAGAACATTTTTGCCCCTGTAAAGTTCTAAACAACATTATTGGGCATGTGGTGAACCCCTCCCCCAGATCAGCAGATAACAATTGGCAGGTACCAGATCTGGGGATACAGATCCGGGGTTTAACCATAGAGATGCAGTGGCTAGAGTGGCACCATCCTGTCCTCCATACAAAATCATGACAATGGAGGTGGCCATGTAATGTTTTCAGGCATCAAGCTCAAGGGAAAGATTGCTAGCTTAGTGAGTGTGCTAGAATCTGAAAAACAAACGCAACCCAATTGAGCTAGAAGTAGATGAAAAAAAAAAGCTCTCTAGCGCTTCTAGTGCTGGAAGCTGAAAAATGAACGCAGCCACTGTTGCCTCCCTCCCTTCCTCCACACACTCTCAATTCCTCCCAGACCTTTGCAGGAGAAGGATGCGGGGGGCATGTGCTCTGTCTCCACAATGCCAGAGCACATCCCCCTCCCCCACACTTCCACACAAGAACAGCTCGTAGGGCTCTCTGTGCCAAAGTAGTAGGAACCTCAGAATAATGCAACTGTGTGTAAAATATTTGTCTTTTGAAGCCTTAACCAGCCTCCGCTCCTGTGTATGTTTATTGATAGCAACTAGCTGGGGGGTCTAATTCAGGGGTCTCCCAACTTTTCAGTACAAAGGCCACATCGTATATTTTACACATTTTCACGGGCTGAAAAAGATCAGTTTTATAAATGAATGAATAAGTTTTACTTGGCTTTTTCTTGCACAGACCCCACCATGGATACTTGAAACCATGGATAATGTGACAGGGGAAAATCAGTGGTTTTGCTGCAACAAGATAAAAAAAAAAGAGATGTGGTTAATGTTCCCCTATCTTTTTAATAGGAGTCCCAGTTCCCATGGTATCTGTGGATAACTGAAACCGTGGATACTGAATCAGTGGATACCAGGGCACACCTGTAATTAGCATTATATAATTGTGAACAAAAGAGAAATGTGACAATTACAAAGAAACAATGGCATGAGAAATGATATACAGTCGGCCCGCATTAACTCGGATGAGGAACCCACAGATTCCAGCATTCACTGGTCCCCCTGAACCTGTGGGGTGGGCTGACCTGGACCCTCAGGAGGCAAGGGGAGCTGCTCTCCCCTTGCTGGACAACAGTGCCCTGGTCACATGTGTCCTGGTATTGGACATCTACAGTACATGCATTGAAGTCCACTTGCCAACAGCCACACCATGGATTCTGGCGCAACAACAGATGGTATTAATAACTCTGCAGAGAATCACAGTTCATGTCCCTGTGGCAGTGGTGCAGTCCTGAAAACAACATGGATTCTGATGAGTGTGGCCACCCGTGGCAATGGTTGGAGCCCCTGGCAACATTCACCCAGAGGGAGAAGACACCCAGAGAACACTTCTGAGTGTGGCTGCAGACAGAATCCTCCAGTTGGGGATCTGCCTGCGCATGGTCTTTCAGGCCCACACTGGGGATTCTCCATGATTCAGGCCACACTGCAGGAGAAAGGGGGATGGAGGGAAGGAAGGTATGGACCTTCTTCTTGCCAAAGCTGAAGGCTACTAGTTAAGGCTACTTAACCCAGAAAGCTACTAGATAAGGCGAATCCTGAATGCCCTTTCATTGCTGCAGTGCCAACCACGACCACACAGGGGCAGGCATTCAGCACAGATCTGAGCTGGGACAAGAAGCTGAACTGGGAAGAGACAGACACCCCCTTCCTTTTGCATATACCAGGGAGGGAGGGAGGGAGGCCAAAACCAACCAACAAGAGAGGATGGAATCAAACAATGCAGCTACAAAAAGCTGATAGCCAGGACACTAGCAGGGGAAGAGTGACTCAAGGTCATAAGCAAGGGCACAATCACACATAGACACAGGACACATAGTCTTGAAAGCAGGCCTCACTGAACACAGTGGAACTTACTTCTAAGTAGACATGTCTAGGTTTGCTCTGTAACTGTCCAGCCCCAACCAGCCACCAGCACAAAATCCATCTGTCATACCCTAAGAACACCAAGAGAGGCCATGGAAACCCAGATCCGGAAAGTGCCATTGGTTGACATCCAAGGAGCCCATCACAGCACCCACCCAGCTCCTATACTGGCAGCCAGAGAAGCACCACCAGGGTGCAGGACCAGGCCAATGGGCAGCCAATGTTGGGGGAACACTCGCTTGCCAGCCCCTAGGAATGAGCAACACACCAACATATTGCCTCCAGGACAGACAGCTGGATAGACACACAAGGAGGCCATAGTACCTCCACCACCTCTGGGAGCTACAGGGCTGTTCAGCAGCAAGGGGACAAAAATGATGCCCTGCCAGGAACTCCAAAGAAGACCCTGTGGGGGCTATGGGCTTAGCATCAGAACCAGTCTTCAGCCCCAGAAGTCAGGCTTCTCTAAAGGCAAATAGCAAAGTAGTCAAAATGAGACCGTCATCCACAATGAACTTTGTGACTTACTGTTGCAGAGATTTCAGACTTAGGGAGGCTTCCAGCAGAGGAAGTGTGGCAGAGAGGAAAGTGGTGGGTTGGAGCATCTCTGATGCCCCCCCACTTTCAACCACACTTCTCTGCTGCTCTGTCCCCCTCTTCCTCTTCCAGTTTGGGGCAGATTGGGGCAGAGGCCAGGCAAGGAGTGGGCATGCGCCCCAGGCACCAGGAGGGCTGGGGCAATCCCTGTGCAGTAACAAAACACATCAGTACAGGAAGTCCTCCTGGCTGTTCTCAGTTGATTTGGGCTATGCAAGGCTGCTGCTGTGGGTCCTCTCTTTGTCCCCTCAAATATCCCAGAGCTGGGGGCAATGTGTCCATTTGAGAAGAGTGCAAAGATGTCCGAAGTGGAAAGCATTAGACATGCATCCAAACTGCAGCTGGATATCCCCACATCTGGAGGGTATGTACCGGCCCTCTGGGCCAACCCAGAGGAAAGGCCACAGGTGGGATCACCCCTTGCCCCCACACCATGCCCTTGCACATTTAAAAGGGAAAGCCCTGAAAAGCCGTTGGAGAGAGTGGTCTGGGGAGAATGGCCTGCCTCTCCCCAAAGAGGGCCGTGTGCAGCCCTTGGAAGCTCCCAGGTTTTGTAGGCAACCAGAACAAGAGGTGAAGCAAGCCCCTACCTTGGCAGCAGCTGGTGACTGCCTTTTCCTGGGTTGGGGACCACAGGGTGCCCCCGTCTGCCAACCAAGCTGGGTGCAACTCCTTACCTGCCAGTGTCCAGAAGGAAGTGTGTATGCGTGCATGCATGTGTGTGGTGGGATGGGGCAGAACTGCCAACCATTGCAACTGACTCTTCATTGGGGCATACCACCCCCGGGATCCAATCGCCCATCTTCATGACCAGGGAACGAGTGGCACCCCTCCATAGCTGAGTGCCAAGTACCCATCCCCAGAAGCATCTCCAGCCCACACTTGTTTCTCACCTCAGTCCCGGGTGGTGGAAGCAGCAGCAGCAGGAGACCCAGGGAGCTCTGTGCTGAGTGCCGCATGTGGCTGGGCTGTTGCTAGGTGGTGATGCTCTGGGGGACTGTGATGGCGTTGTCTAGGGCTTCTTTGGGAACAGGACCAAGCCTTGGTGTCGAAGGCATGAAGTCAGTCACAGAGGGCTTCTGAGCTTGTGCAGAGTGTGGCGTTACTGTATCTGGGATTGGTAGGCAGGGCTTGCTGGCAACCTTGACTCTGACACTCCTTATCCCGCAAGTTTGCCACTAGCCGGCTGTGGGAGTGGTGCACTGTAGGAGACACAGGGCCCATGTTTGCACATTGCTGGGATTCCTCTCCGCCATTGACCCTGCCTCCTTCTGTTTTGCAGGCGCCTCCCCATCCTCCCTCTGCAGCATGCTAAAAGTGCCTGCCTAAAACCCTTTTTGCCCTCCTGCCAGCCCTTCTCTATATCTGACTTCTGGTCTCCCCAGCTGGGGCTTCAGTACTGGGGTGGTACTGCTGTGCCGTTTTTCTGAAGTCATGCTGGAGTCTATCGACAGGCAGCCTTCTATGCCAGCAAGGCGGTCAGTGTGCCCATCTGTGTGGAGGTCCACTAGTGTATCTTGAGGATCGGCTTGGGCCGTTGGACCTGGAGCATAGATGTGGAGTGGACCTGGACAGTGTCTTGGGTTGGCTGGTGTGATGTTGCAGCCCTCCTGCTGCCATGTCCGTGGCTCCTCCTGTTTTCACATCTCCTGGGAGAGTTGGCTCAGGAATCCCAAACAACAGGCCTATCACTGCTGCCGCCACCATCAACTGTGTCAACAGTCTCTAGCAAAGGGCCTTGACAGAGGAGTGGTGGCATCCCCCAGGCCATGCAACAGCCAGCGATGTGCAGACGGTGGCTTCAGAGGCCTGACTGTGGGCTGAAGCTGATGGTCCATATGGAACTTCCAACATTTGGGACTTGACTGCATCCCTTCCAGTGAGATTGTCGTAGATCTTTTAAAGAAATAGCTTCTATTTATCTGCCGCACTGCTCTTGATTTATATGTAGAGCCTACTGATTGGCCACCAAGTCCCTGCGCATGAGATTGTGTGGATTTGGAATTGAAGCCATTCAAGCTTGCATGGGGACGTAGTGGCCGCTTGGTATATCGTCTCAGTTGTTCTTTTTTGTGGCTGGGAGTCCCCTAAGGCTGGTGCGTCCCACCAGTGGAACTGGAACTGGCCATTTTCTCTTAAGTGGAATGGCACAGAAATTAGTGCCCCAACGGTGCTGCAGCAATTGCGGTGCTGCAGGGGCCAAGGGGCATTTCAACTTACCTAGGGGGTGGGGGTCACTGGTCTCCAGGAGGGTCCTGGAGGCTCTCAGCCCCCTCTGCAAGCTGCCCTGCAGCTGCACAGGGCTCCAATTGCTCTGTGCAGCCACAGGGAGGCTCACAAAGGGAGTTGCACGCTGCCAGAACCTTCCCAGAGGCCAGTGTGACCCCCCAGGTAAGTTGAAATGTCCCTTGGTCCCCACGGTACCATGATCACTGTGATGGCATCAGAGCAAAAAACCCCACCCCCACCCCCACGAACACCACTGTCCCAAAGTACGAGTAGGAACCACTGCCCTAAGGAGTAGAATGCCTTTTTAGGCAGAAAGGCGGGGTAAAAATCTTTAAAATAAATAAATAAAAATAAATAGAAAGGCGGGATTAAGCTCCTTTGATACATTTCTTTTCTCATTCTGTCCTGAGTCTTTGGGGAAGGCTGGACCATACCTTGCAGTAGAAAAGCAAAGGGTCCAGGTAGAGGACACTGACTTGGGGTCACAGAGTTCAGTGTCCTGGTCAAGCCAGAAGGTCACCTTGCACAGCCCTTTGTTTTGTTGTCGTCTTGTGGGATCGATAGTTCTGATGCAGCCAAGCCAACAAATATTTGCTAGTCCTTCTGCCCAGAGTGTGTGTGTGTGTGGGGGGGGGGACAAGGACGGTGTCCAAACAGCAACTATTCCACGTGTAACATACAGAAACAAGAACACTGTTGGAACAGGTGAGATGTGCAATGCCAGCCCACGGAAGTCCCCCAACAGTTCTGCAGAGGAGTGTTGCTGCCTCTCAGCCATGAGGGCCAGAAACTTGATGTAAAAAAAGAATGCCCCATTGGTATGGCTGCATTGGCACTGGAATGTTGGATAGGATTGGGCCCTGACTGCTTTATCTGGGAGACCTGGGATCAAGTTCCTGCACAGGCTTTACAGCACAAGCCTGTGCATGTCTACTCAGAAGTAAGTCCCACTGTATTCAGTGAGGCTTACTCCCAGGAAAGTGTGCATAGGAAGGATTGTAGCCTGTGTGCAGGTAGGCCAGCTGGCCTCTCTCAGCCAAACATACCTTCTGAACCAGGACAACTCTACCCTAATGAATGTGAGAACGAACTCCCCCGCCCCCCCCCAGGTTAAAATGAAAAGGCGCAGCATGTGGTCGAGGGAGGGAACCTGGGAATCTTCTCAAAGTGCACCACCGTCCAGAGCGCATGAAACACTTTCACAGGCATCATGCACTGTTAGTGAAGCCTACAAGCCTTTAGCCACCAGGGATCCCAAATGCAGCGGCCCAGGGACTAGCCAGAGCAGGGTGCCTCAAGTGGTCATCTTGATCAAGAGAAGCTGGCTGGGCAGGAGCTCAAGAGGTAGCAGGTCAAATGGCTAAAACAAATATTGACATGTGGTGGCCAGGAGCATGAGACCCATGGAAGAAGAGAGGTCAGGATAGCAGTGTCCAAATGCCACCTGGCAGCTGTCATTTCTCCCTGGCGACAACAAAGGAGCACCTCGACATGGTTAGCTCTGTGGAGCTGGACGGAACCACCTTCAGGGCGAAGGCAGGGTCCTCTCTAGTGGCATAGCTAAGGCATCCCCTGGGGTCAACGTAGATTTTGTAGCACCCCCCATGGGCGATCCTGGCAGGGGGTCGGTGCCTGGGGGTGATAAGAAGTGTGGGGGCACTCCAGAGGTGTGCCCCCCACAGCAGATGTTGCCCCCACCTCCCTGCAGCATCATGCTGCTTCAAAGGGGCAGGAAGCCCATCAGAGCACGCCTGGTTTCTCTTAGAAGCAGCCACGGAAGCTGCCATTCAGAGTGATCAGACACAGCTCCGAAGCACCGCTCGGCCCCTCCCAGAGGCGTGGGGGCCCTTTGGAGCCACGCCGGGTCACTCCGGGAAGTGACTTCTGTGGCAGAAACCACTTCTCAGAGCGACCAGACATGGTTCCAAAACACTCCTCCTCAGTGGGTGTTAAGAAAATCCACTTTTTGTTCCATAAGGCAGTTGTGTTTTCTTTTTCTGGTTAATTGACCAAAACATTTGATAGAATATAGACATTTCAATGTGGTTTGCTTCATTGCACTCTGCATTAAATTGCCTTTCCAATTATTTATAACATGATATTCATAATTATCGCTCTGAATATTCATTATTCATAATTACCAAGGTTTTCACAATTTTGGCCTTTAGTGTCAAGCTCAGCTTGTTGCCTCCCTAAAGCTTGTTGCCCAGGGCAATTGTACCCCCTGCACCCCCTTAGCTATGCCCACTGGTCCTCTCTCAAGGTGCTGAGCAGGCAGGTACAAAAGAAGCAAAAGAAGCAAACTGCCCCAAGCTTTCTCTTGCAAACAAGACTAATTCTTAGCTCCTTGATGTGAGTTTTTCTGAGCTCCCTGCTCTGAGAGGCCCTTTCTGTGGCACAATCACTGCTACCCCCAGGCTGCCTGTGGCTGAATGTGACCTGAACTGCATAGGTGGGAGATGATCTGCAGGGGACTGATCAGTAGGTAGGTGGCCCTGCCTTCCCAATTTTGGACTCCGGTCAAGGTGGATGTTTCCTAACCCTTGGACTTCAGCAATTATGTAATACCAAAATTACATCAGAGATAGGCTCAAGAGGGTGAGATGGGAGAATCGCCACTGTCATTGTTAAGGCCTCTTGAGAAAAAGCACTTTAAAGTTTGCCCAGCAGCAAAATTTATCCCATTGGCTGTCAGGATTGTGATGTCACAGGCTACAGTGATGTTGCAGGTCACAGGCCATGATGGGTAATGCAACCTTCATCTTTAGAAGTAAACTACTCAGAATGCCAGGTGCAAGGGAGTGGCAATGAGTTGCAGGTATCTTGTGTGCTCCCTGGGGCATCTGGTGGGCCACTGTGAGATACAGGAACCTGGACTAGATGGGCCTTGGCCTGATCCAGTGGGAAACTTCTTAGGTTCTTATGATGTCATTGTTCAGTTCTTGCTGGCATCAAGCACTGTAGAAAGGCCTTTGCTGGTGGATAGAAGAGAGCAATGGCAGGGAATGCCATTGGAGCTCTGCTAGAGCTGAGCAAAAGGAGATGCCATGGGGAATTGCTTGACTATGTTTAACAACAGTAACAAAGCATGTGCAGAGTGCCTTTTCTTCACTACCAGGATCCATAGCCTGTCTCTACTCACCCACCACCTCCCTCTCCTCCTTCAACAGCAGCCTTGACACAGCAGCGTTCCTTGAGGATGAGGAGAATGAGGATGAGGATGAGGAGAAGGCTGCAGCCTTGGGTGAGAAACGGGGGAGAAACTGTGGAACTCATAACAGCAGCAGGAGAGAAGCAGTCACATTAGCTGGAGGTAAGCAGAGCACACACACCCCCTTTAATCACTCTCCCGAAGGGCCAGGTTTGACTAGGAGGTGGGATGTCTGAGGTCAGGGGCCACTCAGAGGGCCCCAGCACAGAGGGCAAACAGGCCCCTTTGGAAGCCTTTCCCCACAAGTCAAAGGGATGCTGCGAGGGCCACAGAGGCCCTCTCCATGATGATGTCACAGGGCACTTCTTCACGGGTTGGGTTGAATCCGGTATCCCCACCCCGATTCCCAAAGCCTTCATGAGTGCAACTACTGCCCATTTCCCATTACTTTTAAACAGAAAGATACCATGAACGCAACCTACAGAAAGACAAATACAGAAGTAGTTTAAAGCCTGCCCCCAAAGCCTGGTTCTTGTTGCCACCAGGGTGCCTTTCTGGTCCTGGATTTTTCAGGAGGAAAAGAGCAGTCTGTACATGTGCAGGCACACTCTCGCCTTTACGAGTTCAGTCTGGAGGACCCTCGCGGGCCCAGAGCCTGTTCAGCTGTACTTGGCCCGCTGGTGGTGCAGCGGGGGAAGCGTGACTTCGAGGGGGCGGCGGCCAGGGGCTGGCAGGTATTACTCTGTAATATGGGGGCATTGCATGGATGCATTTTGGAGGGCGGACGGGGTGCCCCATTCGAGTTCCACGGAAGGGAGGGCTGGAGAGCGGGTCTCCCAAAGGCAGGCGGAGGCGCTGTCCCCGGGCAAGGATGGGAGAGCCGCTTGGCGGAGCCTCCGCTCCTGCCCGGGGGTGGAGACAGAACCGGGTTTGCAACACGCCGACAGGGAAAGGCGGAGGGAAGCGCAAATCCCCGCCGGCCGGCCGGCCGGCCGACGTGCTCGCAGAGCGAGAGTCAGAGCAAGAGCCGAGCAGCCCGCGGCGGCCGCTCTCGCCAGGTGTCCCGGGCAGAGGTCGCTTCGCGCGCGGCGCGGGGGGCCAGGCGCCCGCCCCGTCGAGGCTCGCCCTCCTCTGCCTCGCGCTGCCCGTTTCCGACCGGGCAGCGCCTTCCCCTCGCTCGGGAGCCGCTTCGCTCGCTCTGGCCATGGACGGACCGGCAGTGCCCTGCGGGGGCGAGGCGCCGCCGCACTACGATTACAGTCTGATCGTTGGACCGTTGCGGGAGCCGGCGCTGCCCGGCCAGAGGCTGAGGCGCCCCGGAGGGCCACCCAACGGCTGCGCGCCGCACCACGCGGGGCACGAGACGGCCGCGCAGAGGTACAACGCCCGCCTCCTGCAGGCCGGCTACGAGCCGGAGAGGTAAGGGGGGCGCGGCGGCGGCGGCGGCGCCAAACTCCAGGAAAGCGGCCGGGCCCGGGTCGGCTTGTTGCGGCGCAAGTGAAGAACAGTTGGAAACTTGTTCCTTTTGCCGACGCGCGGCTGGGGGGTGGGGGTGGGGGCTCTCACACGCGCCTCTGCCGCCTTCGCCCTGCCCCTCTCCTGCCTCCTGCCCCCCAGAATCCTGTGAGGCTGAGAGAGGAGAGCTGGGCTCTGACCCCCCACCCCTCCCGCCAAGCACCTTCGCACGCCCCGCTGCCCCCCTGGGTATGGCCCCTCGGCTGTGCCCCCTCCCATTTCTCTCCCACGTGCACAACTTCACCCTGCAGTTTGGGCCTCCCCAAGCTGGACCAAGACACCCGGGGGCCTGAGTTTACATCCCCTCCCACCACCCCCTCCACCGGGGCCCAGTCCATGGGGAAGGTCATCTGCGGAAGCTCCATTGGCAGAAATTGATCTGGGCAAGTGTTCAGTGGTTCATTTCAAGGAGGCAAGCGCAGGAGACCCTCCCAGTGGGCCAGATCCACCCAGCCATGCCCTGTTCCACTACTTGGGTACCAACCAAGCTCTGCCCAACGTTTCTTATCTCGTGTCTCGCACATAATGTAGTTGGTGTTCTGCCTGCAGTGTTACCCATGACAGTGAATGCTAGACTACTCTGTGGGCCTCCCATTGGGTCTGATCCAGCAGGGCTCCCTTCGATGCCTTCACAACAAACCTGCTGTTCCCATTTTACAGATGGGCACCAGAGCTGAGGGCAAGTGACTTGCCCAAGGCCAGGCATGATTGTGGCAGGGGTAGGAACAGTGCTTGCGTGTATGGAAAGGGGAGCTTTTGCAAGTGAGGGTTTGGCCAGGTGGCCAGTCTCTCTAGATGCCTCTGGGGGCACAGTGAGGATCTGTCTGTTTGCAGTTTGTGAAGTTGTCTGTTGGAGACAGGCACAGTGTGTGCTCTTCCTTCACTCCCCAAGAGGAGAGTCAAGCTCTCCTGAGATTACATCATTATGTCGGATGACAGGTGAATTGCAGCAGGACCCAAAGCTGCTTTTGCTGCTGGAAGCAAGTCAGCAGTTTCCATCCGAGCTTTGCTGGGGGTGGAGGGAAGTGGGGAAGAGTCTCCAAGGTCTCTGTGTTCATTCTGATAGTCCCTCCTTACCTGAAGAAAAAGAAAACCTTACCTGACTTCAAAGAAAACAAGCCCTGTTGCACTGGTGATGCTGGGGTTTTGACTTGGCCCTTCAAACTGCTTCAGAGGCCCCACAAGCAAGCAGCCTAGGATGGAGGGAGCCCCAAGGTGGAGTTCTGTCCGCACAATGTCTGATTCACTATCTGTGCAAGCACTCAGTAGTGTAGCTAGAGGGGAGCACAATGGTAAGTACTGCAGATGCCACAATGCACCATGTAAGCGCCCCCTCCCACTCGCCGTGGGAGCCATGGGGCAGGGCGGCAATGCACAGCTGCTCACTGAACTGAATCTCCTGTGCAGTGCTGTCATTGCCTGGAATGGCTCTGACGGCATGTTGAAGGGGCCGCTTACATAGCGCATTCTGGCGCCTTCAGTACTTACTGTTTTGCCACCCTCTAGCCACGCTACTGCAAGCACTGGGAAACCCTGAGTGGCACCAGGTTCCCACAGCATGCATATGAGTGCAATGTACACACAGCATTCATGCTTTCCCCTATGTGGAATATTCCTTCTATGCTGGGCAGTCACTATATTGATCTGACTTCTGCCTGGCTTATATTCTGGGAGGTGTGGGTGGTTGTGTTGGGCACTTTCCAGGCGAGGTTGGACATGGGTGGGCAGCGCTGTGGCAGGATGAAGGCACAGGGCCCACACACTCTTTACCTAGTCCTGTGACACCAAGGCTCAGATCGCTGGGCAGAGGCAGGGGGTGTGTACAGGTGGTCTTAACAGCACCAGGCTGGTGGAAAGTGCAACTTTTCCTGAATGCTTGAGAAGGGGCAGGATCAGAAACCCAACTAATCAATTGATGGATTATGCTCATTCTTTCTGCTGGGCCTAAAAGACTCAGCGGAGGCTGCATTTTGGAAGGAGAGATTAAAAACCTGCAGCCTGAAGATGCTACACCGACCACAATTCATGCTGAGGCATGATCTGT
Organism: Lerista edwardsae; assembly: GCA_029204185.1. Classification (NCBI taxonomy): domain Eukaryota; kingdom Metazoa; phylum Chordata; class Lepidosauria; order Squamata; family Scincidae; genus Lerista; species Lerista edwardsae. The sequence continues at coordinate 1,489,259 of JAJKFI010011615.1, forward strand.
TGGTGGTGCCATAAAACAAATGCCAACTTGGCTCACATCCTGGGGGAGGGGTCCCCCAAACTTTGTAGGATGTTGGCAGGATCCTGGATGAATCTTTGAGAATTGTCCTCTGTGCTGATCCCTCTTTCTCCAGTTCTTTACTCCTGGGATAGATGCCTGCTCTCTGGACATATTCTGCTCTGGTGGCCTGAAAGGATTATCTTGCAATGCTGGAAGTCCAGCTGCCTAATTTGCTGCTTGGTGGTCCACTGGTTTAGCCAGAAGTGTAGCTGGTTAGGAGACATAAAAAGGACTGCCAACTCTTCGGGCATGCCTGGCCCCCTTGTGTGTGCCGGCCTCTGGCCAGAGTCTTCCTGCCTGTTGAGTGGCACTGCCTGCATCTCTCACCTGCTGTGCTCTCTCTCCTTCCTCTCTCCAGTGCCCTATTGGCCCTGGCCGTCTTCTTCAACAGTCTCTTCTACAGTCTATTTTCCTCTTGCAGTTGGTGGGGGCTGATGCGGGGCTGATGCTCTTGTTAGAATGTCACTTCTGTTTTTAACAAGGGGTCATAAACATGGTCCAAATCTGACCATTCAAATCACTCTGCCACCCCTTGGTCACTGAAAGCCAGGAAGGCCTTTCTGTGCTTCCTAATACTCCGCTTTGGCTTGGATCTGCAGGGGGAGGGGTGGGCTGAAGGGCAGTAGCTGTGACGGATGCCTGTCCACATGCCCTTGCTGTCAGGGGCTTGGCCCAGGGCTGGCACAGGACACATGGCCCTCTGTCCAGATGGCTGATCTGTGGAGATTGTGGTGGCCTGCAGCTTCCATGGAGCCTAAGCTGCGGAAGGCGCTGTCAACCCCAGGGCCACAATTGGGGCGCCCTGGAGATGCTCAGCTAGGGTGGGGTGGTCACCCTGGAGCTCAGAGGTGCTGCTCTGGAGTGGAGCCACTGCTTGTTTCCATTGGGGCCGCCAAAAAGGCTGCCTGTGGGGGTGGGGCAGATGGTTGTGATTTAATTTTGTGTCAGTGGGCTTTGATTCCCCATCTGCTGGCATGGAGCTCGCAGCTGGGATGGCTGGTCAGAAGTTAGTTAGCTGCATTCGGTCTTACGTAATGACTTTTAAAAGCTTAATAGGAATTTGGCAGGAGCTCATCCGATGCACGTGGCAGCTGCTGGGCTGGGGAAAGGGACCAAAGACAATCCCGCCCAGGTCAGGCCAGATTTTGTCACAGCAGTAAGCCCTACATCAAGCAGCTTTCCTCTGTCTGGCACAGCTGCAGGCCCCTGGGTCTCATGTCAGGATCAAGACCATGAGTGAGCCAATGAGTTTCCAAGGGTCTGCGGAGTCTGAAGATGACACAAGTGTGGAAAACTGTCCCCACCATGATGATTGCAGTTCCCTCAAGGAAGAGCATTTCTCCTCCTGCTGCCGCCGCCTCTCTAGGTAGAAACAGATCAGGTTTGGGGATTATACTTGCACAGCCCTGAAAAGAGCCCCTGAAAACAGTGGGATGAGGATTTGCACGGCACTAGGGTATTTACATCCTGGATGATTGTATCCTGGTCAAATGCATCCTGGTCATTGTCATCCCTAGACATTTGCAGCATCCTCCCCCCATCCAAGTAATTTGCATCCCACTATAACTGGGCAGTGGCTGGACCCAGTGGCAGATCTAAGGGAGGGCAAAGCTCTAAGTTTTGCAAGGAGCCTTACCTTGCAGAAGAAATCACTCCTCTCCTGCACCGTTTTAGCCAATCCTCACAGGGAAAAGCAACACCTTGGAGTTGCTTACTGGCTACAGCAGCAAGGGAGAGGAGGGATTTACATGACAGGGTAAGGCTTCTTGCAACACTTAGAGCTTTGCCCTCCCTGTAGTTCCGCCTCTGAACAGACCCCATGTTATGTAATAATAATAATAATAATAATAATAATAATAATAATAATACATGTATTTATATACCGCCTTTCTTAAGATCACTAGATTTCTCTAGTGATTACAACTCAAGGCGGTTTACATAGGCAGACTTTTTCATAAACCCGAAGGTTTTTACAATTTTACAGAAATGTTCTGTCTTTCAAGAACTACACACATTCAGATCTTCCTTTCTGGATTTAGCCTTCTTTCTTTAGCCACCCGTCTGTCTTCTGCTGGCTGATGCTTCCCTGCTCACACCAGAGACGCAGCTGACCTTCAGCACACTCCTCCTCCCATAAGGCAGCTGAAGCTCAGCTTCTAATCAGCCGCAGCTGCAAGGTCTGCCGCTCTCAGAGACTTCCTGCAGTCCCGAGCTCACGACCTTGAGATCTTCAGGTGTTATCTTCGGGCAAACGGAGGCATTAACCCTCTCGGCTAAATCTTCTGTATCCTAAACTTCTTATCCCAGCCCTAACCCCTACCCAGTTGCAGAGCTAGAGAGGCACAGGGATGGAATGCACCAAGTGACACCCTCAGGGGGTGACACCACTACTGACCAAAATTGTGAAAACCTTGGTATTTATGAATAATATCATAAAGTTACATATCATTTGATAGGTAATTTAATGCAGAATATAATAAAACAAACTGTGTGGAATTATCTGTGTTCTATCGAAGTGGATTCTAAATATTCATGGTGGACTATAGTCTGTCACTGGTTGTTAACCATGATAGCGACATTGAGCCTCCAGATGCAGGGGCAGTAGGTCACTGCGTACTACATGCAGGGGAGCAACAGCAGGGAGGGCACTGACATTCAACCATTGCTGGTGGGTTGAAATTAAACTGTGTTTAATTTCTGGCCATTATTATTATTCATGTCATGCCATGACTACAGTGGGCCCTCATTATCCATGGGGGATCCTTTGCCTCTGACCCTATCTTTGCATTTAAAAAAATAAAAATAATACATCTAATAGAAATATACATGTATTGGGACAGAAATGTCCAGGATGCAAAAAAAAAATGGACACAAATGTCCACTGCCTGGGACACATTTGACTGGGACGCAGTTGTGCAGGATACAATGGTCCTTTAACTAGATATGCACACACCACAGGGCAATGATGCTTTCTCTGAAAACATCTCTCATCTGTCTCCAACCAAGAAACTGCAATGGAAAGGATCTCACTCATGATAGCATTGTGCTGCAGGTCATCCAGCAAGGGTAGAGGTATGCAGTTTGGTTTGGTTTGGGGTGGGAGGAGGCAAGGATGCGCATGATTACTAAGCTGGATGCATGGTATATGCAGTCTCTCAGCCCCACCCCACCCTGGGTCTGAAAAGAGAAAACAGGCAGGCTTGATTTATAAAACAAAGGATATGATGATACTGAGTGAGCTTCCTCTGTGAGGTCCGGCAGCATGGCCAGTCAAGGAGCTTTTTAAAAAAATATTAGGCTCAAAATATGAATGTCCTTGCAACCCAGCAAGACATTTTTTGCATTTAAATGTTTAAAATGTTGTAAAATGTTCATTGTTGCAGCAAATATCAGTAATTTGTTTTCAGAATTTCAAAATGTATCTGAAGATAGCAAATTCCACAATAACCAAGCCAGTGCTGTATAATGTTAATAGGATCAGTGCTAACTACACAAACAGACGCCAGGAACCTGTAAAAATAACAGATAGTGCAGCTGAGGAGATGCACACAGCCGAGGTGCAGACAAGAGAGGATGTACTAGCACAGGATCTTAATTTGGTTGCACTTTGCTCACGCATACATATTTACAGAACCAGGACACACAAGTGCACACTCATGTACACACCTCCGGAAATGCTCTGCGCACTCAATTCCTTCCTGCAGCTCAGCTGTGCCCCGCAAAGCTGCCCTTTGCTGGGCTATTTCTGCCACAGGATAGAGCAGTGACGTGAGACCTCTAATCTCTGCTGCTCTAGTCACTGCTAATTGGGGTCTTGCTGTGATGAGGCTGAGCTGGACTGGCCCAGTGGCGGTTGGGAAGAGGTGCAGAGGGGCACAGTGCAGCTCTTGCCACTGGGCAAGGGTGAAGCACTGGTTCAAGCCCCTTCTGTACCCCCAGGGCTTTGGTGTTGACTTGGAAGACAATCAGGGGACTGGCCATTGAGTGCCAATTGTGAGTGGGCTGGCAAACAAATGTTCTTCCAGACTTGGGGAAATGTTTACACAGACAAGTCATTCCAGGACACAACAAGAGAGGTGAATCCTGAGCCTGTGATCTTGCTCCAGAAGTTCTTGTCAGCCTCTGGTTTTCCCCAATAATGCAGCAAATGGGAAGTTGGTGAGAGTTCTGGGGTTGGAACTGTCTGTGAAGGCTAGTGGGCTCACTGAGTCCCTCCAGATTCTCCAAAATTATCCAGCCAATTGTTGCCTTGTCAGGACTTGGGACCACAAGAGATCCTGACTCCCTAGGAGGTCAGGCAGGGCTATAGCCCATTTGCTGCTTGTGCCACCATGCTTTGGCCTGCTTTTCCAGTAATTCTCCAAAGGAGAGAATTACAGGGTGCTCAGCAAGGCAGCATCTGAACAGTAGTAGCCGGCCTCCCGCCCCCCCGCCCCGCCCGCCCGCCCATCAAAGTATCCAGGTTGAGCTGAAAGAAATGTTCCCAAATACTTGACATTTGCCAACGTGTCAGACCTGGCCATTCAGCTTTTGAAAGTGACATTTGCCTCAAAGGGGGCAATTCCCCCACTTTAGACTTGGTGGCTTCTCTTGAGCTATCTGAGTTGGTCGGGCTTCAAACGGGGGATCTCAGCAACAGCCCCTGCCTCTCAACACCCCTAGCAGGAGACCAACATCATCCCAGCATCAGTACCAGCTCACCTGACAGGTGGTGAACTTTCAAAGCACACCCAGCAAAAAGTAGAGTGTAGCCCTCGCCCCCACCTCCGAGGTCTTACTCCCTTCCGGGGCGTCTGTCTTGACTTGGCCAGAGCAGGTCTGACATGGCTCTTGGCCAGCTTCAGGTGGCTGGGCAGTGCAGCCCCTCCAGCTTGGAAGGAAGGAGACCTGGAAGCCACCTTTGCAGGAAGCGGCAGACCTCTCTGCACTGTGGCATCCACAGGAGAACAACGAGGGGTTTTTGCCTTGGGCTGAGGGCTTACCAGCCCTCTTTGGAGCAGCCTTGAGTGACCCCCTCCTTTGCCATGGTCACAGGCATGCTTGATTCTTCAGTGCAAAAACAAAGGCCGCCATGGGCCTGTTTTGCCACTTCCCTCTCTTGGGGCATCATTAGCTGTACAGGTTGTTCAATGCATTTGGGAACTGCTGCCTCCAGCTGGTCGCAGGCCCTGGCTGGTGGAGGGGAGGAGAAGGAGCCGGATCACACAAACAGTCCTCCTCGCGCTGGAGTGGGAGAGAGGGATGATCCCTTGGCACCTGGCGGGAGAACACTTGGTGGGGTGTCTTCAGATGCAAGAGGGATTCTGCTGTAAGGATATTTGTCCCTCCCTTGCCTGTAGACAGGCCAGGAGTTGTAGCCAGAGCATGGCTCTAGCAGTCACCTTCCCCCCAAACACTGATTCTGCTGGAGTTGCCACTGCTTTCTTCTGGGCCTGCTCCTGCAGCTTTAACAACTTAACAAAACAGAACTTTACAGGAGTGAGGGAATGCTGTTTCACCAAGCTGTTGTTAATGGGACTCGGGCTAAGGGACAGGCAGGCAGCAGACTGTACAGCGAGCCCAGAAGCTGAAAGGCTTCCAGGTTCTGTGTCTGGTGTTGAGGGATTGGCCTCTGGCCTCCATTCCCTGTCAAGCAGTTTGTGTGCACATCGCTGCCCCCTGGAGCAGTAATTTCCAAACTGCAAGAGAACAGCCAGCATCTCCTGCCAGTGGCTAAGCGGAAACTCACTGGAGAATAGTCATACAAGTTTTCATCAAGGAATTGGTGCAAATGATCAATACAAGCTTTATTTGCATTTCCCTTCCACCCGCTAGAGTCCTCTTTTTTTTTCTGGCAGTATTTCAGTGCCAGTAACAGCTGCAAAAATGTGGCAAGTGCCTGCTGAGTTTCTACCTGCCATGCAGAGTTCACAAAGGGGTGCTCTGGGTGTCAGCTGCCAGCGGTGAGTCTGGTCTGCCTCATCGGATCACAGTGTCCCATAAGTCCTTTGGCTTTGAGCTGAGTAGCAGTGTGGGGCTGAATCCCAAGAGCAAGTTGAGCAGTGGGAACTGCAAGAGGCCTGGAGAGCCGCCTCCTTGGGCAACCTGGAAAAAAAGTTGGGCAAGCACCTGCTACAATTACAGTGCAGTTGTGAATCATGTTCTTGCCCTGAGGCAAGGGATCCTTGGGAATGTCAGACAGGGACTGCCGAAGTCAGATGGCCAAGGCTTTGCTGGCCCCACTTTTGTGCTCCGTGACAATGGTGCAGGGGAGGGGCCGTAGCTCCATGGTAGTGCCCCTCTTTGCATAGAGTTCAATCCATGGCAGCATTATCACAGAAGGCCGACTTGGGACAAAGCAACCATGTATCTAAGGCTTTCGTGGCTGGTACAGTTATTATTGCAATTTAAATTAACAACAGGTGTTGACGTTTTTACTAGACCTGGGCCTTTAATCTCATACAATTTTAATGGCAATAGGAGTCCTTCTCTTCCAGGGCGACTGTAGGGGCCTTGTGCAGAGGACCCCTGTCCAGCCCCTGGCATTGCTCTTGTGAGGCAGAGGCTTCAGGCGAGTATATGGAGTCCCCCTCCCCTTGACTTACCCATGTGGAGGTGCTGGGAAGGATGGTCTACAAAGAGAAGTCTAGGAGGACATGTGTTAGCAGACACCCTGTGGTTTGTGCAGGGCAAGGTGCCAGGTGGGGCTGATGGTGCGAAGTGAGGTGTTTGAACCCCAAGTGCCCATCTAGCAGGCTAACAGGGAGTGCTGTAGCCCTGCGCTCGAGTGTGCATGCCAGAACACGACTTATTTGGTGGGGTGAGTGTGCAGTGCTGGGCTGCGAGAAATACTCTGCATCCTATTCTCCATGGCGCGGGTGGGATGTTCGGCTGAGGGATGTTGTGAGTTTTTTGGTGCTTGTGACACGTGCATGGTTCCCTATGGGACTCCTTTAATCAGGGCTAGGACCTTTGCAAGCGTAGCAAAATTTGGTTGAAGGTGATGTGTCAGCCATGCGGAGGGCAGGAAGGAGTTGGCACTGGCTTGCCTTTAACGCTCCTACGACATGCCCACCACATGCCCTGTCCTCCATGTTACTGGAGTTCCACCAGCATCCAGGCTGTGCTTGGCTTGCAGTAACCCTTTTGGCCTGTTGCACTGACCTCTGGTCTGTATCTGTTGTCTTCTGCCAATGGTGCTGGCAGGGCTCTGTTTGTGCCGGTGTTTCTTGGGGGTGAGATTAGGCTGTCATATTCTGCTCTCCCCACTCCCCATAACAGGACAGCCAAAGTGGGTTACAATATTAATTAAAATGCAATAAAAATAAAAGGCAAAATCTGGCATTCAATATCATTAAAACACTGCTGCAGCAGCAATAAACAACATCTCAAAAACAATAACAGTATAACCACCCCAAGAAACTCTGCAAAACAGAAGACCAGACCCTGTGTTTTCTGCTGTTTTGCAGGAGTGCCAGTTAAATGAAGGTCTTCGGTGGAGCTCCTGCCTGCCCACAAGCCCCCACCCGACACAACTCCACCGGTGCTGCCACTCCCATCTTCAACAGGGCCCTTGAGGAGCAGGGATGTTGCCCATCCCCTTGCTAGGAAGTGGAAGCGCATCTCAGACCTAGAGGACGAGAGGTGGCGGGCAAGCACAGCCACGGGTGGGAGGGTGATCTCGGAGAGCGGAGCGTGCGACTTCGCCTGCCCCCGAGTCAGAAAAGTTCTGCTGGCACCGTTCACCTGGAGCGCATATGCCGGCGAGCGCAGTCCTTGGCAACGGTTGCTGGGGCAGGGAGCGCTTCTCCCTGAGGCTGGAAAGGGCGCTTCTCCTTCCCCCTTGAGGACCCTTCGCTAAGGTTTTCTCCTGGAACCCCCTCCCCTGCCCCATTCCGACAGGGAAAGCAGCCACAGGACATAAGAACATCAGAAGAGCCCTGCTGGACCCACCTAGTCCAGCTTCCTGCCTCTTATCTCAGAGTGGCCCGCCAGGAGCCTCGGGACCAGATGCCCCGGGGGCCACTCACGCAGAGCGAGGCTGCCTGTAAACGCCGGAGGACACGAAGTTCCGCCGAGTTGCTGGGGCAGGCAGGGTCGGGTCTGGGCAGCACCTGCGTGGGCGTCTAGGCGGGGGAGCCGAGAAACGTCTTTCAAGCCTTTGGTGGCGGGGGCTTGGCGCTGTCACTCAGGCGCCCCCAAGCGGGGGAACGAAAGGGGGGCGCCTCGCGGGCTGTGCTATGGGAGCGGGGCAGGTGTCGCGTCGGGGGCGCTGGCTTTCCAAGGTAGGCTCGCTGTGCGTTTGGACCTGCCGCCCGGGGCGGGGGAGGGAGGCGTCCAGGCAGCAATTCAGTGGGCGCTGCTTCCTCAGTCACTGGCGGGGGAGGCACCTGGCGGCGGTCTCCTGTGCAGCGCCTTACTCGCCTGAAGGGCAACGCCCAGGACGACCCCCCCCCCCCCGAGCGCGGGGCGGGAGCTGCAGCAAGCGGCAGCCTCCTGGACACACAGTGGCGCGCGGGCTCGCCCAGCTGCCGACCTCACCCACCGGGGCGGGGACTTGCTGCCTCCCGGCCCATGGCCAGGCCGCGGCGCGCGCTACCCGCCCTGCGGGCCCTTTCCGAGGCTGCGGGCGGGCGGGGCGGACTCTCCGCGCTCCGCCCCCAGCTCGGCTGCGTGGCGCGCCAGAATGAGCCGGGAGGGCGACGCGCCACGCAGACGCCGGGCCGCCCCGGCAGGAGGACGCAGCCGCCCGGCCAGGCGCCATGGGCGAGGGCGAGCCGCTCAGGTAGGCGCCCCCCGCTAACAGCCCCCTTCTCTCCTCTCAGCATGGCGGACTACCTGATCAGCGGCGGCACAGGCTACGTCCCCGAGGATGGCCTGACGGCTCAGCAGCTCTTCGCCATTGCCGACGGCCTCACCTACAAGTAAGTAGCCGCCCGAGGAGGGGCTTGACTGGCCTTCGTGCTCCGGGGCGGGGAAGGGAGGATCGCTCTTCCAGTCCCCGCACCGTTTGAAAGCCCCCCTCCCCCCGCAGCGATGTGAGGGAACTGCTGCTTCAGAGGCACAGCGGGAGGCGTGAACCTCCGTCCCCCGTACATGTGCGTGGCTGGCTAGTGCGATCCCCAGCGAGTTTGCTGGCCTGGGGCGTTCCCGTGGATTCCTTGCAGCTCCTGCATCTAAGCATCCCTCAGGGTTCCTCGGCCGACCAGAGCTTTAGTTCCTTTAAAAAGCGGGTTACAAACTCATGATGCATTGCTGACAGCAAGTCATGGCTGCCACATGGAACCTCCAGGGTCAGAGGTAGTCTACCTTTAAGGTAGTCTACTTTTTGCTGTGCTTGGGAGTTTTTTTTTTTAAGATACCACTGTGAAAGGTAGGATGCTAGGCTAGATGGGACCACTGTGGCCTGATGTGGCAGAGTGAGTTATGTGCTTGTGCCGGTGGGGTGGGGGCGTGGAACGGACCCTGGAGAGATCTGCAGTAGAGAGAGGTTGCCTTGTCATTCCTGGCAGGCACAAGTCCTGCTGTATTGCTTCTAGGACAGATGGGCTCTTCCTTCTTGGGGGAGGCAGGGCGGGGGGAGTGTGCTGCATCTTCTGTGGGAAATTGAACACTGGCAAATCTCTGGCTGTTATCTGGGCCCCGAAGAGAGGTTTCTTCCTGCTGCTGCTGGTGGTTCAGGCAGCTCTTTAATTTTGCAAGGTACTTTTGCAGCATTACCTTTTGATTCTTCAGCAGGAGCATCATGTCATAGGAAGTTGGTAAACCACAGCACGAGAGCAACCTTTGCAGAATGAACCGGAATGCTCTCAAGGGCTTTATTAGTGCCATGAACTATGTAGCCATGGACACATGGCTTTCAAAGAGTGTGTCCATCCGTGTCCTGCGCAATATTCTGAACTGACAATTTGGGCTCCTCCCAGGCCGGTCCACATGCAAGTCAGCAATTGTTGTCTCTTGTCTGAGGCCTGGATAAAGTTTGTGTATGGAATATGCCCCTGGCTATGGTTTAAGATGTGCCTTCAGCCCTTGTGGATTGTGGATGGCAGGTGCGAGTGGGCAGGGTGGCTCATCTTCTCTGTGCACAGTTTTCTCTTGATTGGGGTTTTTTAATGGAAAGCTGTCCTAGGAGTTGATGCTTTTGGGTGAGGGGGGGCAGGATGTGGTGGGTACTACTGAACCCTTTTTTTCTGTTCTGCTTGTTTTTTTTCTGGTACTGCTTACAAGATAGTATGGCCACCTCCTCTGATGGAAAATCTCAAACCCAGTAGCAGAAAGTGTGCTGCTTCTCTGAGGATGGAGGCTGAGTGCCTGCCGATTAGGGCTGACTGCATGAATTTATGTCACTGTTCTAAAAAAAGGAATTCATACTAGTACTAATTACAAAATGCTGTGGCAGGCAGTTCCAAAACGTCATGGTGTGTACTTTTAGCTAGCAATTTCATCAGCTACCCCCTTACTAGCATATATGGGAAGAAAGCAAGTGGTTCTTTCTTATTCATTGCTCCTTGAGTTCTATAAACCTTTTTGGGGGCCTAGCTTAGTGATCTGTCTTCTCCTCAACCCCACATCTTAAAAGGCCCAGCAGTTTAAACCTGTCCTTTAATCAGGTGTTCTTTGTAGTTGTCCTTTTTCCATTTCTCTACTGCAGCTGTGCATCTAGCTGAAGGCTGAGACCGTGTTGTCTGTTCTTTTTTCCAGCTTTGAGTTAGCCTTGAAAACACAGCACAGGATTTATGGAGGAAATGACATGGCCAATAATATACTTTTTTTAAAAGGTTGCTCATCCTCCCCAGTTGCAGTGCCCAAGACAAACCAGTATCATACATAATTAGGCCATGATCCTTTTTGTGGCAACCCACTGAGCACTATGTAATCTCTACAGGGTTTTTTTTTCTGAATATCCCCCCCCCCCCCTGCAGCCTTTGAGTTAAGTTTCTTTGCATAATACTGTGTAGTATTTGACATTTAAAAGAACAGCCCTAAAATCATTTTGTGCTTTCTCGAAGTAAGGTTTTGGGGCTATCACAGTTTTTGTCAAGTTTGGACCAGAAAAGGTTCAGAATGACTGGAATAGATTCATGTTGTATTGTGTGTGCAGGAAACGCTGCAGGAAATGCAGAGGAAGGAAAATGAGGAAAAGTCTTGGATTTTCAGAATTCTCATAAGGAAAAATGAGCCTGTAGAGCACCAAGGTCTTGTAATTGCATATTAGACACCAACATTTCCCGTTTAGCCTGCCGTGAGAAACGATGCGGCAGTCAGACAGAGTAGTATTGGAGGGCAAGTGCTGAGGCAAAGCATCATGTGTCTTTCCACGATTCTACTAGTGCTGGGACTCGGCATGCCTTCTTGCTGCAAGTATGCTCCATTTTCAATTCATGTGCCAGTTAGTCATTGCAAGGGCATTTCAGAATAATTTCTTTCAGTACAACTACAAATGCATTTTATTGCAAGAAAACACATTATATTTTTCTGATTTGGCAGTGTTAAAGGAAAATTGGTGTAAACCAAGTTAAGGAAAACAAGTTAATACGTCCAGCTGTCTAAGAATAGATATCAAAACTTTCCCTGAGAATGAATAATCTTCGGAAATATCTGAGTGGGAAAAACTGTTTTCAAAAATATTTACTAAAATGTAAAAGAAATCAGTCTTAACTTCTCAGTCTCAAAATCATCGTTTTTTCAAAGTCAGTCCCACCAGATGCATCTGCACTCTCAATCATAGGGTTATTATTAAACCATATTTATATCCCAGCGTTCACCCGAAAAGTTCCCAAAGCTGTGTTTGTAGCAAGAGCAATGAAAATGACCCTCTCCCGTAATAGGATCTGCTCTCCAATTTCATGACTGCAAAGTACGTATATACTTGAGAGCATTTGGTGAGAGACCTTGTCTAGAGCTTTTTGACAGTCCAATAATTCAGTTTCATCGAGATCACTTCTCTATACACATCTGTCAAATAACTCGAGAAGGTTAGTCGGGCAGGATTTGCCTTGCAGTTTCAATTGAATTACAGGCCAAGGTGGTGACAGCTTAAAGAGTGATGGCGGAATTCTCAGCAAAGTGGCACATGAAAGAGGCATGATGCGCCCGCCCGCCAAACATAGTGATGTCAAAACACATATATGGCCAAGGAACCATTATTTCTTTGCTATGTAAATGGTTTTGTGAACTTTTTAAAATGAGTAAATGAGTAGAGATGTTCCAAAACAAAGTTGAACACATCTCAAGCTTCCAAAAAAACAGACTTTAAAATGACTAGGCCTTTGTGCTTCAGAACTGACTAGGCAGAAAAGGGCCTAGAGCAGTGATGGCAAATCTTTTGGGCTTGGTGTGTCAAAACTTTGGAAAATGCTTAGCTTGACTCTGTTGGCGTGTCAACCCACCCTCCCAACAAGAGAGAGACTATCCTTTATATTCATTTATTTAAATAAAAAGTACAGTCAAATCATTTGTGGTACTATGTATTATATAAACACCAAATAATTATAAAAATGAGTAGAAAAAACTCAATTTTTTGTCAGGTATTGGTGAATGCTGGCATGTCACCTCAAAAGTTGTGGTGTGTCACCTTTGACACGCATGTCATAGGTTCGCCATCACTGGCCTAGAGGGTCTTTTAAGTTGCGTCTCATGATTTCTCCATCTCATTTATGTTGAGTATTTGAGTGAATTGGGATATGTTGTCAAAGCGTTGAAGCGAACAAAGTCCTGAACTGGTGCTTTGGAAGCAGCGATGAACCTGGGGAGACCAAATGAAGGAAGGACTCCTCTAACACAAGACAGAGATGCTCCTGGTTGGCATAGCCACCAGCCGGGCTGTATTAGGCTTTATGTGCTACAACTGAGTTCGGCGCAGCAGCTGCTGTTCTGTTGCTGGGGTTTCCTTCTGGCTGTTGGCTGTTGTGGGTGAAACTTAGAATGCCAGGCCAGAAATGCTGAAGTGGGTGTGGCTGTGTGGTTACTGCTGGGCCAGGGGCGACTTTGCCGAAGAGTGGGGTACCCTTACTGTGTTCTGCCACCTCCACCAGGGCCCTCCCTATGTACCCAGGGATGGTGCTCATGGATGCCCAGAGGTTTTAGACGGGCCCCCGCCTCTTTGGTTTTTCATGTTTGGGATGAGATGAAGATGGGGGCTATCTGTCAACTAGACATGTTGGTACAAGGAGTGCTTTCTTACTTGTAGAAAACCCACAGTTATGTGAGGGTCCTTGCACAGACACCTCTGTTCACCACCTTCTGGCGGGGGGCATCCAGGTGTATTGGTTTTGTTCTGGGTAGTTACAGCACAAAGGGTTAAGAGCCTGAACCCTCTTCCTTAAGCCCAGCGCAGTCCTTTCCACATTCCCTTGTGATCACCGCACTTTGCTGTGATTGTCTCTTTCTCTTCTGTCTGCACAGCAGGGGTACAACTCTCCCAGGACAAAGGGGAGGCATCTGAGCTGTGCTCCGTGGTTTTGACCAGTTCTCTGTCTACAGTGCTCTCCCAAGTGCCTGGCCGCTAAATAGTCAGATGCCTAATTGGGTGCCCACTCTTCCCTTTCCCATCTCTCTCTTCCCCGCTCCCACTGCTGTTAGACAGCCTGGCGTGCCCGCGTCCACTGCCCATCAGGTGAACCTGGAGAACTTACCTGCCAGGAAATGTGGAAGAAGTTATTTTGCTCTTGTGAAGAAATTGTGTGCTTATTGAAGTGACCTTGAAGAGCTGTCGGTGCCCATAGTTTTGGGAGTGGGGCAGGGAGGTCCCTTGGCTATTTCCATGAGTCAGGGTCCTGCCAAACACTGGGGGGCACTTCAGCTGTCGTCGCAGAGAGAGGCAAACTAACGGCCCCTTGTTTCTGTTTCCTCAGTGACTTCCTGATTCTTCCAGGCTTCGTTGACTTCACAGCAGATGAGGTGGTGAGTTTGACTCTGCCGCTGGTCCATGGCATTTGCCTGTGTTGTGCTGTCGGAGGGACTGGTGCAGACATGAAGCTGCCGCATGCTAGCTCTGTATGGTCAGCTCTGCCAGGCTGAGGGAGGTCCCGGTCCCAGTGCTGCTACAGGAGAGTCTCATTGCTTGGAGGGGGCCCCCAAGGATTGAATCCGGGCCCTCCTGCATGCAAAGAGTTTAGACTTCCGCCACTTAGCAATGATGCGTTTCCCAACAGGCCTGTGAGGCAGGCCTAGCAGAGAGCCAGTGGCTTGCCTGGGACTCTCGCAGCTGTACATCTGGCCTGGGTGTGTGTCCAACCCAGTTTAGTTATTTGATTTTCTCTGTAAACCACTTTGGTCACTTTTTAGTGGGAAAGCGGCATATAAATCATAGTCATAATGTACCTTGGTGGTAGCAACAGCAAGTTTTTTTCCCTCTGACAGCAGCCTGATGCCGAAGGTTCCAGTTCTCTCCCAGCCCTCATGCTGCCACCCTTTTCTGGGACCAGGACGAGGGAACTGGACTGTTGAGGAGCATCTTCCCCGTTTGGCCTTGGGTGCAGCCGTGGCACCCGGGGCTTCACGCAGACTGTTGCTCCCCAGACAGAGAAAGCCAACAGCAGGATTGTCACTGCCAGTTGGTTGGATCATGACCAGCTTCTGGGGGGTGGGAGGAGGTAGCTCAGAGGGCTGGGACCTGCAGTTCGGAGCCCCAGCTCTGTTAGCTGGGGCAGAGGCACTTTGGGTCTCTGCAGCAGTATTGTGGTGGCAAGCAGCTGTGGGGCAGTGCAAGGCAGTTGGGCATCTGCCCGACTCAGGGTGTGTGTTCAGGCCTTTGCTGTCTCCCAAAGCTGGGATTCCTTGTCCCTCTTGTGGTGGGGAAGGGCCTTGTCCCAGCAGTGAGCTGGCCCTGGCTGGGAGTTGTCCCCTGGTTCAGTTTAGGGTCCCTTCTGTTCCTGTATTGCCAGTTTGACTGGTTAGCAAACGGCTTCACAGTTGTAGGCCCCGTCCTCCTGCAGGGTCGTCCAACCAGGGAGCTTGAGGTGGGTGGGCTGCCCCGAGGCCCACTTGCAGCTGCTTGGAGAAGTGGGTCTCCTGTCCGCAGGCTCAGGGACTCCCCCAAGGTGTCAGAGTCCCAGGCACGGGTGGGGCTAACAGGACAATTTCCCTGGGTGGACTGTGAAGCCCACAGCACCTTCCCTAAGCCCTCCTCACTGGCAATTGCTGCTGTGAGATGGCCGGTGGAGTCCAAGGGAGCCTCTCCCCACCTCCAAATCTATTGCTGGTGGGTTGGGTGCCCCCAGCACTCCCCTAGGTGGGTCGGTCGATGTGCCTTTCCCCAATGCAGATGGAAACCTCCCTGCCCTCTGCCTGCCGGGTCATCACCAGTAGTCTCCCAGCCATCACTCGAGGCGCCTTCTCCCCCCAAGTGCTCTGGCAGAGCCCATCAGCCCAGTGTGCTGGTGCTGAGGCTCCAACCCTTGCCATGCCTGTTGAATTCCCAAGTGTGCGCACAGGCATGGATGTCTCTGGGTGTCCTTGGGAGGATTCGGTGCACTCACAGTGGTGGCCTGTCCTAGCATGACGGCCCCACCAGCGATGGTGCAGTGTTGGTTTCATTTGGGTTTGCAATATGACCTCCCCAGCAGCTGGTGGCCTGAAGGCGAGGCTTGCAGGTGGAGGCTGGGCTCTCCTAAGAACAAGCGAGAGGTCTGCCAGGGTTGGGGCTTGTGGCCAGATTCACCACCGCCACCAAATTCCTAGTCCAGCTCCCTTGACACCCGGGCCACCACTTGTCTTGGCCCCTTCCACTGTGGAGTGAGCATCCAGGTCCTTACTTGGGGAGGAAACGTTCCTTTTCATTTGGGTGTTATACTAACAGAATTTGACTTGTGCATAAGAGTCCAGTATTTCGAGAATGTAGAAGAATGCAAAAGATAGACATAGTAAACGGAGAACTGTGCATGTTGACAATCTGGCCCTGCAGCACTAAGCAAGGCAGAGCCAATCAGGCCCAAGTGACTTCCCAGCTAATCTGTCTGCTTGAGCCAGTGAAGGTCAGGCCAGGCAAGGGAGGGCACATCCAGGTGGCTGGGAGTGGGGGAGGAGCAGAGCCACTGTGCTTTGGACAGGGCCTCCTTCCCAGTTCGAACTTCTGCCTCTCATTTGGACAAAGATCTTGTCTTCTGAGGCTGGGCAGGTTGGAGAGGCTTCCTAGCTCTGCTGCATGTTTTCTGTCTGGCCTTGTGTGCTTCATTTTGCATTCAGAGCTGTGCCCCCTCATCTCCTCTGCAGGACTTGACCTCTGCGCTGACCCGCAAGATCACCCTGAAGACCCCGCTCATTTCCTCCCCGATGGACACTGTTACAGAATCGGACATGGCCATTGCAATGGCGGTGAGTGAGTGCCTTCTCCAAGACAG
Organism: Lerista edwardsae; assembly: GCA_029204185.1. Classification (NCBI taxonomy): domain Eukaryota; kingdom Metazoa; phylum Chordata; class Lepidosauria; order Squamata; family Scincidae; genus Lerista; species Lerista edwardsae. The sequence goes on from JAJKFI010011615.1 coordinate 1,505,638, forward strand.
TGGCCGTGGGCACAGCTGTGACACGCTTGGCTTCTCTCTTGCCCCACCTGGTGAGAGCCCAAAAAAGGTCTCTACTGAAAGGTGCTGCAGGAGCCCCTGACTCAAACTCCTTGTGGGATAAGGGATCTGAGGCATGACTCGGGGGTGGTGTGGGAGAGGAAGAACTCCTTGCCAAGTGGCAGTTGCCCAAAAGGCTGTTTCCCTCTCTAGTTGGCTGAATCACTGGAAGGCTGTCTGGTGGTCAAGGCTGGTCGGCTGGTTCCGATTGGTTGCTGTGCGGAGGGGAGTTCCTGCCTTGTTGCCACATGTGGCTTGAAGCTGCTTGGGCTGCCAGCACCCTTCTGTTTTCTGCCAGTGGGACACAGGCCTTGAGAATGTGTGCGTGTGAACTTTGTGGCCTGGGGTTGGACACGATGATCTCTTGGTCCTCTTCCTCTAACTCTTCTGTGGCTTCAGGGCGACCCGCGCAGTCCCCTAACCCTTTCTCTGCTCTGCAGCTGATGGGCGGCATTGGAATCATCCACCACAACTGCACCCCGGAGTTTCAGGCCAACGAGGTCCGGAAGGTCAAGGTGAGTTGTAGCAAATTGTGCCCCTCCTCGCCCGTGCAGGTCAGGCCGGCTGGCTATTCAGCTCTCAGCAACTCTGGCTGGATACTGGAGTCTTGTCCTTGCCAGTCTCCGGGGTTGGTTCTTTCGCAGCAACTGGAAGCAGCTGGCCAGGGGCCCTCACTGACAGTAAACGGCTTCCCCACATCCCAGTTGTCACAAGGAGATTTTTGGCCATGCCAAATGCAATGTAGTCGGCTTCAAAAGGCTCCTTAGTTGGGATGCAGCCATTGGGACCTTGGGTGGGGTGGCAGTAGGAGAAAGGGGCTGAAATAATTGCCCTTGGTGGCTCAGGACCCTGGCAGTAACCTTGGGGACGATGCTTGGATGTTGCTGAAATCCTTAAGTGGATGGGTTTGAGGATTGGTCAGATGCTGCATTTTGCTGCCCGGGTAACTTTCTGAGCATCCATGAAATCTACCTAGAGTGCACATCTGCATATGCCACTAGCCTGCATCACAGATACAACCCCTAGGAGTTTGCAGGAGCAGGCAGGTTGTGGGGCAAGTCTGTGTGTGCCCCTGGTTTGCCAGGCAGGTGGCAAGGTCCCAAGAGTCCCAGGGTCTGTATTGTGTCCCCTTTGATGGGAGGACCAGAGGCTGAGAGGGTGGCACTTCCAGTATGTAAGGGTAGCCTGGTCCTAAAGGCAAGGGTGGGCCCAGAGCAGGGGAGGCTTTGGTCAGTGCAGCAAAGGTGATGTGCTTGTTCTTAACGTGGACCTCTGCTCTTCCATCAACCTTTCTCCCACTACAGAAATTTGAGCAGGGCTTCATTACAGACCCCGTGGTGTTGAGCCCGACCCACACAGTGGGGGATGTGTTTGAGGCCAAGATCCGGCACGGCTTCTCAGGCATCCCAGTCACAGAAACGGGGAAGATGGGCAGCAAGCTGGTGGGCATTGTCACCTCCAGGGACATTGACTTCCTTTCCGAGAAGGACTACGGCACTCCCCTCAGTGAGGTATGGTGGGATGGGGGACTGCCTGCCTTTTGCACTGCCTTTGTGGGGGGGGGGGGGCTGTTCTTCCCAGAGAACAGGAAAACCAGTGAAGTCTGGCAGCTCAGGCTGCCATTGGACTGAGCTGGGGATGCTCTTGCCAGCCAAGGTGTTTTGGGGGCTGCTTGCTGATCCTGTACAGGGGGGACAGTTGTGGCCCCCCCCCCGCAGCAATCCACGCCCAGGCTCCTTCCATGTTGGAGCAAGGGCTGTCATGCAGCAAAGACTGGGGGCGGGTTCAGAGAGTTTGGGCACCTGGCGATCCCAGGGACTCCTGCTGAGTGCCTGTAATTCCTCTGGACCTGGCAAAATAGAGAGAGGAGAGTCCTGGGAGGGAAGGTTTGGGTCACCCCAGTCTGCATTTCTCCTCCTCCTCCCCACGCCTCAGGTGATGACGAAACGCAACGACCTGGTTGTGGCTCCAGCCGGTGTCACCTTAAAAGAGGCAAATGAGATTCTGCAGCGGAGCAAAAAAGGTACCAGGAACAAAAAGGACCCAGGTGGTTGGCCCTGGTGTGTTGAGGGCCAGACTCTCTCTCTCTCTCTCTCTCCCCCCCCCCCCATACTTACACTGGGGAGGACTGGAAAATAACTTTCTTGCCTGGAGCACAGCTGCTTGTTAGGTCTTGGGGAGCCATGCTGGGCTTGTTGCCAGAACAGGCCAACCTGGCCTTCCTCAGCCCCCATCCCTGTACTCTGTTATTAGGCATTATTCATAGGTTTCCCTATGAAGACCCCGAACCTATGAAGACTGCCTTTGAACCAAAGGCAGAGGCTCGAGCAGCTGGTGTGTGTGTGTGCTGTCCAGGCTTCTGTGGTGGGAGGAGACCCCTGTGGCGGTGCCTGCTACTTGCCAGGTAGCCCAGCATCTCACCACCTCTCTCCTGCCCTCCAGGGAAGCTTCCCATTGTGAATGACGTGGATGAATTGGTGGCCATCATTGCTCGCACAGACCTGAAGAAGAACCGCGACTACCCGCTGGCCTCCAAGGATGCTCGCAAGCAGCTGCTCTGTGGAGCAGCCATTGGCACCCGTGAAGATGACAAGTACCGGCTCGACCTCCTCATGCAGGCAGGCGTGGATGTCGTCGTGCTGGTGAGTACTGCTGCCGCTGTGGAGGGGGCTGGACCGTCTCGCTAGCTCTGCTATGGAGTAGTGAAAGTTGGCGCTGCAGGCCTTCCTGCTGCCTTCTGGTGGCCTGTCTGGAGGCTGCAGGCAGCTCTGCCCATCCATTCTCTGCAGCCAGCCAGGACTGACCCTCCCAGCTCTATGTGCAGCATCCAGTTGCAAGGGCTGACCGTTGCTGAAAATTCTGCACCAAGACAAGTAGGCTGCTGCAGGTTGTGCATGCGACAATACTTAAGCGCAGTTGGGTCAAACCACTGCCATTGCGGAACAAAGCCAACTGCTTCTTCTGGGAGTGTGCGTGTAGAGCATGGAGAGGGGCCCTTTTGCCATCCTGGTGTGTTTTTTGGCTGTTTTATTTGGCAGTGCTCCACGTGCTGTCAAGCATGCCTTTGCTGCCAGGAGGGTTTGATGATTGCCTTGAAAGGAAAATGTAAAAACCCAAAAGGTGAAATTTAACAGGCAGCAGTTCCCAGGAGCCTTCCCAAACCAGTGCCTCTTTGATGCTCCTGCAGAGCTGCGGCATTCCTGATCCTCGAAGCGTGGGTGCACGTGTGGGCACACACCCGGGGGAAGATGAAAGGCCTTTTCTGTTCAAATGGCCAACTTGCTCTCTTCCTCCTCCCCTCCACCTTCTAGGACTCCTCTCAGGGGAACTCGGTGTATCAGATCAGCATGATCCACTACATCAAGCACAAATACCCTGAGCTGCAAGTCATTGGTGGCAATGGTGAGTATCTGGGGGGCCTGCTTGGACAGGGGTCAGTCAAGGGCCTGCCCTGCCCTGCACTTCAGCAGAAAGAGGCTTTCTCCAGGGTATGCCTTGCATGTCCACTTGCATTGTATTGGGCGGCACCTTTGTCCCTGCAGTCCCACTCCGTTCAGTTGATCAGTAAGTTATTGATCAAAATGATATTGTTCCACTATAAAGGGGACATAAAAGTATACGTTTGGGTTTTTATTGGAATACTAATGACAAATATAGGCAGTGTGGAAGCTGAAGTTGCAAATAGCTGCATGCTTAGGGACTGTTTGAGGGCTTTTTGGTTTAAGCTCTGACTTGGCATATCTCTTTGCTAGTTGATAAAACAGGAAACAATTAAAGCTCGTGATAGAGGCCATCTTCCTGAGGGAGAACAAACCAGGCCAGCTTGTCCAGTCATCTTGCAAACGGACTTGCTGGCTGGATGCCCACAAAGGCAGCAGCGTGGTTTGCCCCAGCAGCTGCGACTCCTCTTTGGGTTCCGTTTTTAGTCCCCCCAGACAAGTTCCCAGAGGAGGCCTCTTTTTCCTGATCTGTACTGTGATTGGGACATAAACATAGTTGGGCGCAAGCCAAAGCAACAGCAGTTTCAGAAAAGGGTGAGCCCTTTTAGATTGTGAGCCCTTTTGGGACAGGGAGCCATTTAACTTTATTATTACTATTTGCCTGTAAACCGCTTTGTGAACTTCGTGTTGAAAAGCGGTATATAAGTACCTGTTGGGTGGGTGGGTGGGTGGGTGGGTGTGTAGTGGGTTTGGAAGTTTAGGCTAAGGCTGCCATGCCACCGGCTGTTGGTGGTCTTGTAACGGTAGACTATGTCACTCAGACCATAAATAGCTGCTGCTTATTCTTGGGAGCATCTAATGCTGAAGAGAATGTGGCCTGGATTAGTCCCCTTACTGAGAGACCCCTGGGGCCGTCACAGAAGAGCAGGCTGTAACTGTTTGTTTAAAATTATAGACCACTTCTCAACTGCAAAGTTCATCAAGTGGTTTATGAGCTGAATGAATGAGAAGACAACTCCCAAGCAGAGGCACCAGTTGGGAGGGCCACTGTGCTGGGGTGAAGAGGGGAAGGCTGCTCCTCCCCCCTTCCTTCTCAAGACAAGGGAGCCCCCGCTTTAAAGGTGCCTTGCTTGGGGGTAGGGTTGGTTTCTTCAAAATCTAATATACTCTTGAAAACACAGCATGCCTCTAGTTTCTTTCTCAAATCAAAATTACAACCAAGTGTCACCAGATGCATGGAAGCAATGGATTGGTGCTTGAAGACTTCTTGTGGCTTTTGCTGCAGCAGATCTGCACTGCTGATGCTTCCCCTCTGGAACCAGGTGTGGTGTCTAAAAGATGGATTTTTCCTTTTAAAAGCTCTTGTGCTGCCTTTTTCCTAACCCACAGACACTTACAGCACTGAATAAGCAGTATAAAACAGCAATTGGAAACATCATTTGAAACGCAGACCCCCAACTCAGCAACTGTGTCAGAAAGGAGAGCTGCTTGGAGACCTCTCCCAACACTTTGGTTTTAGAAAGCAGGGTTTGGACTGTCCCCTGAAGGCATGCAGGGCATATGGGAGCTTGCCTGGCCTCCTTGGCGCGGGCCTTCTCAAGGACTGCTGCCACCACCATGGAGGCCCTACTGGATGCCCGCCACAGACCAAACCATGTCTGGAGTAGCGTTTCCAGATATTGGCCTCTTTCTTTTACACAATGCAGAATAATGTGCCAGAGAGGAGAGCTGGAGATTGTGTTGTGCCACGGCCTTGCTGCAGGGGCCAGAGGGTTGGAAAGGGGTCCACAAAACTCTCCTACATTCAGGTCCTTAAAGATGTTCTGCAGAGGACTTCTTGGATCTTCCAAGCAGCCACTTTTTCCTCTTTGGGCCTTGTTAGGGAGGTGTCACTTCTCCTGTCCTGCAACGGTTGTGTCTTTTGTGGTCTGCAGTACAAATCTTACAGCAGGTGGAAGTGGAGAGCTGGAAGAGGGTGCAGGAGACTCCCTGAGCAGTGGCCAGGTATTTCACAGGTGCCTCTGTTTTCTCTCCTATTGGATGCACAGTGGTGACAGCGGCCCAGGCCAAGAACCTCATCGACGCTGGCGTGGATGCACTGCGTGTGGGCATGGGCTGTGGCTCCATTTGTATCACGCAGGAAGGTAGGTCCCATATAGGAGAATGGCTTGGAGGGGGCGCTCCTGCTCTTGATGAAGGAGGGTTCTGTGTAATCTTGAGCACCTGTGCTCAGACTTACAGCTTGGCTTTAGAAATGAAAAGTTGTAATAGAGGCTGCCTGTGCACCACTGCTAATATGTTGTCATCTCCCCCCCCCCACGATGCCTCTGGGATTGTGGACTTGTTTTCTAGACAGCTATATAGGCTGACCATAGAAACGTATAACTGTTCTGAATTAAGAGCTGGTCACTGTCCAACCTTTAAAAACACAGATTTCCTGCTGGTGAATGAAAACAAGCAGATTCTCCCCAAAGAAGCACCTGTACAGTATGTATTAGCACCAGCTAAATCATGACAGACTCTCTTGTTAATGTTTGTGTCCTTGACGGTTATCTGGATCCACAGGATGCTGTTTAACTTGAGTTTCTGCCTACTGGAGTTCTAGTGTGAATTTTAAAATGGTTCCCTTGATTTATTATCAGTGACCTGATTTGCTCCTCTGAATTTTTGCAATTTTGGTGTGGTTCAACCAAATCAACTTACTGAACTGAATGTGGTACCCCAGCTCATCCTGTCCTCCTGTCCTGAAGCAGGGTTGCCCTCTCCAGGTAAGGGATGGAGTAGGGCAGGTATCCAACATGCTTTTCCTGGCATGCAAGCCTACCCTGGTGCTAGTGTGGCATAAAGACCATTGGATTTATGCGTTGGGGGTGGGAATGAGAACTGGAGCATGAGCAAAAATGACAGCTGTGCCAATCTAGCACTGGCCCCATGCTGCCCATTGCTTTTCCGTCCAAGTCAACCCTTGATTTTGGAGCTTGCTCTAAGACATGCCAAATTCCACCACTAGAAAACCCTCATTGTGTGGCATGTTATCAAAACACAAGTATTATTAATTACAGCAGTTGTTAATGTTGTAATTAATTCTGGAATCCCTGTTGATACCAAAAATTGTGGATAAATGAATCCACATCCTAGGGCTGTCACTCACATCCAGGGGGTGGTCTGAGGCCCCCTTCTTGAGCCTCAGAAGGCATTAGAAATGCAGTTCGAAGTGTGTTTTGATGACCTTCCAGGGGGCTTCTCAGGCTCAGCCACGCGATAACCAGAAATGCATTGCTAGCCTTCCATTGGCCTTCTGAGGCTTGGGGAGGAGCCTTAGGGGTGTGCTGTTTTGGTGTTCGTTCAGGCTGTTTTGTGTCTTTTGCGTAGCAGCAGCACAGGGCTGCAGTTTGGATCCAGGGCCATGGTAGGAGGTAGAGCGTATTTATTTTTGTGCCATTTTCCTGCTAAACATTGCACCCTGGTGCAGCTGGCGGAACATCTGGCACTTTCAGAATTAACTGGCTACTGGAGGAGTTCAATTTTTTGTGAGAGAGTGGCATAAACATGTAAAGGGTTAAATATACTCTGTCACACCCCTGCCTTGATCCAAACTCAAGGACTGAAAAATACACATCACGTGTCTAGCATGCAATGTGAGTTGATCTGCTACTTGAGAGGAAGAAGCCAGATTCTACCATGTGCGCCTAAATGGCTCTTGGACCAAGTCCCTGTCTTCACTATTTTGTCTCTGCATACTTTGGTACAGCATTGAACTCCTGTGTAACTTGAAAGCTTGCATGTTCTTGTGCCCAGAGACACTTGGCCTTTGCTGGTGGAGCTTCACCTGTTCTTCCCAGCTGAACTAGAACAGGGTGACTTCAAAGCATGATCCATGATGGCCTCTTCCCTGCACACTTCCCCCCTCTCTCTCTTTCTCGCACTCAGTGATGGCGTGTGGCCGGCCTCAAGGCACTGCGGTGTACAAGGTAGCAGAGTATGCCCGCAGGTTTGGTGTGCCTGTGATCGCAGATGGTGGCATCCAGACTGTGGGCCATGTGGTCAAGGCCCTCTCCTTGGGAGCCTCCACAGGTGAGCTGGATTGTGTATCGCCAGGCAGGTGAGCCTCCTCCTCTGTGCAGTGGAAGAAAGAGGAAGAATTCATCCCAAGTAGTATAATTAAAAATGTCTGCTTGATGGCCATGGACCCTGTGGAGGGCATTTTCAAAGGTTCTATGATCAAAGAACACCACTTCTTTCTGGAAGAGTTTAAATCCTACTGATTGCTCTCTTCCTGCATCCTTTAATTGTACTATTGGACATTCTGGCCATGAAAGCCTTAGTATGTACGTAGAACATCCCAAGTGGTGCAGCTCGCTTGTGTTGTTGTGGACAGACTATTGAAGCATCTTAAGTTGATGTTTCTGGCTCTCAATCAGGGTTGGAACATGTGTTTTCTGTGTACATGCTGGTCTCAAACCTTCAGCTTTTTTGCTCCATTTTTTACATGGGTTTGATTCCTTGCCTACCCCACCCCCAATCTAGCATCACTGCACTAGGGCCCCTACATGCCTGCACAGAAAGTGTGACTGTGACTCTTAATCCTCTCATTTGCACCCTCCCCCAGTCATGATGGGCTCCTTGCTGGCTGCCACCACAGAGGCCCCAGGAGAGTACTTTTTCTCGGATGGAGTGCGCCTGAAGAAGTACCGGGGGATGGGCTCGCTGGACGCCATGGAGAAGAACAGCAGCAGCCAGAAGCGCTACTTCAGGTGTGTGTGTGTGTGTAGGGGGGCCTCAGGCTGTGTGATGTCTTGAAGGGGGGGGGGGGGGGGGGGAGGTTAGTCCAGGGTAAAGAGAAAGTCGCCTTTCAGGTTCATTCAGAACAAAAACACCTTTTCAAGATGAGGAAATTGGTGCTGAGTTGGGGAGTCCCTGCCACCAAAACAGATCCTCTGGCTGGCTTTACGGGTTGAGGTTTCCATACACCTGGCAGGGTCGGGATGCCCATAGGCTACAGAGGTTTGCCACGAGATGAGGGAGGACTGGCTTCTTGGAACAAAAGCTCAGCCCTGGGGCACTGAGCTCAGCATTCGGTTTCCTGCACTGGCCCTTTGGGAACCCACAAGCTGGAGAAGCAACCAGACTTGGGCTAGAAACATCAGGTGACTCTCCTCCATCTCTTCTTGCCCTGCAGTGAGGGGGACAAAGTGAAGGTGGCGCAGGGAGTCTCGGGCTCCATCCAGGACAAGGGCTCCATCCAGAAGTTTGTGCCCTACTTGATTGCTGGCATCCAGCACGGCTGCCAGGACATTGGTGCAAAAAGCCTCTCCATCCTGCGGTGAGTAGGCTAGTGGGGCCCAGCGATGTTGGGAAGGGCCGGTGGCTACCCTCCCGGAGAGTGAGGTTGCTGCCTAGTCATGCCTTGCAGGCAGCCTCGGAGTGGCAGATGGAGTGGACACTTGCAAGCAGGGTGTGTGATGTTTGGTGCGTCTTCCCTGCAGATGCTTCAGTAATACTGGATATTCCAAGTGTCACAGTTGGGTCAGCTGTGGCTGGGTAAGCCCAGAAATTGGGAGGGCTTCCATGGCAAACTCTCTACCCCAGTCCCTCTGATGGTGTAGCGCTGCTATTTTAAGAATTTTGGGGTGTAAATGTACAAATATGTTTCTTGCATTTGGAAGGTGGACAGGGATTGTTGACATGACTGCAGGATTTTCTCAACCGTCAGTGCCAAGCTTAGCATCATCTTTGTGATTCAGAAATATATGCATGTAAAATAAACTTGCCTTAATGCTTTCCTGCAAGCACAAAGGGAGTGTTTCTAGAGAGGCAGTGAGGCAAACTGAGTGTATTCATCTCATCCCGACTACATCCCTCCTATGTCATGCCCTGTTTCCTCCCTGTTTGGGCCTCTTGGCCGGTGGAGTTGCACTGGTGTCTGAGTTACATCCGAGCTGCATTGGAGTTGAGTTTTGCTAGTGTCTGTGGCGTGTTCTGTTGGTGATGGATCATCTACCCTGTGAGGACTGTAGTTGACCCAGCATATATGGGAGGGTCACTGGCGTATCTCGAGGATAGGATTGGGCCTTTACTTTCCGCTTATGCCCTGCCCTGCCACCCTTTGCTAAGAACTCAAAATGGGTTGCAGCTGTTCTACAATGTTATAAAAGCAATGATAAAATAGCCATGAAATAACATCCGGGATGTTGCCAGAATGGTGTGAGAGTGTAAGTGTGAGCATGGAGGTTGGAGTTCTGGGTGAGTGGTGGCTGGGGGCAGCGAGGGAGGGAAGAGACTTAGGTTTCAACCATGGGCCCCCCATCCCCTTGAGTGAAAGGCCCCTCTCTGTTTTCTTTTGCCAGGTCCATGATGTACTCTGGTGAACTGAAGTTTGAGAAGAGGACCATGTCTGCTCAGATCGAAGGGGGCGTTCATGGTCTCCATTCGTAAGTGTCCTGTCAACGTTGGCACGATTCCCTCCCTCCCTTTTTGCTCTTTCTTGCTCTCAAGCGTCCTCCCTACCCTAGCCCAGGCCAAGATCATTCTGTTGGTCTGGGTGGGGGGAGGACCACCTGTCCTCTCCCTCTTGTTAGCTGTATGGAAATGTGTCTTGGCTGCTGTACTTCCTGAATCCTGCAAGTGCCATACTATTCCCGTGGCCCCTGCCTGGCTGAGGAAGGTCTTATTCTGGCCTCTCTCGAGTGGCCAAGAGCAAAGCCCCTCTGCCTGTGCAGGGTCTACACAACAACCTCAGGTGGCTCTGTCCAGGCTTTCACCTCACCACTGCCAAAAAAATGTGCCCAGCCTTGTAGCTCTTGGGAATGTGACAAGTTGTTTCTTTTTATTTGGGGGGGATGCCTCTGAAAATTTCCCCTCCCCAAGATTCCCAGGGTCCAAGTGGAGATTATAGAGTAGGTAGATGGGGTCCTGAACTCCAGAGCATACTTTCTTTTCTTGAGGCCCGGAAACCTGCATGAGCAGTCTCCCCTCTTCTGTTGGAGGCATTCCAAGGCTGGCCTTTGTCTGCTAGCAACTGTGAGTTGGGGGGGGGGGCGCCGTATGCTTGCTTTGCGGCAGGAGGAAGTGGCACTGCTTTTTCTTGGCACTGCTTCCTGTTTCCTTGCCACCCTGGCCCAGTGATGTGGGCTGGGGAGGAAACACACTGCTGGGGTATGTCACTGGCTCTGAATGCTGCCGGCATTCAGATCCTGGCAGCATCTCAAGGCAAGGCTGGGAGAGACCCTTCTCCACCTGGTACCTGGCTTGGTATATGCCGGCAGTCTCGGCTTTTGGCATTTTGCCCCAGCATTGCAATGGTGTCCTGGAATCAATGTGCTGGAATCAATCAACTCTCCTTGTGGTGATGGCCAAGCCTGAGCCAGAGGAAAGTGTCTACCTCTGACCAGTGGCTACTCATTTTCTGGGTAGCGCCTGCCTTAGTTCCTTGCAGCATCAGATACAGCAGCCTAGGACACAGACTGGGCTTCTGGGTTGGCCCCCTGCTCTTTTGGAAGGGTTGAGGGCTGTTGGCTTGGTGGATTGGGTCTTGTTTGGGTTGAGGGTGTCTCTGCCCTTGTGCTCCTTGGCGAAGGAAGACCTGGGAAAGGGGTGGGGGCTTCTTTGAGAATAGCCTTCAGTTTCTGGATGAACACCTGGAGGTTCTGGGAGTATCTCTCAAGTTAGACCTAGCGGAGGGTTTGTGGTCGAGCAAATGTCAGTGCTTCCAAAGTTCTGCATTTAAAAAATGGCTGACTTGCAGTCTGTAGAAACCTGTGTGTGCGCGTGTGTATGTGCGTGTGTGTATGTGCGTGTATGTGCATTCATAAGATGGCACAGGGTGCTGCCTAGATTCTCCTCCCTCTCTTGGTGGGAAGAGGACAGCAAGTGGATTTGCTCCAGGAAAGGGAACTTTACTCCTCCGGGGGCTTTTGGCAAGGACCTCTTCCCTAAGTGTGTTTTCTGCTAATCGTTCCTGTTTCTTCAGTCAAGACGACCACAGTTCTGGCAGCAGAAATGCTGCAGGTCTTTTCCAGCCTTACTGGCTTAGCCGCCACCACCACCCCCAATTCTTGGGTTTCAGTTTTCAAAAATGGAAACACCTCAAGCCCGGGCTTTGGGGAATGGAGGCACCCTGTAGGGATGCCCTGTCTGCCCCAGCTTGGCGGGGGGGGGGGCATGTAGTTGGCTTTTTGCTGAGCTGGTGATGGCCTTTTGCATTTGATCCGCTTGTTGCCCCAAGCTGGGCAGTTGCTACGCCTTCGTGTGGGCTCAGAAGCACAGGGCGGGGAGGGGGTGCCAGCTGCTGTTGCTGCTGCTGCTGTGGCGCTTTGCTGGTAGCCTGCCTGTAGGGCCCTGGCGGGGAGAGCAGGTCAGCCTTGGTGCTTGACCGTGAGGGACAGCAGGCTGGAGGGGAGAGTGCTGCTGGCCTTGAACAGGGCTGGGGAGGGGTGTGACGGGGCCCTCCGAGACAGGAGCACATTGACCTTGTAACCTTCTCTCTCTCTCCTGCCCACACCGCTGCCTTGGCCTGCCTGTAGCTTTGCGTTTCTGCCATGTAAGTAACTGGAATCCGCCGATCCCCCCCCCCCCCCCGGTGTACTGGATGTGGCGCTGCTGCTGCATCTTCCCTTTCTCCCCCCCCCTTTCAGGGTGATCAAGGCGAGTGGGACTGTAGAGTGACTGTGGTCTGTCTTGCACAGTGCCCCTTTCACATCTCCTCCCACTCACCGCTACTTCCCAACCACAGTGTGTGAGCAGCAGCACAGGAGAAATCTCCACTGGAGAGCAGAAGCTTCTTTTTCAGCCTGGGGGCCCAGAAGACTGCCCCAGACCAGGGACCTGCTGCTGGCCTTTTCCTTTTGGAGCCCCTCCCCACAGCCTTTGGGAATGCTGAGCTGAGAGGGGAGTTGCATCCAGGCACCTACCTCCACTGTTTCTGGGCAGGCTTTGCAGCACCAAGCCCATGGTCCTGATCCCTTCTCATGAACGTGGGGACCAGGCCTTGGATCATTCTGGATTGCCTGGTTGATTGGTGGTTCTAGGTCTCTTTCGTGGAGTGGCTCTGTGCCTGGGTCCATGGCAGGAAGGGATGCTGCACTCCCCCCACAAGTGATTTCTTGCACTCCCACCCTTTTGGAAAAAATGACTGAACTCTTTCCCCTATTGCTGCATCTACACATGCCGCCACACGGGGGCTGCAGGCCTCGTCCCCTTTGCCTTGTGAGAAGGGGATTGGTGCCCTGGCGCGTGTCCTCAGCTGGGCCTAAGCCCTGCCCTGGAGCCTCTCCGCAGTTGCCTTTAGCATCGGTGCAGGTTTGAGCAGACACACTTCTTGCCTTCACATTGGGAATCCCTTATGTTGCGCTATACATGCCCACCAGGAGGTGCAGAAACACTGCCCTGCACTAAGGAAGCCTCGCCAGAGGCAAAAAGCCAACTTGGAAGAACTGTGGAAGGCCAAAAGCTACCCCTGTGCTTGGTGACTGAGAGCTGGAGTGGGGTGGGGGGGCAGTGGTGCAGAAGAGTATTCTGAGCTGAGCCTTGCTTCTGGGACTGCGGTGGGTGGCCAGGGCACTGCCTGACCCTGGGACTTTGCTTAGATTCCTTGGAAGAATGCTCAGGGGCTGGGGGCTCTTCCTGGCTCTCCTTCCACGTAGGCTTTCCCTGAGGTTGGAGGGGGCACTCAGGGAAGCCATTCCTCCCACCAGGGCGTGTGCATGTGTGAGAGTGAAAGAGAGGTTGATTGTTCTGAGTGTCCCCACCACAGCCCTGCCTGCCTCTGCCTTCCTCCCGCCCAAGGAGCACAGCGGCGCTGGCACAGAGACTCGCCCGCACTCCTCCGCAGAGGGGCACTGGCTTTTCCCTCCTGGGGCCAAGGAGCGCTCTTCCCTGGGGGCAGGGGGCGGACAGTGTGTGTTGACTTCCTCTGGGGTCGAGCAAGTCCTTGTTTTCTGCAGGCTGGGGGAGGGATTCCTCCTCTGCTGCTGTGGGGCTTGGGTCACAATGCCATGGGGGAGTCTGCCTCTAGGCGGCTTTTGCTCAGCCTGTGAAGTGGAGGCAGCCTGGCCCTTGGAGGGCTCTGCTGCTGCCCTTCAAGGACTGACCACGCTGTCCTGCCTCTCTTTTCCCTCCTGCAGTTATGAGAAGCGGCTGTACTGAGGATGGCTTCCGGAGCAGCGGCCAGCGTGCAGGTCCCACCGTCCCTGTTCCTGCCCCCGTTGCTGCCGCCACCAGTCGCCGCCCCTCCTGACTTGCCCGCAAGGCAAGGACTTGCACTGTGGATGACGCAGCTGGCGCTACCTGGCACGCCCCGCCTCTCCACCCAATCCTAGGGACTGCGCGTTTGGGGCCGACCTGCTGGGAGCCCCAAGAGACCTTTTCTGCAGGTTGTGGGGAGGAGGGTTAGTTGAACTCTGCCTTTTTGTAGTGACTGTCCCTCCAGTTGGGAGTAACGGCCTAACCCAGCGTGCCCTGAGCCTCACGCACCCCATATTTCCAAAGACTCGGGAGGGAGGGGCTGCCTGCCCATTGTCTCTGCAGGGGTGTTGGAAAGCTGCAGCTCCTCCATTCCCTACCAGCCCCATTTCTGATGGATTTTCTTTTTGCTGGGGGGTGGAGGTCCTGGATCCTTTCCCAGCAGGGTGATTTCCCCCCCCCCCCCGGTCTGCTGGGAAAATGCTTTTTAGCTGTATGGGGAGGGGAGAGTATCCAATGCAGAGGGGCTATTGGCCTTTCGGCTCCATTGGCGCTGGTAAGCTGCTGGCCACTCATTGTGTCCTGCCTGCCTGGAAGAGGAATATGCTTCCAGGCCCTGGCCCAGTTGTTTCTGGGTCTAACAGTTTGGCAGGCAAGAGATGGGGTCCATCTTCTCCTGCCGCGAGCAGTCAGAGCTCTGCAGTGTCTTACAGGTGTCAACGTTGTGTTCCCTCCTCTCCCCGGCTGTAACATTTGCGCATGTTGGGGCCCAACATTGTGTCACTGTATTATTATTATTATAATTATTAATAATAAAGCTACAGCCCCACCCTGAACAGGCTACTGTGGTGGGTCTCTATATTCCAGTGAGAAGCTGGGCAGCCCCAGCCAGAATCTCACCAAAGGCAAGGTAGGGCCTGGAGGACCCTGGAGTCAGAACCACCACACAATGCACCCCAAATTCCCCCAATTCTGTCTTGTATGTTCAAAGAAGAAAACCTGTCCTGGGAAACAAGAAAGAGGTAGGGAGATTCCACCGGTGCCTACTGTCAGCACCTTGCCATCGGGGGATTTGGGGTGCATCATGTGATGGTTCTGGGAGAGAAATGGACTAAGAACAGTAACGTCTTCGGTAGGCTGGCACTGAGCTGGCATGATGAAGCTGAAGCGCAGCCATGTAGAATTTCCTGATAGTTGTCAGAAATGTGGTGTGTCGTCCCCATGTCCCCTGGCAGGGAGCACAGTCCACCTTCAAGGGCTCAGGCCAATTCGCAGGTGCTGAGCTTCCGTGAGGCGGGTCAGCCCTTGTATTCCCTGGACAAATGACATGATTCACAGTAAATTCTCAGTTCTGAGGCAGTGTCGCACAATGGCTGCAGGCAGATCACCTGTAACAGAAATTAGCTTTCTTTTGCAGGCTGGTTGGCATCCTTCCAGGCTTGCATCCTTCAGATCAGACACTGCTTCGTATCAAGTTGGATCTGGCTCTCCCCTTGCAACACAATCCCAAGCGGGTCTCCTTGTAATCCCCCAGAGTTCAATAGGATTTACTCTTCAGGGAGTGTGTGTGGGATTAAGCCTTAGTATAGTAGGTGTGGTCAGTGAGTGGGGGCCCCTGCATGAGAAGGAGTTTCTTCAACAGGAGAGTTTGTCCCCTTTCTCCATGCAAAGCACCTGCTCTCCGTTCAGCTGGAGGCAGCTGTCGCCATCAGTATGTCACCTCACACCCAGAGTGCAGGCCAAGCACACACCCAGTTCTGATTTGTGCTTTCTCCCCTTCATGCTTTTTTGAAAGTGAATACGGGACTGAGGCAATGCAGCTCCAGTTGCCCCATCGTTGTGCACAAGCTTCAAGTTCAGGCCTGCAAGGTTGCTGACCTGCTCAAAGCGATGCCTAGATAAGGCTAGGATGTAATGTCGGGAATTCCTACAGCCCTGTTAAAAGCTCCAGGGTTGCTTTTGGTGAGCAGGTGCAGACCATTGGCCAATCTGCTGAGCCCCTGTCTCTCCCAGGTGGTTTTCTGGCTTGGCAAAGGATAGGGGTGAGGCCTAACCCCTTTGGCTGCACCAGCCCCCATCACAGCCTTTGAGGAGGAGCATCCTTCCTTTCTGCTACATAAACTGCCAAAAAGGGAGATGTAGGCCCCAAAAGCTGTCGGTGTGCTACATGACTGTTGCTGTAGCCCCACTGCATGTCCCTGACCCCTGCTCTTCACCAAGGGACCAGTGCTGAGCAGTGACAGATTGGGGCTGCTTGACAGCAAAGCCCTTCTTCCTTATGAACTTCATCCCTATGTGTCTTGCAGCCTCCCAGAGCATTAACCCAGGTTGCTTAGACGGACTCCTGTCCTGCAACTTTCTGTTTTTTACACCTTGCCAGAAACAATCTGCTTTATGGTGGCCTGTTCAGTTATCTCCACCAGTTTCTCAGGGGTGCTCTTCATTGTTGTGACTGTGCAACCCACACCTACCAAACTAGTCGGGCGTATTTCTCTGTGAAAAGCACCACGGCCAGCTCGTGGGGGGGGGAGTGGGAGCTGAGCAACCTATTTGGGTGATAAGATGAAAGGAACTGTATATATCCCCTGAGCTCCTTGGAGGAAGAGTGGTATAATGTGAAAAAACTAGATGCTACCTGGGAAGGACAAGGGCTTGAGCCATCTCTGCACAGCAGTGGCTGCAGGATCCGGCATGTGAGACCATGATTTCATGGTTATTTACACATCTTCAGCTTTAACCTCTATGGCCTCTGAGCTGCTCCTTCCTATCCTGTGCATTGTTTCCCCCTCAACACAGAACATTGTGCGACACCAATGAGAGTTGGAGCCATCAGGCTTCTTGATTGTTTCCTGTATTGAAATGCCTTCTGCGTCCCGTTGTGATTACCACACCTTCAAGAAGGATATGGCAGAGCCCATCAAAGTGCAAAAGAGGGCAACCAAACTGCTCAGAGGGCTGTAGCACCTGGGGCTCCTTAGTGTAGGAGAAAAGCAAATGCAGGGGAGCACAACTTACAAAATTATGCCCAGTGGGGCAAGAGAGCAGTTTTTTCTCCCTCTCACACTGCTAGTTGCCCTCAGCAGCAGTCAGGCGCGTGCATGCTAAGGAGAGGAAGGCTCGTCCTCATCCATGGGAGGAGTCTTCCCACCCAGGCCTCCTCTAGAGCCAGCAGTTCTTGTCCAAGAGCACAGGTGCTGGAGGGGCCTACCTGCAAGTCCAACCCATGTCACTGGAGACCTCCGTGTGCCAGGACTGGACCCTCCCCTGTGACTCAAAAGTGTCTTCTGCACAGGCTGAGATTCCTCTTGGCATAGCATGCTTTCTAGCATCAATCGGAACAGGATCCAAGCACCAGCCCACCTTGCTCTCTTCTCCTGCCCGCCATGTTGCCCAACTGTTTAATTTGGTCAGTGGTGGGTACGGCACAACTTCATTCTCCGCAACCTGGAGGGGGAAAAGGATAGCCTTGCCCCAGCCCCCAGCGTGGGAAAACCATTGAGTGCAGCACTGGACCAACAACCCTCTCCATCACTGGTGGCTGGGTGAGGGGGCAGGGCAGCTGGAGGCAGCTCTGCAAAGGAAGGAATTTGTTGGCAAGCCAGCCACTTGGCGCAGCAGCCAGCAGGGCCAACGAGAGGGCCACACAGCCCATGCAAACTACCTGGGTCAGAGATTCGGAAGCGGGCCCCGGGCCTGACTATCTGGCATGTGTTTTTTGTCGTCTTGTGCAAGGCATTGTAGGCTGGCTGGGGCCGGAGCAAGAGTGGCCTGTTGAGGGTCACCACAGCCAGGCTCTGGGCAGGCCCCTCCAGAATTGCATGAAAAGAAGGGGGTCTTTTGCCAATCTGGGGCCGTAGGAACGGCAGAAGCGGTGTGTGCTGTGCATCAGCAAAAGAGAATGGCTTTGAGGCAGGCAAGCTGGAGGGCAGCAGAGCTCTTTTTGCAGCCACTTCCAGGCTCCCTTTGGGCGTTTCCAGCCGGTTTCCAGGCAGCGGTTTCCAGCCGGTTCCAGGCAGCGGTTCGGAAGGTTGCAAGACCCGCTCAGCCCCGGTCTCTGTCCTCTCACTTGGTGCACTTGATGGGGCGACATAAGCAATCAGACAGGACCGCTTCCCCCGCCCCGCGTCCCACTGCTCGGAGGAAACCAGCCAAAGCTGGGCCGTGCCAATGGAGCAGGAGCCTTCCCAGTGCCTGGGCTTGCCTCCTGTGCCGGACAGCCCCCGCCCCCGCCGGGCCTTGCCCACGGCACTTGGGTGAGCGCCACACTTGTCCTAAGCTGGCTTTGGCACCATGCAGCCTGCCGGGGCTCAAGCAGTGCAGATACTGATCTGCGCACTTCTAAGCAGATTGCGGCCAGACGCAGGCAGGAGATAGTGGGGGCAGAGGAGCCGCCAGATAACACACCTCTTCAACAGGCAACCGCAGCAGCGCCCACCCCCCAAACAAGGCCAGCCCCCAGGACTCCTAGCCATAAAATCCTTTTATTGATAATTTAAAAGTTAAAACTCTGTGGCACCCGCCCCTCCCAACCCCTCCCTCTGCTTTTGATTCCACATCACAGGACAAGCTTCACGTTCTCTTTTGCTGCTACTGAAGGGGCAAAGTCTCGTTGCACACAAACTAGAGATGGAGGGAGATCAGGGGCAGAAGTGCGGGGCGACCCCTCCGCAAACCCAGGGAAATAGTGGGGCGAGGAGCAGCGAGGAGACGGGGGGGGGGACTTTGCGTATCACAGCAGGGGTGCCCCTCTCAATCAGATCGCATTGCACACTGCCGAGGACTGGCGTCCCCCGGGCCACGAGGGCAGGCACCAGGGCTCCCTACAACTCGATGGTGTCGCTGCTCACGCTGAGCTCGTCGATCTGCCGGCAAACGTCCAGGAACTCCTTGCGCAGGAGAGCTGCGTCCACCTCCGCCTGCCTCCCTGCGGAGGCCAGAGACTCCTGGGAGGCTGGGGCCACCGCGCGGCATCGGGGGCCTGGAAGCGGCGGAGACGTGGGGGGGCTCCCGTAGGCCCCCGGGGGCGTCGAGCTGCAGCAGCTGGGGGCCGGAGACTGGGCGGGAGCCAGCTCCACGTAGGAGGCGCCCCGGGACAGGTCCCCCTCCGGCCACGTCTCCGTGGCCAAGCTGAGGGAGAGGGTGCTGCAGGCCGAGAGGGTGCTGCCGTCCCCGTGGAAAAAGCCCTCGCTGCACAGCGCCTCGTCGATGCTGCGCCGCAGGTCGATGGGCGAGGGGGGCCGGAAGTCAGCGGTGGGGTCCAGGGCGTCCATCGAGAGGCTGAGCAAGCCGCAGTCGCCGCCGGGCTCTCCAGTGGGCACGGCGTAGAGCGGCAGGTAGTCGGACTCGCTGCCGGCCACGGTGTCGCAGATGACCAGCTTCTCGTGTTGCGACAGGGCCCACTGGAAGTGGTTTGGCAGGATCTGGGTCTTGACAGCAGCGCGGTCCAGAGGGAGGCAGCACTGGCACCATGGCGCCGAGGGGGCGCAGAAGACGGGGCAGAGGCCCAGCAGGGCCAGAGGCAGCCCCATCCCCACCTCGCAGAGCCGACAGGCCAGCTGCAGCGCCCACCAGGCCCAGGGCCCAAAGAGCTCTGGAGGCAAGCCGTAGCCCAGGGCATGCAGGATGGCGTACGTGTGCAGGCCGGCACTCAGGAGGCCAAAGAAGGCTGACGGCAGGGCCATGCAGGCTGCACAGCTCCACTGCTGGGCATTGGCAAAGGGACAGCCAGTGCCCGGGGGCGTGGCGCTCTTCAGGTCCTGGGGCTGTGCGGTGTCCACACGCGCCAAGCAGTAAAAGACCAGGAAGGAGGAGGACAGCAGGGCGGCCAGGAGGGCAAAGGTGCCCCGAGAGGCCAGCAGCAGGAAGGGGAGCTGGGGCAGCAGGTCCGCGGCCAGAACAGTGCCCGTTGCCACGGAGAAGTGCAGCAGAAGCAGGGCGGTCAAGAGGCAGGCATGGCGAAGGCTGGCATGCGAGCGCTTGATGCTGGGGCGCAGCGACAGCAGCAGGATGGCGACCGCCAAGGCCGAGGTCAAGCAGGGGAGTGCCAGGTCATGCAGCAGCTGGACGGCCCACGTGGGGAAGAGCTGCAGCTGCCCACAGGCATCTCCAAAGAGGAGCACTGCCCGTGCCCCACCCGCCCCCACCAGCAGGAGGTGCAGCAGTGCCAAGAGCTTGCACCCGGCTGGGCAGCGGCAAGGCAGGCAGAGCAGGGCCAGCAGAGAGAGCAGGGCCAGCAGCGCAAAGAGGGAGCCGGTCCCATAGATGTGGGCCTCCCAAGCCAGGCCCCATTCGGCCAGGGCAGCGTCCCAGTCCGAATGCAGTGGCACAAAGGGAGGCAGTGCTGGCAAGAGCAAGGAGGACAGTGGGGGTGAGCCCGCCTCGGGCAGTGGGGAGCCACAGTCTTCTGGGTGATGGGGCAGGCAGCCTGGTAGTGCCACAAAAGCCCCCTCACTGCCTGGGGAGGCAGCCATGCTGCTAGACTCTGGCCCTGCAGGGAAAGAGAGGGGAAAGAGCATCCATTACTTCACCCCCTGGGCAGTTTCACTGGTGCTTACAGCCCAGGTCCAACCCAAAGGCAGAACGTTGTGACATGACATTGAAACACCAACCACTCTACAGTACTTCCCACTCCCCTTAGGGAAGAAGTTCTTGTAAGGCTTGATATTTTTCGGCTGGGGGAGGCAAGTGTATTCCAGGACCAATTCATCGTCAAAAATCTTCTGGCAGGTTCGTACTTGGTGATGTTGAAACATTCCAGTGCAAATTGGGATGAAATGGTTAAAAAAAAAACCACACACACACAAAAACTCCTCATGCATGTCCCTGCTTTTTGGAACAACAACAACAAAACCTTGTCTACAGGATCTGCATCCGAGGAGAAAGGCAGCTTCCCAACGTGAAAACTGGTGAAAATCTGTTGCAGTAAAACTGCATTCTGCATGAATGATGCCATTATTCTGGGATTGGACATAGTGGCGTTCCTAGAGGGGGAACAAAACACTACGTTTTTCAGGTTCTTGAACACCTGTGTAAAGTGGTCCCTCGCCTTCAGAGCCATTCACAGCTGCACATGCCCCCCTCAAGGAACACCACTTATTGGACAGGATGTTTCATGACCTGGGCACCAATTCCCTCTCAACAAGTATCAAACATCTTCTCAGCTTTCTTGGCAGTTGCAGCCCAATGCATCATGGGCTGGCAGCAGCTCTTTACTTGCTCAGAGCCCACATGTGCTTCTGCAGACTGTCCTTCAATGTCCTCACAAAACCGGAGCAAGGCTCCGTAACCGATTCCCTCCTTTCCTGGCTGGAGAACTGCCCCTGCCCTCCCCAAATGAAAAGGCTGGGCAAATGCTCAGCAGCATATGGCAAGTCTCTCTGCAGATGCCTTGTTGCCTGTGAATAGATAGGGCAGTCCAGGAGGCCGGACATGTACTTTCAATGGGGTGTTTGGAACAAGCAAGAGTCAGTCCAGTTGCCTTGGCGCCATGAATGCATTTCCTGCCCCTCCCCAACCCCTTGCAAACAGGTTCGTGTATTTTGCAAAGGGATACAAAAAAAAAAAAAAAAGGCAAGAAAGGTGTGTGTGAGAGGTGGGGTGCGCTGGGTAAGGACCCTGGAGTGCTGCTGTCATCAATACTGAGGGTGGTGGGTCCTTTGTGGTCTGACAGCACACGGCAGTTTCCTCAGCTCAGGGGCTTTTGTGTTCCTTATCTTACTTCTGGTTTGAAACAGGCAATGTGAGCTGTGCACTTTGGGGAGATCTGTGATATCACAGATCCTTTGTCATGCTTACAACAATCCGTTTTTGCCCTTTGTCCACACTGCAATTTGTAAGTGTGGACAAATCTGTAAGCCCCCACCTCTGACATCGCACAAATGGGCTGTCTGCAGGCATGTCAACCGGAATACCACTACAGCCAACTACAGCGAAGCTCAGAATAGTCAAAACACCAGGCAGACATCCTCAACTGCTGGTATTTCATATTTCTCAAGAAGCAGATTTCTGAGTTGTGGTTTGGGCCTATTTTTCACCTCATCCAGAGTCCTTCAGGGTTCTTGGGACCAAAAAGGTAGGCAGAGACTACCTAAGCCATACGAAGGCCCCAAATAGCATTTCCCTGCCCCTTTCCTTGAGCATTCAAGCGGAGGTCTGAGCATCTCAAAAGCTTGCATTGTGTATTTTAAACACTAGTTAGTCCTGATAAAAACTGCCTCCTAGGTTCTACACTCTCCCACCCCACCCCACCCCCACTTCTTTTACTTCTAGCCTGCTCCTGTTACCTCCTGCTCAGCTGATAAGCACTGCAGCAAACACTAGCTAATCGCCTGCAGGTATGCAGCAGACGCCAAATGGCTCCAACCTGGTGGCTGTGGAGTCAGGCCAGTCCAAGGACCGACAGCAGCATTCCAAGGGAGGGGGTCTGTGTAAATATTGTTTATGGCCGGGGTCTCCAAACTACGGCCTGGGGGCCACATCCTGCCCACCACAAATTTTATCCAGTCCGCAGCAACCTTTTTCTTTTGTCAGAGCATTTGCTAATGTTTGACTTTTTTTACTCATTATATATCGTTTAAGCATGGCAGTCTTTGTAATTATCACATTTCTCTTTTGTTCTGAATCATGACTATTACTAAAAAAAGAACCAAGTAAAACCTATTCATTCATTCATTCATTCATTCATTCATTCATAAAAATGGAGGTTTTTGGCCCCCCAAAATGTGTGAAAAATATGTGGCCCTCGTACTGAAAAGTTTGGAGACCCCGGCTTATTCAGTTGGCATTTCACCAGGAGATGTGCCCTGGGCTTTTGTACACTCTGCAGGTATCAGCTTTGTGGACTGCTGGTTGGCTGGTGATGCACAGTTAGAAGTGTAGGGCATATCCTGTGAGCACACCTTCGGCCTCACTCCCTCTAGCCCAGGATGCTCCCAGCTCACTGCAGAAGATGGTGCAGAGGAGACCACGGTGTTGGTCCCAGGCAGCAGGGCAGGTCACAACGTACTGCGTGGTCTGTCCGGGAGCTTGGGAGAGGGGAGCCCCTGTTTCTCCATGCAAAGCAGTTCCCTTTCCCCCAGCATTTATTCTAGTCCTTAATGTCATGCACAGGACAGTGCCGCCTGCCTTGGCCTGCGCCCTGCTCTTCGGAAGACCACTGGGATAGGCTGTGATTGGCATCGAGGCCCTTGGATCAGTTCTTCTCCATTCTCCCCAACTAGGTGAAGGTTGTCACCGTGTCAATCACAAAATGGACACAATGACAATTGCCTTGTTTGGAATGGACCGTGGGAGAAATAAGGACGGTTCTCCAGCCCAAGGGGCTGTTTTGAAAGCACACAGCAGCAACAGTTCAATCGTGGCTCTGTGGTCAGAGCTTGTACCCCAGCGCTTTGCCCGAGAACAAGGGCGTGCTCCAGGGCAACACCCCACTTCCCCAACCAGGGCGCAATCCTAACCAACTTTCCTGCACTGACATAGCTGTGCCAATGGGGAATGTGCTGCATCCTGCATTTGGGGGGCCGTCCCGGAGGCCTCCTCAAGTCAGGGGAATATTCGTTTCTTACCTCAGAGCTGCATTGCCCTTACCCCGGTGCTGGAAAGTTGATTAGGATTGTGCTCCCAGTTTGATAAGAAAGGAGGCATTAGGAACTCCCTGCCACTTGTCAGAAGGACAGAACTGCATTAGCAGCCAAAGCCAGTCTTTTCTCTGCAGAGGCAGCCCGGAGTAGAGCTCTCTCTCAGTGAGATGTTAATCACCTGTTTGGTTTTTTTCACCAAAGTCAAAAGAATGAAAACCGTTCATTGATTGGCAATTTCATGACAGGGAGAGCAGAAGAGGCCCTGGTGTGGCTGGTGCAAGTGACCCAGAAGGAGAGTGTCCTGGCAGCTCTCACCTGGCTCCAGAGCCACTTCAATCCACCTGGGTCAAAAGCAGGGTGACGTGAACATAACCGCAAAGCGATGAAGGTAAAAGCTGCGGCCCCCAGACAACCTCCTAGAGCAGAGAAACTATTGGCAGCTTCAGAACATGGCTGGGCAGCAGGGCTCTGCAGGGCTCAGGGTGCCCCACCTGGGGATGAGAGCAGGCTGCAGCCAGCCAGGATGCACACTGTGGAAAGCACCATCCAGCTAGCAGGCAGCAGCGGGAGACAGGTGGCAAAGTGGGACACACACACACACACACACACACACACACACACCCCTCTTCATGTCTGTTATCAACAGTTTGCTGCTCTCTGAGATCTAAAGAGGAAGAGTTGGATACAATTGCAAGAAACCAAACACACTTCTGAAAAGTTGCTTCGCAAATTAAGTGAGCTATTCACAAAGTGTACTATTCACAAGTGTCTATTTTATTGCTTAATTGTATTTTAAATATCTGATAGTAGCTGCCTTTAAGTCTGTATGGTCAAAATGCAGGGGTGGATAAAAATGCAGGTGTGTGTGTGTTTGTGTCCCCCCCCCCACACACACACACCGTGTTTCTCTCGACTCCTTTTTAGCTTGACATCCCTGCACCTTGTACCTACACCTGGAGCCATGACATGAAAGCACAGCAAGTGGGGGACCGCCAGAGCAGGCATGGTCATTGTGGCAGCACTCCTAGCAGCCTTGTGTTGGTCTGTGAAGTAGACGGCAAAGTGTGGAGGTGAACGTGGGGTGGTGGTGGTGAGATTCGGAAGCTACGGGCCTCGTAGGTCAATGTTCAGTTCTCCAGCACAGATCACTCTCCCAGCCATCTTAAGAATATTGGCTGTGCCATTTAACATTTTTAGACAAAAAAAGCAAAAATACTGAAATTTAGCAAGCTGGTATCTCAAAAGCACCCACAAGCCTCAAGGTTTTATTATTATCATCATTATTGTTTTAAAATAGTCCTTACAGTCCAATTCTAGCAGCTACATTTTCAACACTAAAAAAATAAAAATAGAAATAAAATAAATAAAAAAAGCCACGTCTCAAGTCCAGGCTGGAATTCCTTTGGGAATGCTCTTGTGCTTTGTATATTCTAAACAGGGCATCTCCTGCATAACTCACTGCCACAGGAGTTCATTAGAAATGAGGACGCCTGAGCCAAGCAAGGGCCAAAAAGTCAGCTGAGCATATTTTAAGGGGGGGGCATCTTCACGGCCTCCAGATCTCCCCCTCACTGGTGGGCCTCTTCCTTGTCTGTTGCTGCCTCCTTCCCCATGCATGGCCTGATGTGGCATCTGCCAGGCCAGGCTCTTTGGTGGCCCCTGGGTGACACTGGGGTGGGCCCCCTCTACAGCTCAAGCAGAAAGGAGAGGGAGCAGGAATTTGCCCCTCCCACCCTGCAGCTGCTGCACAGACACCCAGCCAGCCTGGTTCTGCTACATTCCCACCCCTCGACTGACCTGCCAAGCCAGCCTGAGGCTCCTCCAGGGACCTCTTCCCTCCTGGTGAGAGGGGACAGGCGGTGGAATGCTCCCAGTTCAATCCTTAGGAACACAGGAGGAGGACCCCTGCCCGAGACAGCCCCCGTGGCCTCTCCCACGCCCTCACCTGGCTCCAAGGCCCGTGCTGGAGTCGGGCGGAAGTCGGTCACATTCCATTCCGGGAGTGGCTCCTTCATCTCCGGGGGCAGCGAGGATCCAAAGAGACCTGGGCAGAGACGCAAGAGGGGCTCAGTGGTGCTGCTCACCTGCCCCGGCACAGCAAGCGCTCCTGCGCCATGGTCGAGGGAGGAGGGCCTGTCCTGCTGGGCGAGGGCCCCTTCCACGCAGGAGCAGGCTTGCCCGGGCCAGCTGCCGAGCCACAAGTCCTCCACAGCCGCCGCCGCCAAGACAGGCCCTGAGGCACAAGCAAGCCAGGTGGCCACTTGGGGAGCCCCTGAGGTGGGGTGATGAAAGGGGACGCTGGCCTGCGGCTCCACTGGCATCCCTGGACAGGTTTCCCTGGCCCAGTCTGATTTGTTGCTGTCTGGGTAGCTTCCTCAGACAAGCCAGGCAGGCCTGAACGGCCACCGTCCCGCATCTTCCACCGGCCAAGATCACCCAGAGGACCTGAGATGACCTGCTGGCACCTCCCTTCTCAGTCCCACCCCTGCCCAGTCTTGGCACTTTGGAATCGCTGCAAGTCTGCTTCATGGCTGATGACCCCAACATCTTCTGAGTGGTGAACTCCGCCTTGAAGGACCACAGGTTCACCCACCACAACCTGATGGAGCCCTTCCCCAGGAGTTCTCCTCCACGGCATTTGGGATGCAACTTGGTGGGGGCAGGGCCTGCAGGAGAGGCCGGTGTCAAGCGTGTTTCTCCGCCTGGTCAGTCTCATGCAGAGGACGCGACCCTTTCAGATGGCACCCTGTCCCCCGCTCCCAGTGCCTTTTGTCCTCACACTGACCGATGGCACTCCCCACTTGAGATCTCACCCCAGCTCTCCAGAGAGCAGGTACTCACCAGGGGCACCCAGTTTGCTGGCGATCTCGGAGATTCCCAGCCGGAGGCCAGGGAGGAGAGGGTACCGCCTGCTGGTGCTGCCGCTGTTGTTAGAGGTCAGGTCCCCCTCCTTGCCCAGGCCGGCTGTCAGATCAATGTCAATCTTGAACTCGAGCTCTTTGCTGTCCTCTCTGGTGGGCACCACCACTCCCTTCTCCGTGAGCCTTGGCCAGAGGGTGCGGGGGTGCGGGGGCGTGGGGTCAGCGTGTGCCGGGGAGCGGTCCCAGACCCACCCCCCAGGGCCTGAAGGAAGCTCATCAGCAGGACCACTGCCCAGCCAGCCGGATCCCCCAAGGGCCTCCGGCCAGAAGCGATTCCCCAGTGCCTGGGAGCGGGTGGGGGCAACTGGCCGGGTGGGGGGCAGCCAAGGCCTCGCACTGGCTTCCCCGGGCCCCTCACCCTGCCGGCCCTTACCCTGACTCCGCAGCTTGATCTTGAAATTGAGCCCCAGGTTTAGGGACAAGGCTGGCGCTTCGCTGTGGGTGGGCAAGGCAGTGGGAGGGGCCAGGGAGGTGCTGGCGGTCCGGCGCCCAGGGGGGCTGGATTCATTCCTGGTGAGCCCCAGTGCCCGGAACATGTTGAGGGGCACCGCAGTGCTCCGAAGGGGCAGGCAGAGCAGCGCTAGGAGCACCCACATCAGGTCCTGCCTCGAGGTCCAGCCGCTGGGAGAACAGGAAGCACCTGGGGAGGGAAGAGGAGAGAGGGTGAGGGCAGGAAGAGGCCTCTGTGGGGAAGTCTGCAGAGACAGCCCACTGCCTGGTCCCCCACCCCTGGCCACAGCTCCAGTTAATGGGCTGGGTCAGCATCTTGGGCTCGTGGCTTTCCCATGTGCGGTCACAGGTGGCACCAAACAGTTCCTGCTGCGCCACAGCAGACAGCGCTGTTTGGGCATTGTGCTGTGCCAAATGAGGGAGGAGTCACCCATCATCCGCAAGAGGGACCAGTCAGCAGCTCCCAGGAGGGCTGGGAAGGGCCCCGACACTCAGTCCCTGGCAGTCCAAGGAGACAGTCTGGAGTTTGGTGGGTCCTGATCTGAATGGAGGACAGATTCAGAGAGACAGGAGGTTCTCAGGGCAGGACCTGACACAGGCTGGGCCAAGGCCTCCCAATGTCATGCTTCTTCCACCACCCTGGTCCCCAGAGAAGGCACTGACCCCCTATCTTCCTGTCCTCTATGTTCTTCCTGTCCCGATCACTTGTTGATACACTTCCTACATGTTGCCCTCACACCACCCTGCAAGGGTGTGTGGTCAACCCTAGCCACCCCAGATTGCTGATGGTCAACTGAGGTCAAGACAGAACAGCTGCTGAGGCCACCTGGCATGTCTGTGGCAGAGGCTCTGCCCCTGCACCGCAGTCACTCTCAAGTGGGTCTTTTTTCCCCTCCAGAACACCCTAAAATGTGCTGAAGTCGCACAGCTGATCTCCAGAATTAGCACTGCGTCAACATGACACTGCAGCCCCGGCTGGTCGGTTGCCTGGAGCATTTGGACAATGCCGAGTTTGCTGAGCAACCAGAAGAATGTGTGGTCGTCAAACAGACCATGAGGCGCGGCAGAAGGCAAAGGATCCTGGTCAAGGAACACTCAGCGTGGATTCCGTTCGTATCTGGAGCTATCCAGAGGTGGACCTCCCCGCGACTCCACCCCGAGGTACGCAGGGCTCATGCAAAAGTGGCACAAGGCAGGCTCAAGAGGAAGTCAAGCAGATTTCCCCAAAAGGGTGCTCAGGAGAACTCCTTGGAGCCTGTCTCAATTTTGTGATGTCTGCATAAATGCAGCCCAGGAAACCGAAGAGAGCCACTCAGGATGAACCAAGGGGGCGCCTTCCGACTTGCTGGCCTGAAATGTGGGCCGCCCTCTGCCAACAAGAGTTGCCACCAGGTGCTTCTGGACTGGCCTGCCATGGGGTTCCGGACTGGCTCCAGGTCTGGTTCTGCAAGCTTGAGCTGCCAGGGGCCACAGAGGCTTCTTCGAATGTGGCACCTCTGGCTCTATTCCAGCCCCCCCTCCAGTAACACCATGCCTCTAGGTGCCAGGCTGGAGGGCAGATCATCCCTTTGCTCTGGGCTGCTTTGCTTACTCCAGTTGTCCACCCCAATCCACCCAGGTTGGGCCTCTCACTATCATGTCTGCCCTCCGACACCCTTCACAAGTCTCCAAGAAGTTGGACGAAGGGAACTTCCCAGGCTCACTAATTGTCTCTTTAACTGGCTTGCCCTATAACTGGGCGCATGGCAGGACCTCAAAGAATTCTGGCCAGCCCCAAGGGGGAACACAACCTCGCATTCAGAAGGGGCGTGAACAGGCTTGGTGGGATGGCAGTGGGGAAGTCCTGTAGGCCAAATGCACTATCCAGAACCCCCAAGAGGATAAGAAGAAGAGCCCTGCTGGTTCAGGCCAAGGGCCCACCCAGTCTGGCTTCCTGGATCTCACAGTGGCCCACCAGATGCCTCTCCCACCCTTCTTTCCAAAGCATTCCGCCCAAAGAACCAGGACTGCTCTCACAGCATTTTGCAGGGGAGGCTGAGCACAGCATAGCACATAGAGTGGCGCACGGCTGCAAGGTGCGCTGTGGAGGAAGGGGGAGACTGAGAGCCATTTGGCACCACACACAGTGACTGCAAAGTCACCAGCCTGCACAGGCAAGTGTGCATTCAAGGTCTGGATCAGGTCCCACAAGCTGCATTGTGACCGTGGCTGTGGGGGGGGGGACTTTGCTTCACTACGGGCCAACCCAGATCGCTCTGTGCCCTGAGCCTGCTTTTTCCGCCATCCGTTGCCTTGGTGCCTCCACAGAAAAGGTCTGTCCTGCATGCCTTGGACAACAGGGACACATTGAGGCTCTGCTTAGCCATCAGGTCTACTTTGTCCTCCCTGGACTTGTCCAATCCCCTCGGAAAGCCACCCACATTGATCCCCATCATCACCCCTTTGGACAGTCGCTTTCTTCCATGATGCCTGAAGCAGAAGAATCAATGCAAAGGTCCATTCACATCTGGCGGTGTGTCTTTTCAGACCTCCAGAAATGGGAACTGACCATAGAAAACAGGCGAGCCCTGACCAAATGCCTCCAGGGCAAGACCTGGACCAACTGACTCTCAGCCACAAGTGTTGCACGCAGCCTCCTGTGCTCCCCAGGCTGGGAGAGTGTTCTGGGGCAGCCCCTCACTGCCAGCATCCAGTCTCATCATCATCTCAACGGCTGGGGACCAAACTGGCAAATGGGTCCTGCAAGGCACAGAGCTCACGTGCAGCTCTGTCAGTGGGACGGTGCTGTGCAATCAATGTGACAAGCAGGGAGAGAGGAGTG
This sequence comes from Lerista edwardsae, assembly GCA_029204185.1. NCBI lineage: Eukaryota > Metazoa > Chordata > Lepidosauria > Squamata > Scincidae > Lerista > Lerista edwardsae. Next base: position 1,535,084 of record JAJKFI010011615.1, read on the forward strand.
CCAGGTGACAAGCACGGTCCCAGCATCCAGGCTGGTGCAACTGCCAGGCAGATGAGTCCTCTGGCAAGCGGGAAGCATGCACGACTTCACATCCAGCAGTGACAAGGAGAGACTTTCCTTCTCTTAGTCTGCCTGGGCCTGGGGTGGGGCACGAGACTGGAAACAAGTGGGCTGCCCTGGGTAGCAAGGGGCCAGGAAGAGAAGAGCCCTAGAATGAAGGCCAGCTCTGTCTTAGGCCAAAAGAAGCCGGAGTAGAGGGTGGCTATTGGCAGACACCGAGATGCCACTGCTAGAGGCAAAGAAGAGCCCTGCTGCATCAGGCCAAGGCCCATCAAGTCCAGCTTTGTGTAGGTCACAGTGTCCCACCAGGTGCCTCTGGGAGCACACAAGACAACAAGATACTTGCAACCCGATGCCACACCCTGGCACCTGGCATTCGGAGACTGCCTACTTCTAAAACTAGGAGGTTTTGTATCCTCATCGTGGCATGTAACCTGTGATGGACTTTTCCTCCAGAAATCTGTCTAATCCTCTTTTAAAGGCATCCAGGCCAGGCACCATCACCACATCCTGTGGCAAGGGGTTCCACAGATTAATTGCATGCTGAGTAAACAAAAAATTCTTTTGTCTGGTCTGACTCTCCAATGCTCAATTTTAGTGGATGTCCCCTGGATCTGGCATCATGTGAGAGAGAAAACAGCATCTCCCTATCCACTCTATCCATCCCATGCATAATTTTGTACGTCTCACTCATGTCCCCCCTCAGGCACCTTCTTTCTAGGCTGAAGAGCCCCTAATGCTGTAACCCTCATAAGGGAGGTGCACCAGCTTACTTATCATTTTTGGTCACTCTCTTCTGGACCTTTTCCAGTTCAGGCCTGAAACACATAATGTGATTGGGAGACAATGTACAGAATTCACTTCGATTGCCACACCAAGTTACCCACAATCCAGCCTCAGGCTTCTGGGATTGGAAGGGAGGACTGTTTCCAAATGGGCACAGCCCCAGCTTCCCCCCATAGCAGAAATGGAGCACCCCAGCTGCCTGAAACCAGAAGAAGAGAGAAAGAACGCGGGATCTTTCCCTTTAGTTACCCACATTCAAGGGAAAAGCCTCCCCAATTATCCCCTGCAACCCAGTGGCAAATCTGGACTCTGCCAAGAAAAATTCAAGTCATGGAGGAGAGATGCCAAGGAAGGCACTACCCTGCCCTGCTCCACTCCTCCCTTTTGCTCACTGCCTGCTTCCAAGGCGACTGAAGAGAGAGGCGGGTTCTGCCACTCACGCCAGCCACATCTAGAAAAGTGCCCCACCGATTGGCCGGTAAGGAGCAGGCCAGAAGACTCTGGGCTGGCAATCCCAGAGTCGGGCAGCAAGTGAACAAGCCAAGGAGGCAGAACCATCCAGGGTGATTCTGGCAGCACTCAGACCTCGGGGCCGTGTGGGGAGGCGACAGCCCCTCACCCTCTTGAAGACCTTCGAAAGGAGCGATGAGGCCAGGAGGAGAGGCAGCGACGGTCACCCCAAAGGGCAGACCCCACCACAAGGATTTCAGGCCTCCAATGGCTTTGTCCGCTCAGCCTGCTTGTCTAGGCCAGGCCTGAGACTGTGGCCCGGTTGCCTTGCTGGCGTGCCCCGATATGCAGGGCAATCTGGGGCACGGGGGTTCGGTGCCTGTTAATCAGATGTGGGCCCTGCCCAAGCTGTCAGTCTCTTTGAGGGGCCAAGACACCAGCTCTGCCCTGGGCAATTGCGTGCTGAGAAGCTCCTCTCCACAGTGTCGCATCAGCACAGCCAGGCTGCCCATCTTGGGCCCAGGCAGGGCGGATGCGAAGCGACAGGGCCCAATGCTCAATGGCACCCTTCCCCTGGGGCTGCTGGCCGGCTGACAGGTGTGGAGCTGGGACATCAATTGGACTGACAGCCTGGTACCAAGCGCACTGGATCGTGCTAGTGCATGGAGCTCTCACGTGGACAGCACAGCCTGCACTGGCTTGGCTGCTCCTGCACTGTCAAAGGCAAGCTGCCTTTGAACAAGGCTGCTGTTACGCCCGCCTCCTCCAAGCAGCCCCAAAACACAGAGGGGATCAGACAAGTGGGAGCAAGAAGAAGAGAGCAAGGGAGCAATCGGGGACCAATGGCCCTCAGAGAATTCCAAGTTTTCACCAGTTGGTCGGGGCAGCAGTGTCACCAGCCGCTGGCCACCACTACTCCCTTCTCAGAGCCCTGTGAAGGGCTCTCTGGTTTATTGACACACCCCAGGGTCACGCCAACTGAGAGGCAACATCCCCCCAGGTGAAACCAGGGCCTTATGGCTCAACCCCTCTCTGCCCCAGAGTGAGGGTTCAGGTCAACAGATAACTGATAACAGTAGCAGATAACTGTGGTGCACCTCGACCCACAATGCCCCCTTGCAGACACACCCACACACCTACAACTGGCCCCAGCGCACCCCCCCTTCCCCACAATTTGCCTATCTGGGGAACAGAGCACAGCTCCACGAGGACTACTGCTCACCTGTTGTACTCCACATGTTTTTATATAGCCTTTGTTAATTAGATATAAAGATATAGATTACAGATAGATACATACTCAGGGCGCAATCCAGAAGAAGAGATGGGCTGGCACAAGGCCCTTGCACCGGCCCAGAAGTGTTGCAAATGTGCCGTACAGCTCCTTTAGAGCAGTCTGAGCCAGCTCTGGCTTTCCGAGACCAGATCAAGGACCCGCACTGCCCGGATGGGGTACGTTTAAGCTAGCCGAGGCAGGCCGGTGCGGGAGAGGTGGAGTGGGCAGGGGAAGGAAGATGGGGGGCATTTTGAGTGGGGGGAGGGCAGGCCAGTGGGTGGACCAGGCCTGGGGAGTGGGGTGGGACCAGCCTCTGCAACTTAGGCCAGATCCTAACCCCCATCCTTGGCCTTGCAGAAACTCTTTATCTTGCCTCTCCCAGTTGGAATAGTATGGGGGAAGGGGCAAACCAAGAGGGGTGAGAGACGTCACTTTGCAAAGCACCTCTCAGCTGCTAAGCTGCAAAGTGACACATTGGCAAAAGCAGCACTGCTAAAAGGGCAGCCCACACGATCATTGGGCTCTCCCGTATCTTGAAAACGTGATCAAGATTTACCTATTTTCTCTTCTGCCATTTGCGGCTAATGAGTTCCTACATGAGAAAACCATCACTTGCTGATTAATGTCACTTCCTGCTTAACGACATCACTTCCTCCCCTCAACAGGCACCGTGCGTGCTATTCGGCCCACTGTACGAAACAACACTGACAATCCTGATATAGCCTTTTGTAAAGCAGGGCCAGGAGATGCCAAACACATTCCACAATTGGGTGAGAACTGCTGTACACGATTTCTTCTGGGAACAGAGCTCAGCTTTCCATGGTGCAGAATTGATATAGTCAAAAACATGTTTCCATGAAGGACGTTCAACCTGAGCTTTGCGCTCTGGGTGTCCAGGAACAAAGCTCAGCGCTCCGCACCTGCGGGAGTGGGGAAACAAAGTGCTCTTCTCCTCTCCCCCGTGGGAGCTCAGCAGGGGAACCTGCTTCCCTGGGATGCTTCCAGCTCTCACCAACAAGCTGGCTAAGCCCTGCTCTCCAGAAACGCAGACTCAGTACTGGCGGAAAAGCAGCACTGAACAAACAGAGGCACGGTTGGTTGGGGGAGAATGAAGAGCCACCCAGCTCAGCTGAAACGGCCTCTCCAGAAGACTAGGATGGCCAGCCCTGTGAGTGAGCCTGCCTGGCACAGAATCAGCCTCTTGTCCCCCCCCCAGCTGGGCACTGCCTACACTCCCAGGTCTCAGACAGGAGGCCTGATCCATCAAGGTTCTTATGCCCCAGGCCTACCTGGCAATGCTGGGTACTGCCTGGGAATGCTGGGAGGATGCCTGGGACCTTGGGCAAAAAAGGACACCTCTCCCACAAAGTGCCACCCACCCACATGCTGATGAGCTGTGAGCAAGGCTTGGCCGGCCTGCCCACCTCCAAGGAGGACAGAGCAATCAGAGGCTCCTCGCAAGCATTTGGAAGGCTCTGGGTCCCCTTCGCTGGGGGAGGGCTCAGACGCCCTGTGCCTCAGGGCTGCTCCCTCTGCCGTTCCCAGGTGTCCGAGTGGCCTTACGCCAGGACCGCGTGGAGTCCCCACAAGCAGAAAGCCACCTCCAGGGGCTGAAGCAGGCTACCCTTGCTTGATGCGAAGGCAGCCTCGGGTGCAGTCCTTGGCAGCGCCCCCACCTGGTTGGGGCACAAGCTCACCTTCTGTCCGGCCCCTCCCCGCATCTTTATGTCTTGCTTCAGAAGCAGCATCCATGCGCATGGTGCACAGCAGGCCTTTGCTCCCAAGCAGCCTCACAGGGGACCAGGAGGGAAGAGAAAGGGCAGGATGGGGTGGAGAAAAGCAGCAAGTGGGCGACAGCTAGGGAGGGGGGAAAGGGTGACACCCTCGGCCAGGGAGGCAAGGAGGAAGAAAAGCCAGGGCCAAGCCTGGCCTCTTAGCTCCTGCCTCCATCCTGCCACTTGGGAAGGTGCTTCCCATTCCCCCTCCACTGTCCTTCTCTGTGGTCACTGAAGTCTTTTTGCAATCACCCTTCCTAGCCTCCCCTCCCCTCCCCTCCCGCAACCCGATGCTAACTTCAGGATGGAGTGCCTAGTCTGGGCTTGTCACACCTTCCCTCACTCATGGGGGGTGTTCATATGATGTCATCCTCCATCCACTGTCTTTTCCCTACACTGAAATTGCCACAATTTCTTAACAGAGAAAAGTCAGTTCTTTGGAGAACTTGGGGGGGGGGGAGGGAGCAGCACTACGACTGCAGGACTGGCACAGGCTCAAGAAACCACGGGGAAAACCAGAGGAGCGGGGAGAGGGGGAGCCCATCATGTCCCCAAACATGCTCTGTCTACCGCAAGGTTGCGTGAGATGGCAAGTGGAAAAGCAAGAACAGGCTGCTGCAATGAAAAGCCAGCCTGGAAATGTGCACTGAGAATGGACTATCACCAGCATACATTAGTCGTGCGTTCTATCACAAAAGAGCACACACAGACAGAGCAACAAATAGATAGTTGAAACTACAAAATCCACCCCCTGGTCCCAGGCCACAGAAGACGAAGTAGTAAGCTATAAAGCACTCTGCACACTACAACCCCACCACCACCGCTGGAAGCCAATGTGGGATTTAGGCTGAAGAGACCTGGGTTCAAATCACGGTTCAGCTGCATAGCTCCCTCTGGGTGACCCCGCTCGGCCAGTCAATCTCTTGCAGTCTAGCCTAAGTCACACGGGTACTTGCAAGGATTTGAAGGAATGGGGAAGAGAACCTGGGATGGCATCACCCTGAGCAATCTGGAGGAAGGCTGGGGCAGGAATGCCACAAATGAAAGGAAGAGCATGCACTCGCCCCCGGTTGAAAACACTGCAGCACTGCACACAGACACAGTGAGGGCAGAGGGTGACCCCCAGCCAGCACTTCACCTGGGAGACTCCACAGAAGAGCGCTCCTCCAAGGTGGCTCCCCAGGAACAAGGGCACCCAACTGTCAGAGCTGGCTTCGCCCCTGGGGCACAGAAAGGTCCCTGCCCAGCAAGCACCCCCATCCCAGGGGACACACTGAGCCCTGCAGCTGCAAAGAAGCAGCCTGGCCCTGAACTCCTTGGTCCCAGGAAGAGGTAGGTCCCTTCTCCTCCCCCAGTCAATCAGTCCCCCAGGCCAGTTGTTTCTCGGGAGCCATCCCTCTCTCACCAAATGGGGTACTCGGGAGACAGGCGCCACGGAGTGATCAGGAAAACACAGCCTGGCAAGGAGGTGAGAGAAGAGACAGATCTAGCCTCTGCCAAAACCACGGAGCCAGACTGAACCCAGTGCAAGGATGGGCCAGAGGGACCTCTGCACTTGCACAGAGTAACTCATTCAAATCAGCTAGACTGGGCTGCTCAGGTGCAGAGGCATTGCCCTGGGAGCCCCAGCACGCTCCTTTGGTTGCAGGTGCCACGGTGATCCTCAGACCAAGGCTGTGCCCAGCGAGCAAACTGAGACACCCACCTCCTGTATCTGCAGAGGGAGAGCTCGCCCAGTGGGGGTGACCATTCCCATCTTCTGCCCAGCTGGCACCTCTGGAAGCCTCTGCAACCTCCATCAGTTGCCCTTTTGGGTAGCTTTGGTAGAGCCTAGGGCTTACGGGGGGGGGGGTGCCCATAGCAAGCCTTCTCAAGAGATAGCTAGTGTCCTTATCTTTCCCCACTGGAATTTGTCCACAGGTGCACATACATACATGCACACGCACACACATGCTCCCACGTTGTTCTGCAGAGACTCCCAGCACTGCATAGACCCTGGAAGTGCCAGCTGAGGCCCTCCAACTGCAGCCCTCAGTAGGAGGAGAGGAGCACACAGAATGCCACAAGGGCACTGCCACTGTGGCCTGCAAAACACCCCCCCCCCAGCTGAGTGCTCCAAGGGAAGGCATCTGGATCCCTCCTCAATCCCAACTGTCAATGTTGGGGGACAAGGAAGGACGTCTCCTCGATGCGCCCATCAGCCACAGCCAAACTGCCAGCACAAGCCTCTGCATGTCTGCTCAGAAGTAAGTCCCACCGAGTTCCCTGGGGCTGCCACCCAGGTAAGCGTGCCTAGGATTGCAGCCTGCGATTGACTGAGCCCAGCAAAGAACAAACGGTCCCGCCGTGTCTTGTTCTGCTCCGAAAGGCCTTGCGCGGAAAGAGCCGCCTCTTCCCCGAGCCCTGAAGACAACTCGAGGCAGACGCTTCACACAGACACCGATGCATGCCGCGCACCGCCGCAGGAGCCTGAGATCGCGCGCAGGACCCCCCCCCCCCAGTCACGGTCCTCCTGCGCTGCACCCGCCGCGCGGCACCCCCCATGCAGCGCAGAGCGTCACCCACCTGCACACCGAGAAGTTCCCGAGAAGACGAGCCGCTGCAGACAGGAGCACACGTGCGGCTGCGCCACCAGCCAAACAAGCACGACCCGCTCGTGCCGGGGACGGAGAGGGGGCCCTTCAGAGCCCAGCGTCCCGGGGCGGGGGGAGCTCCGCACAGCGCGTCTCAGCCACGTTCTCACGTGCCCGAGCGCCGCGCGGGCTTAGGGGTGCCGGACTGCCGCAGCTCACCTGGCCTCGCTCGCCGGGCTCCTGCCAGCGGCCCGAGCGCTCCGCTGGGCTCCTCCGGCGGCTCGCAGGAAAAGCGAGGGGAAGAATTGCCGGCGGCAGAGGCTCTCCGGCCGCCCGAGGGACGCGCAGCGACGCCCCGGCAAGCGGGCAGGCAGGGCTCGGCTCGGCTCCGGATTCAGCTCCAGCAGAGACTCCCAGCTCCAGCTGCTGCTGACGCGCACGCAGAGTCCGCGCCCGGCGCCACTGGAGGACACTCCCCGTCCCCGCAGCCCACCAGGTCCGTCGCGGGGCGGGGGGGGGGGGACAGGCGCCCGCCGCTGAGCCTGACGAGTGGGCGGGCCGATGGGCCCCGTTTCACGCCGGGCCTGGCCAGGCTGTTGCAACAGGAGGACGCGAGAAGGAGCGCCGCCTGCGGCTCCGAGCCAAGCGGGTCGTCCTCTCCCCCCGCCTCCGCGGCCGGCTCCGGGAGGGCTTGCAGGCAGTTCACCGGCGAGAGCCCTCGCGCCGAAAGCCGACTCGCAGCCTCCCGACTCGAGAAGAGCGCGCGCTGGAGCATGTGCAGAGGGCTTTTTTTCCCCCGCCACTGATTTCCACGAGCTGGGATCAGAGAGGGAAAGGCTGAAATGTGATGCCCTTTCGTGTCAACGATCAGAGAGGCGATGGGGGGGGGGGGTCCCTCGCAAGGCACCCTGCTGTTCTCTCTGCACCTTCAACACCCACCGTGGCAGGTCAGGCGGCAGAACTCCCAGTGTGCCCCCCAGGCAGCCTGACAAATGCTGCCCACCCTTGATCTGGGGCAGGCCCACTCTCTGCTCCAGGCCACCACTCCCACCCTTCAGGCTTCTTCTGCTGCTGTCCCCTATTTCCAAATCCAAGGGGTGGAAGGAAGAACAGCGGAGGCAAGTGACTGGACAGAGGTGGGGCGAGCGGATCATCCTGCTACCTGTCGTGACTGGACATGCATGGACTGACCCTGAGCCGTGGCCCCATCAAACGGGGCCCAGTGGACCATAGACGACAGGAAAACAAATGGGAAAGCCATCATGTGTCAAATTAACACCAAGCCACAGGTGCTCACTTCCAGATGGTGGGCCCAGGCTGGGGTAGTCACACTTGCTTCCCTAACTCGTGGGGGTGTGATGGTGTTCATCTGATGTCACCTCTTCACAATCCCTTCCTTCACTGCCCAGAAATGTCATCCACAAACTTGGCCACCTCTTGGCTTATTCCCAACTCCAGGTCATTTATGAACAAGTTGAAAAGCACTAGTCCCAAGACAGATCCTTGGAGCACACTGCTTTTCTGCCCTCTCCACTGTGAAAATTGCCCTTTGACCCCCACTCCTGTTCTTCAAATGATTCCCCATCCATAAAAAGACCTGCCCTCTTATTCCCTGTATTATTCCACTGTTTCGGGTGCCACTACTGAGAAGACTCTGTCTTGTTAATGACAGCTGAGCTTCAGCTGGGGGGGGGTGTTAGTGGAGCCCCTGACAGTGATCTTCATGAGTGGACAGGGTCCAATGGGGGGATATGGTCCTTGAGCCATCATTGAGGTCCTTGAGGTGATTACCAACGCTTTGAACTGGACTTGGGAATGAATTGGGGAGTCTGTGCAAACTGAATGCGTGTGCGTGTGAGTGCATGCATGTGACTCACATGCATGTGAGTGTGACAGGAGTCCTGAATGGAGAGTCCAACAGCATGTGCTGCCCTTTTCCACTCTTCAGAGGGAGCCTCATATATAGGACTATCAAGTCAGCCAGATCTGCCTTCTCCAGGACAGGAGCAGTCGACACATCTGCCGCCCCAGGGCTTTGGTGGCCCCCTTGCACCTACACCGCAATGCGCTGCATCGGTGTGACGGGCAGTGTGGGACGGGCAGAGCGGCATCCTGACCCTGATGGCAGTGAGTCATCGCCATGACATTTACGCCATGACATTTACGCATTATCCCTGTGTCGTCTTTCAGTTGATGCGTCGTCTTTGTGACATCTTTGTGTCATCATTGGTGTGATGTCCAAGGAGACTCACTGCTTCCAAGCTGCCCAGCACTGGCAGACAGAGAAGCACCAGCAGGGTGGACTGAACAGGAGGTGCAGGTGCAGGTCCAATGAGCAGCCAATGCAGGAGGAACCCCCCCCCCCCCGCTAGCCAGGAGGAATGTACAGGTTTGAGGCACCACCTCAACCCTGGGGAGATGCCTCAAGGACATCACATGACCCAAGGATGCCAGAGCATCCCCACCTCCAATAGGAGTCACAGCGACATTGGCAGCAAGGAACTGCTAGGAGCTCCTGCACCCAGCATTCGAGGCCCCTCATCCTACTCACACACACACATTCAAGGAATCTCCTTTTGTGCATAGCAGAGCCAGGGTAGAAATTGGGGTGGGGGCATGTGAAACAAGGCAAGGGTTCCCAAGGCAAGGGTTCACATCTGTGTGGGGACATCTGCCAGCTGGAAAGAGCCCTTCTGCCAGGGGAGAGACTGGGGTGACTCACAAAGGGAGCCTCAACAGCACTCAGGCAAATCAGGGCAAGGAGTACTCAGGCAAAGGCAGGCACTGGGAACCAGACAAGATGGGCTTGGTCCCAGCCAAGAGACTTGCCCTTCCCAGCAAGGCATGACTGCCCAGAAACACCCATGGCAGCAGGAAGGGAGGGCAGGTCTAGAACCCACACCAGCCACTCCACACAGCTGCTCGCTAGCCAGCCACAGGTGGAGGTAGGCAAAGAGCACCCTGTCTGGCATCTGGCACCTTGCAGCACTGCAAACAGGGACACCTGGCTGGGAGGCATATGCTAACATGGGCCTATTAGAGGGTGCACTGTATGGGCCAATCACTGGGCTGGCATGTGTCACAGGGTGGGGCACCTACAGCAGCAGCCTGCCAAATGCCCCCCCACTCCATGCCCTCTGCTTCATTGCTGGCACCTGCAGGCATAGTATGCTGCCCCTCCTGTCCCGCTGCTACTACCCACCATATATACCACAGCAGCAGGAAACAGGAGGCTCTCATGATGAGGAGTGCCCCACCACCCAGAGCCAAAGAAGTCATGGGGAGGAGAGAGGATGCTGCAGACCCTTACAACAAGAAGTCGCATCCCTGGCCCATGTGCCGCCCCGGGCCCAGGGAGCAGACAGCCTCCCAACACACACAGATCACCCCACCACCACCACTACACACGTTCTGGAGCTTCACACAACATCCCTTTGCCTTGGCTTATGAACAATACTTCCAGTTTTCTGATGAAAACCGGAAATATTGTTAAATGGCCTCTGGAGGATTCAGATGGCCTCTGGTGAGCCCAGGGATGCCACATGGCCTGCCACATGGGGGCATTTGCCCTCCCCGGGGCTAATAGCAGGACAGCTACTGCAACAGAGGGGGCCCTCCTTCCACAGAGTCCCTCCCTGAGGCAAGGAACAACTAGGGTGGTGCTCCAGCTGGGCAGCCCAAGCCACAGGTCGGGGACAGGTGGCACAGGTTGGCAACCTTACTGAGCAGCAGCTGGGCGGCTCACACTGGTCATTGAGGGCAGGCAGGTTAAGGGCTTCTCCTGGGGTCTGCACGGTGTCTTTGCCTGTGGGATAGTTGCCTGTGGAGAACAAGGAGGGAGAGAGGAAGATTGGATAACAGCAGCCACCACACCTGTTCCCTGGCTTGAGCTGTGGTGTATGTGAGGGGGAGTGGTGCCTCCAGAGTGCACATGCAGAAGTGTCCTGCACCGGGCATAGTCATGGTGGTTTGGGACATTGCCTTTCACCCTGGGGGGGGGGGCTGCAGTGGACCTCTGCAGGGGACCATTGTTCACACACACACACACACACACACACACACACACACACCATGACAATGGTGCAGTCCTGAAAACAAAATGGATTATTTTTAATTTTAATTTTTTAGATTATGAGCCCTTTTGGGACAGGGAGCCATTTAACTTTAATGTTATTATTTGCCTGTAAACCGCTTTGTGAACTTTGTGTTGAAAAGCAGTATATAAATATTAGTGATTGATTGATTGATTGATTGATTGATTGATTGATTGATTGATTGATTGATTATGATGAGTGTTTGGCCAGTAGTAGCCCTGGTTGGAGCCCCTGGCACTCACTAAGGGCACAATCCTAACCAACTTTTCCGCACCAGGGTAAGGGCAATGCAGCTCTGAGACGACGGAACAAACATTCCCTTACCCTGAGGAGGCCTCCGTGGCTACAACTCCACTGCAGGATGCAGAACAGGCCCCATTGGCACAGCCATGTCAATGCTGGAAAGTTGGTTAGGATTGCACCCTAAGAGGGAGCAGATACTGTTTGCTCTTAGATGGTGCAAAATGAAGACATGGTTTGGCAACACAGTTGGTAGCAGAGGCACATTTGGCAATCATAAGGTCATAAGGGAGGGGGGAGAGTAGATCCCTGAAGCATCAACGCATTGCAGCCTGGAATTTCCTGCACCCCTTTGCTGCCTGTGTGGGTGCATTGTCCTTCCCCCATTGGGGTGGTGAGACAAGAGGTTCCAGTTGGGTGTTTGAGTGCGGAGTCCTCTTGGGGCAGAGTCCCTGCAATAAGAATTCTGAGAAGTGTTAACAGAATATCTTGCCACACACAATGGGAGGGGCAACAGGTTTCTTGTGCCAAGTGTCCCATTTGTGCCCAGCACCCTTCACCAGGGTTCCTATCATCACAGTTCCCCTTGTAGGAAATAGAGAGTAGTGCTCAGTCATCTGACTTCCGGTCTCCCTGGCAGGGACTTTGGTACTGGAGTGGGGGCGCTGTGATTGGCTATCAAGTGCTGATTATACCCTATGCTCCCTTGTAGGAAAGTGGGTGGTTTGGGATGGTGGTGGCAGGCAGTGCTATTTTCTACTGTCTTTCCCTTCCCCATTGTGCCTTATGGAGTTATTCCACCTATGCCAGCTCTATCATTGGCATTGGATTTGTCTAGTGTTGGAGGCATGTCTGTGGTCTGAAGAAAGGATATAGCGTTCGTCCGTCAACTCCTCCTCATCCCTCCCACGTCACACCCAATCTCCTCCCAGTGTTGGCCTATGCCCAGGCAGTGTTGCTGGCATCCAAGTGACAGTGCAGCGTTTTTCTAAAGTTGTGCTACTGGCGTATCAGGGGTTGCAGCGGCAGATCTCAAGGAGAGGATTGGGTCTTAAGTGACTGTCCCTTAGAAGCAGAGGGGTAGCTGGAGTGCTTGGGCTGGGTCTGTAAACCTAGAAAATTTGTAGGCCTGAAGAATACAAGGCCCGACAGAGGCAATCACAAACAGCTGTGATTGAAAAAGTGCTGAATCACAGCACAGGTGAAGGTACTTGCCTCGTTAGGCAAATCAGAGCGTTCTGGTTGGAGCAGAGCTGTATTTAACCAGAATGCTCCCAAGACTCAATGTGGGTTGTAGTTGGTATGTAGTGTTTGATGGCCGTGTTTGCTGTAAATAGCTTCAAGTAAAGACTGAATTGGTGGAGGAATCCTTTGCTTCAGTGTGTTCCTTTTGCTTGGCATCCTTGGCTGCAAATTCTGCTACTCTACCTGGATAGTTTCACATCTATCCCTGACAGGGTCAAAGGTAGCCTGGCAATTGGTCTAGGTGGTGCTCTGCTCTGCTGGAGGCAGAGGCCAATGGCTAGAGGAGTTTCACGTGTAGTGTCCAAAGGAGGCAGGGCAGCAAGGCCTGGCTACCACCAATGGGAAGGCTGTGTTGGCTCTGATGAGGGAACTCAAGTGGGCAAAGCAGTGGAGCAATGGTATGAAGGCTAAGAGGAGGAGCAGGCATGTGCTGTAAAGCAATGCCCATCCTGGACATCAGCTCACAGTGGTCTTTCTCAGAATGCCACTCAAGCAAAGATCCTCCCCTTTCAGTTGCTGGCTCTGGAATCCTCCCAGCCATCAGAAGGGTCTTGTACCAGTCTACTTGGTCAATATTGTACAGTTCTATGATTCGTGCAGGAATGCCTGCCTGCTGTTAATGAGCAATCTCATCTCCAAGAGCTGAAACAAGCCAGGGCATAAGAAGGGCCTGCCTGGGTCTGGCTGCCTCATGATGATTGCCTGCAGATGAGGAGTGTGGCACTCATCCATCCATGTGCCAGGTGAGAGAACAGGTGTCATCAGATCTGCAAGACAGGAGCTGCTGGAAAATGATTGAGTGGTCCATGCAGCTGCAGAAATCCAACAAAGGATCCCTGCAACATTCTGTGTGGCTCAAATAAGTCTGGGCAATCCAGACATTGACCTAGGTGATGCCATAGGCACCCAGTACCCTGCACAATGCCAGGGGCCATCAGGCCATTGTCAAAGCCAGCATCCTCTTTCAAAAGTGACCCATCAAACGCTTCTGGGAAGCTCTTGCAAAGTGACTTCCCACTTACAGTTGCTGGTAGCTCCTCTCTGATCTTCTAGGTCTTAGATCCCCTGGCCTTTCTCCTCCAGCATTCAGGGCGACATTACAACAGAGTGAAAAGGTTGCCCCCAGAGGCGGATCTACAGGGAGGGCAAAGCTCTAAGTGTTGCAAGAAACTTTACCCTTACCCTCCTCTCCCTCGCTGCTGTAGCCAGTAAGCAACGCCAAGATGTTGCTTTTCCCTGTGAGGATTGGCGAAAACGGTGCAGGAGAGGAGTGATTTCCACTGCAAGGTAAGGCTTCTTGCAAAACTTAGAGCTTTGCCCTCCCTTAGATCTGCCTCTGGTTGCCCCAAATATTACTCCATTCTGGAATTGATGCTCTGAGCATGTGCAGAGTGCTTTCTTACCCCGGAAACTAGTTTTTAACAAATGGACCAGGATGCCTCTTGGCATATTATATGCAGAACGCTGAAACTAGTATCCCTGGGCATGACAGTCCCGGTCCTAAAGGGCTCCAATTTGTTTCGGTTTTTTCTCCTTTCACGTGCGTGCCTCTAAACAGCCGCTCGCGCAGACTGTGCCTGCCCGATAGGGGGCGGCGGCGATACATCTAGGAAGGAGCTCACGTCCACATTTCCGGCCGGACCTCTTTGCGGCGGGGACTCAAGATGGCGTCGCGCACGACTGTGTAACGTGTTTGACGAGGAGAAAGTTGCGGGCTTTGCTACGGCCGGAGTGGGCGCTATGTCGACGGCGGACTCAGGGCGAACCGTGCTGGTGCGGGGTCTGCCTCCCTCGGCCCGCGCCCCGGACCTGGAGCGCGAATTCAGCCGGGCGGGGCCAGTCCGGCGGGCGGTGGCCGTTACGGCGCCCGGTAAGGAGCTGTGTAGAAGGAAGAGGGCGAGCGAGGGGGGCGCAGCTGGGCCCCGGCACCCTCCGCCTCCTGGGCTTGCGGCGCGCGCTCTGCCTGCTTCCCTCCGTACGGACCGCTGCCGCCGGCTGTGCCTCCCGGTTAAGCGGCGGCTTCAGGGTTCAGCTCCTGGGAAGCGCGCTGGGCCAACGTCGCTTTCCTGACCACGCTGCTAATCTTTGCTCCGTGTCCAAAACTCCTTTCGACAGGCGGCGAGACCTGCCGTGGATTCGGCTTTGTCACCTTCTCCTTGTCCGAGGATGCTCAGAGAGCCGTCCAGGAAATCGCAGCCTTTGGAGGCCGCAAGATCACGGTGACTCTTGCTCACCCGAAGCCGCGGCAGAAAGGCAAGAAGAAAGGAGGTACGGACATCTGAAGAGGTCTGTCGGATCAGGCCAGGGCCCATCTAGTCCAACCTCCTGCATCTCACCATGGCCCATCGGGTGCCTCTCAGAGCATATATGACAATAAGATACCTGTGCCTTGTTGCCACTCCCTGGCATTCAGAAACAGCCTACTTCTAAAACTAGGAGTTTGCACATACCCGTCATAGCTTGTAACATGTGATGGACTTTTCCTCCACCAATCCCCTTTGAAAGGCATCTGGGCCAAATGCCATCACCACACCCTGTGGCAAGGAGTTCCACAGGTTAATGGCACACTGGGGGAAAGAGATGTTCTTTTGTCTGACTCACCTGCCACTCAATTTTAGCAGACATCCTGGGCTCTGGTGTTGAGAGAGGGAAAAGAACATCCTTTTGTCCACTCTATCTATCCCAATCATGATTTTGTACATCTCAATTATGTCCCCTCCCCAGATGCCTCTTTTCTAGACTGAAGAGCCCAAACGCTGCAGCCTTTCCACATAAGGGAGATGCCCCAGTCCAGTAATCATTTTGGTTGCTTTTTTTTTTTTTGCACCTTTTATGGTTTCACTATGTCCTTTTTGAGATGTGGTGACCAGAACAGTATGCCTGTTTAGTCAGAAGATCAGTAATTTCACATGCCACTTGGGAGACAATGACGGGCTCACCACATGCTGTCATTGGGCACTTTAATGTGTTGCCATTGCTGAGTTAGGGGGCAGTCATGAAAAGTTGGACATGTTGTTGCCAGTGCCTGCCAAGAGCCATCTTGTCCTTGCTGGGATGGTTATGGCCCTGGAGATGAATCCTAATCCCCCCCAATTTGGGGACCTTTAAAAAATATTTACTTGAATTGCAGAAAGAATGTGAGAGAACCATTTTGTATCATGCCCCTCATTAGGGAAGAAACAAAGTGCAATGGGTTCAGCCTGCTAAAATGATCCTAAGAGTATTTTAGGATTGGGAGCAAGCTGACTAGGGAGGTTGTAGAATTTTCTTCTGTAGGGGGGTTTCAGTGCATTTGTCTGGCATACGTTTTGGATGAGGTATCTGCTTCAGGGCTGAGGGGTTGGACCAGATGGCTTATTGCAGGGGTGGCCAAACAGCTCACGAGCTACATACAGTTCTTTGACATATAAGGTACAATTCATGGAAATTTGTTGGCTGAGCTTCTTTTGGCATCATGATAAATATAAAAGGTAAATAAGAAATGTTTAAGCTTTATAATGATGCTCTGGGTATAAACTGAGAGTCCCCTGGATTGAAACATACGCTTAATGTTCCAATTCTTACATAGGTTTAAGAATTTCAATGCTGTTTAAATATTGTGGGTTTCAAATATCAAAAATTGTGGCTCTCAAAAGTGTATCATATGTGGCTCTTGTGTTTAGCAAGTTTGGCCACCTGTAGTTTATTGCTTCCTTTCCTTCCTTTTGGCATCAAGAAGCAAATGTTGCTACAGGTACTATGGAAAACACTGGGAGGAGGGGAGCTGGTTAAGCAGCCCGCTGTTCCTGACTCTCTTTGGAGCCATGCCACATTTTCCACTTGCCTACATTTAATCACCAGTGTTGCCTGTATTTGTAACCTGAAAGGCCCTCAAGTTTACTTGCCAGCCTCATCCCAAACCTCATCCCTTCTCCTTTACCCTCTTGTAGGCTCTGGGAGTTTTATTCCTGGTGGTGTGTGTTAGGTTATGTAAGGGGGCTTTCTGTGTCGTATTGCTTTGCCTGTGCTTGATTTGTGATCGCAGCTCTTTTATTCCAGATGCCTCAGAGGCTCCCCAGAAAGCACAGAAGCCCCCCAAAGCAAAAGGAGTATCCAAAAAAGCTCGGCTGATTGTTCGTAATCTCAGCTTCCAGGTAGGTGACGGGCAGGGGTGGCTCCTTGTGGGCCTCAGAACTAGTCTAGTTCTCTAGCTTTAGAGTTGAGGCATTGCCGTGGGGTGGGCAGGTTCACATTTTCTGGCTGTCTTATTTAAAGGCCTTTCTATTCTGCCCCTGGCTCTGGGGTTCTGCCTCTGCCCTGGTTTTCATGAGGATTGCAACAGTTTAGGAACTCCAAAGTAGTAGTAGTGGAAACCACGGAGCAGCCCCATAAGTGAATAAAGAAGGCTGGTCTCCGAAAGTAAAGGTGGCCTTCCTGGATCTGGCGAAAGGTACCTGAAGAACTCAGGCTTGAGGGGCACCCCATGGCTTCTTCCATTGGTCTTGTATCTGCTCCCTGTAGTGTACAGAAGAGGACCTGAAGGCTGCATTTTCTCCATTTGGCACTGTGCTGGAAGCAGCGCTCCCCAGGAAACCAGGTATGGCTGGGCACAGCGGGGCGATGGAATAGGGCTGCTTGGAAAGTAGGTCTCTGTGAATGAGCAAGGAATTCCAAGATGCTTCTGCTACGTACCCAAGCGAAATATTGGAAGCTTTCCCTTTTCGCCCACCCCAGCACCTATTATATGCTGAGCCCATCCTGGAAACGCTACACTGCTGGGGCCAAATGTCAGGCCTGCCCTGGCAAAGCAACATTGGTACACCCTTGCCTGGTAACACTGACACAGACCATGACCTGTGGAGCAGCCGCCTGACATTGGCACATCGTTGCAGTGTAGTGTCCAAGGAGCCAATCATTGCATCCAGTCAGCCCCAGCCAGAGAAGTCCACCCGGGTGAACTGAGCGGGGGGGGGGGGGCAGGTGCAGGGCCAACAAGTGGCTGATGCGGGCAGAGCGCTGCCCCTAGCCTGTCTCTAGGAATGAGCAATAAGCATCTACCTCAACCATCGGGTAGTGCCAAGAATACCCTGCAAAGATGCCACAGCACCCCCCCACCTTCTGCAGGAGTCACAGAGCCATCGGCAGCAAAGGGACAACAGCACAGACGTGCTAGCCCCTGTACCCAGGGTTCAAGTCCCCTCATCCCACTTCCACAAACACACACATCCACAGAATACCTTTTTGAGCAGAGTGGACCAAGGGTAGAAGGAGGGCGACCAGGTGAAACAAACACACCAGCGCCTCTCTGGCAACGGTTCGAGTCCCTATGGGATCATCTGCTGGCTGTCAGGCCAGGGGAGGGACTGGGATGAATCAGAGGGGAGTCTCAAAAGAGCACTCAGACAGAGCCAGAGGCTCACTGCACGAAGGCCAGAAGGATTGGTTTGAGCCCAGCGGGGGGCTAGCCCTCCTCAGTGAGTCACTCCCTTTTTGCGTGACTGGCCAGAAACAGCCATGGCAGGGCCCGAAGAAGATGGGAAGGCAGGGCTAGGACATGACACAACTCATCGCTCCCATGTTATGCCCTCATCGCCTCACTGGTGACTGCCACGTTGTGTGGCATTTTTCTGCTGTCTTGGGCATGGCTGTCATTGTGCCAGCATACATGGAGGACAGGGCTGGGCCTTGATGGCTCCTCAAGCCCCGCCTTTGTTTGAAGTCTCCCCTGTGCCCAAGAAGAAAAGCAGCGTGACTTGGCAGTGCCTGCTCTGACCAAGGTTCTTGACTCTGGCGCCTTGCATTAGCTTCCAGATCATGCCACACACGCGTGGGGGCAGACGGGGGTGGGTGGGTGGGTAGCAGCAAGAGGCCGGCACAGCAGGGCCATGAAAAGGTGGGAGAACTGTAGACCATGAGTGGCTCCTGAGTGTGGTCCTCTCTTTCTTCCAGATGGCCAAGTACGTGGCTTTGCCTTTGTACAGTTCCGGAATGTCCTGGAGGCAGGAAAGGCTCTGAAGGGAATGAACATGAAAGCAATCAAAGGTGAACGTGGGGGGCTCTCTTCAAGGAGCTGATGCAGGTGGGCCTGAGATGTGACGGATTCCTGTACGTCAGCCCTGCTGGTGATGCTGAGCCGTTCCTCTCCTTTTATGCTTGGAGGGATCAGCTGATGGTGTGCCAACTGTGGCCTGGCAGGTGCCACCTTGGCTTTGCTCTCTTCCTGCTCCCGAGTCCACGGTCCTCAGGACTGCTGTTGCATGCGAGCATTTGCAGAATTCTCTACTGTGTATGTGTGTGAGAGTGAGAGAGAAGGAAATTAGCTTCTAGTCCAAGGTTGCTTGAATGGGCTTGAGAAGCACTTTGCGATTGAAACCTGAGTACCTTAGGTGGGTCCTTCAACAAGTCAGGTTCTGGGTGCCCAAGGAGAAGTGTCATGATAGCTGGCTCTTTTCTCATTCCCCGACTCTGGTGACTGGAGTGTGACTGGAGCCCAAGCAGATACTGGAAGCCCCTCCCCTGTCCAAGCTGCCTGAGAACTTCCTTTCCTCTTCCAGAACGCCCAGTGGCCGTGGATTGGGCTGTGGCCCGGGAGAAGTACCAAGCCATGCAGGCTTCAGCACCTCCTCCTGGTGAGTAGCTGTGGTGGGGGTGGAGCTGCGTTGTTCTGTCCTTGGGCAGACACTTCCTCATTGTGGGTGTCGGCTGGGCCCAGAAGGCCAGGCTCCACTGAACGTTGCAAGGGAGGTGGTGGGATGGGTGAGGCTTACCTGAAGAACCCCCTGCTAATGATTCCTTGCAACTCTTCTCCCCCCTCCAGCAGCCCCCAAAAAGAAACTTGGTAAGGTCCAACAAGAGGACAGTGTCGAAGAGGAGGAGGAGGAAGAAGAAGAAGAGGAAGAAGAACTGCAGCCAGTGAAGCAAAGCAGGCAAGTTACAAGAGGCTTTCGGCTGCTGCTGTGGAAACCACTTCAGTTCTGGAGAGAGGATATTTGCAGCAGGCAATGACCAGAGGGGGAAGATGCCAGGGGTGGTGTCAAGGACCGGCTGCTTGTTGAGAGCACTTTCCCATCTGACAGGCCCACCCCCAGCAGCCCCCCAGGACCAGTGGCAGCGTGATGTGATGTGGCCAAGGGATTCTGGCTGCCACTGTGCCAAGCTTTCCCCCCCCCCCGGGAAGCTATTGCGGTGTGTTCCTGTTGCCCAGGAGGAGGAGTGGCTGTGCAAGTCTTGTGGCTGAGCAGGGGAGGCTTCCAAGGCCAGGCAGGACATGGGAGTGCCTGTTGGTCAGCGGGGAGAAAAGGAAGAGCAGCTCTGGGAGACGGGGTTGGGGGAGGAAGAAATGCCACTTTTTCCTGTCTTCCATTCCCATTGGCAAAGCGGGATGGGGCTCGAAGGTGCCTCCTCTGATGATGGATAGGGTAGGGGGAACCAGTGCTGAATTCTCTGGGGCCCCCAGCAGCCTTCCTTCCTCTGGGCCAAGGATGCAACTGCAAGGCTGGGTTGACCTTCCTCCCTTTGCCCACTTTGTTCAAAGTCCAAGCTGGATCCTTTCCAAAGTGTGTCTCTTGATTTGTGACTGGTTCGTTTCTGTGTGCATGATCCTGCTTGCAGGTATTCAGAACGCCAAATCCCTGCTGTGAACCGGGAGGAAGAGAAGGCTGTCACGGCTGGGAGTGATGAAGACTCGGGAGATAGCGAGGAGGAGGCTGGCAAGGCTGGGAGCTCTGATGAAGACTCGGGAGATAGCGAGGAGGAGTCTGGCAAGGCTGGGAGCCCTGATGAAGACTCAGGAGATGAGGAGTTGGAAGCAGTAGGTTGGTTGAATGTTTTTGAATGGGTTGCAAGTTGGGGGGTTTGTGCACGCACAAAAAAAGTCAAAAGAACAATCAAAGAACCTTCCTGGGTCAAGTGGCTGGCCAGGTGCCTCCAGGCAGCCCTTTAAGTCAAGGTACTAGGGAGCCCTAGGTCTCCCCAGTGACAGGTCTGCGGTGGTCTCTTGCTCCTTCCGTCTGGCGGCCATGGCTACTTGTCATTGATGGCCTCTCCTCCTTTGTTCAAAGCTGTCTTGGTCAGTGGCAGCAAGTGCACCTCCTGGACCTTTGAGGCATTCAAACTGGCCTGCTTGAAGGGTTTCCCCCTCACTCCTTCAATCCATTGCAGACTTTGCTGATGGGGGAGTGGCTGCCAGAAGGGAGTGAGGTGGGTGCTTTCCTAAGCCAGGGCAGTTTTGTAGCCATGACCTGAGACCGAGTCTACTTGGATCTTTTGAAATAGCAAGCAGCTGATCTCTGCTTCTTGGTTGGTGGGTTTGTAATGTGGCAACAGGAGAAACTGCTACCTTGCCTGGCAGGGATGTGAGCCTGGGGCCCTTCTGGGGGACCTTGTTGGCTCTTGAGGCTATCTAGTCCTGGGCCGCATAGGGCGTGAAAGGCCAAGACCAGTCCTTTAGATGGTACCAGGCAGTGAACTGGCAAGCAGGTGGTCAGAAGGGGCATGGGAAGGAGGAGGAGGTGTCAGGTGGGCCCTGGACCACATTGAGTGCTAGGCTGGGCTGGGCATGCAGGGCTGTTTTTGAAAGGCAGAGCCAGGTCGGACCGGGGGTGGGGTGGGGTGGGGTGGGGTTGGTCACTGAGGAATGGGCCTCCACCATCCTGTCCTGTTTCAGAAGCCAAAGCCCACTTGAAGCAGCGGAAGGGCCAGAAACCCCCATCGGATGTTGCAGAAGGCAGGACTCTCTTCTTCAGGTAGGGTTTGGACTCCACATTTGGAGCAAGAGTCCACAAGGCAGGGCTTTGGAAGAGCAGCAGTCCTGCTCCAGCTGGAGAGGCATCAAGCATGACCAGAGCCCTTGAAGGATGCCTGCTCAGAGGCCTCCTGGTTGCTTGCCAGCTGCAAGGCTGTTAGGGACAGTCCTGCTGGATCAGGCCAAGTAAAGGCCCATCTAGTATCTCACAGTGGTCCACCGGATGCCTCAGGGAGCACACAAGATAACAGACTGCCTGCATCCTGCTGTCACAACCCTGCATCTGGCTTTCTGAGTAACCTATTTCCCTCGTATCCCATCCCCAGTGAAGACACCAGAATACGGGTTGCATTTAACTTTATTAAATGCAAGTAAATATTTTTTAAAAACTTAAAACCTACTAGACACACCGTCCCTCCTTCGTCAGTCTAGGGAAGGCAAAAAAAAACCCTGCCATTCACGGCCAATTTGAATGATAGAAAATAATTCGTATCTGGCCCTCATAATGAGCAACCTTCTAAGCTCAGTACATACCCATCATGGCTTGTAACCTGTGATGGAGTTTTCAATCAATCAATCAATCAATCAATCAATCAATCAATCAATCAACAGGTACTTATATACTGCTTTTCAACATGAAGTTCACAAAGCAGTTTACAGGCAAATAGTAATAATAATAAAGTTAAATGGCTCCCTGTCCCAAAGGGCTCACAATCTAAGAAAAAGGCAGACCACCACCAACAGCCACTAGAAAGACTGTGCAGGGGTGAAGAGGGACAATTACTCTCCCCTGCTAAATATAAGAGGAACACCACTAGAAAAAGTGCCTCTTGCCCAGTTAGCAAGTTAGTTTTCCTCCATAAATCTATCCAATCCCCTTTTAAAAGCATCTAAGCCAGATGCCATCACCATATCCTGTGGCAAGGCGTTCCACAGGCTATTCCACAGATTTTATATTTGATGAGGCTTTCCAGCATCTTTCCTGGAATGGATGTTAGGCTGACTGACTGTTCCTGCTGGCTTCTAGTTTGCTTGCTGCTTGTGTCATCCTGCCATGGGGTGCGAGGGTGGTGGTGTGCATGGGGCTCTTCTCACAGCCTCTGCTTGTTATCAGGAACCTGTCTTTTGACACTGAAGAGGAGGAGTTGGGGGAGTTCCTAGAGCAATTTGGGGGTCTCAACTATGTGAGGATTGTGTTGCATCCTGACACAGAGCACTCCAAAGGTTAGTGTCTGTGCGTGCGTGCGTGCGTGCGCGGTCAGGGTTGTTGCTGAGCCAGCAGGACTTAGGAGTTCTCTTACATATTCTCTGTTTTTCCCAGAAGTTGAATGCATCTAGGAGACCTGGGTTCAAACCTCAACTTTGCCATAGACTCACTGGGTGGCCATGGGAAAGCTGGCCTCAGTCCGTCAGTTGTGAAATGGGAGCAATAGTGGCAAATCTCGTGGGGTTGCTGTGAGGACACACACAGTCACGCTTTGCCAAAGAAGATTGCTCTGCAGCTGGCCATGTGCAATTGGCAGGGGAAACTGCCTTCTGCAGAGTCAGACTAGGATGGCCAGCACTGCCTGGCGGCAGCTCTCCAACAATTCAAACAAGGAATTATCAGCAGTGGGGGGGGGGGTGAGAGCCCGGGGCCTTCTGCGTGCACAGCAGGGGCTCGACCCCTTCCTCCCAGCACAGCACAGGAGACTGGCCAGCCTCTGCAAGGGCTCCCCTGTCCTGCAGGTGCAGAGGAGCTCTTCTCAGGACCACTGCTTCGCTTCCTTCCCAGGCTGTGCCTTTGCCCAGTTCTTGACCCAGGAATCGGCCCAAAAATGTCTGCAAGCAGCTCAGGAGGAAAGTGAGGTGAGGGTGACTGTGGAGAGACCGGGGGGGGGGGAAGGGCAAGGCCAGTTTCCCCCTTCAGCTCTGCTGGTACTGGTGTGTCTGGATGCTGGAGCCACCCCTGTGGGTGGGGGCTGCCTCTGCTTGCTGCACTCCTGCCTGACGCACGGAAATGAGGCAGATGGGGTCTCCTCTTCCTCCTCACGTGAAGGGTGGAGGGCTGCGCCTGGCTGGCCGGCGCCTGCGTGTGGACGTTGCTGTCACCCGCGAGGAAGCCCAGCAGCTGCGGAACAAGAAGGTGAAGAAGCCCACCGGCACCCGCAATCTCTACCTGGCCCGGGAAGGCTGTGAGTGAATTGGGCTGTGGAGGTCTGGTTGGGGGCTGGCAGGAGAGGCCCAGCAGCTGCATTGTGGGCCAAATGGCCTGCTGCTCTGGGGATCACAGTGTGTCCCAGACTCGGGTGCCGCGTTGTGGGGCAGCTGGTTGCTGGGAACAGCTGTGATGGTGGCTGCTAGGCTGGGGGCGTTGCTGAAGCTGCATCCAGGCACAAGGCATTGTATGGTCAGAGCCGTGGACAGGAAGGTGGTGCTCAGGCACAGCTTCTTGGAAGAGTAAAGTGCTCAAGGAATGTGGCTGGCGTGCCAAGGTCCAGGTGGAGCCTGGACCCGCTGCTCAGGGCTGGTGGCCCTCATGGGGGTGGGTGGCTGGAAGAAGGTGAGCTCTGTGGGTGCCCAGGAAGGGGGGGGAGAGAGGCTGCCTTGAGGAATCCCCTTCTTGGGCCTGGCCTTTTCCGTTGGAGTCGTAGCCGGGGCCTCTGCTGAAGGGTCCCTTTCTCTCTGCAGTGATCCGGGCTGGCACAAAAGCGGCGGAGGGCATGAGTGCTGCTGACCTGGCCAAGAGGACGCGGGTGAGTCCTGTGGCACTTGTATGTGTGGGAGACAGACCTGCAAAGCGTCCACTTTGAACCGGAGCTTCCTCCCTGCTCCTCTGCAAGGTGCTGACCGACCCCTTCCCCCTTCCAGTTTGAGGAGCTGAAGCGCGAGAAGCTGAAGGACCAGAACATCTTTGTGTCTCGCACGAGGCTCTGCATCCACAACCTGCCCAAGAGTGTTGATGCCACCCAGCTCCGGAAGCTGATGCCGAGTGTGGCTGAGGGGGCAGCCCGCGTGCGGATCAAGGAGGTGAGCCTGGGAGCAGTGAGGGTGGGTGCCCGCCTTGCGTCACATGCACACTAAACCCAGTACCATCCAAGAATCATCCAGGACGGAGCTGCAGATGGGAACTTGCTTGATTCCCATCTCGCCCCTACCACTGTTCTGTCTCTTGTTCTGCAGTGCCGGGTTATGCGGGACCTGAAGGGGAAGGGCCAGTCCCTGGGCTATGCCTTTATGGAGTTCCAGGAGCATGAGCATGCGCTGGCGGCCCTGCGCCACCTCAACAACAACCCCCAGCTCTTTGGGGCTGAGAAGGTGGGTCATGTCCCTCCCCCCCCTCCCCCAAATTCCTTCACGATGCTTGTTGCCAGCCTGGATCAGTGAACGATGGAGTGCTGGGAGGGACTGGACTGGGCAGCTGTCTGCCAGGCTGCCCTGAGAGAGAACACTCGACTCTGCATTCCGGGTCCTGAAGAGCAGGCCCAGAGAGGCTCCTGAATAGGTGACAACTTTGGTCCAGAGGGCACTGCCTGCTTGCCCATGTGGAGGAGGTTGGAGGAGTTTGGCTGGGTGGGATCAGGCTTTTTGGGAAAGAATGCCGAAGCAGGCGAGGCCATGGAAATGCCAGCAAGCTGGGCAAGGTGCCTGTGGGACCTGCTAGTCCACTCAACCTCCCATGGTGCTTGAATCTTGGCCGCTTAGCCCGGCAGCCATGTTTGCCAAGTGCAGGGTGCAGCTCCAGCTGGCAGCTTCAAGGGGATTCTTTGGCAACCCTTCTGCCTCCTCACTGGGCTCCAGAGGGGTGGGGGAGGCAGGCGGCCAGAGGCAGGGCTGCGTGGGGTAGGGGGCGGGCTGCTGCGAGGCGTCTTGAGGCCCCTCTGACTCTGCCGTGTCTTGTGCCCACAGCGGCCCATTGTGGAGTTCTCCCTGGAGGATCGGCGGAAGCTGAAGCTGAAGGAGCATCGGGCTCAGCGCAGTCTGGTAGGGAATTTGTGGGGGGCTCCATGGTGGGAGGGCAGCAGGTGGGCCTTAATGCTAGGCCAGAAGGAGGTTGCCAGCGAGCTCCCAGCAGCGCCTGAGGGCGGGAGCCTGGTTTCCAGCCAGGGTTCTCCGGAGGTCTTTCTGAGGTTTGGCAGCCCTTCAGGCAGGGCTTGTGAGAGGCAAGTGCTGACGCCAGAGAGAGGCCATCCTCGTCCCAGCCTCTGTTCAGCATGACCGTGCTGATTGCTCCGCTGCAAAGCCTTTTGGGCCTGTGTTCAGCTGACTGATGTGGACTGTCAGAATTTGGGTGCAAGAGTCCCCTCAGCCCTCAGCAGTGCTTAATGGTGGCTCAGCCTTGTTGTCTCCAAGAAGAAGGGAGCCTGTCCCCTGTTGAGGGCAGCTGTGTCGCCTGTGTCCTTCTGGGAGTTGTTGCTTTCAGGGCTGTTTCTCCTCTTCCTTGTGCAGCAAAAACTGAGGCAGAAGCAAGCAGCCGTGGGACCGCCGGTCGCCCCTGAAGGACCAGCCCCAGAAGTCAAAGGACAGGAGAAGCCCCCCGCACGCCCGGCAGCAGGCAGGGCCCCACAGGGGCACAAGGACTCTAAGGGGCCCAAGGCCACCTCCAAGAGGGCCAGGGATGGCAGCCCAGCGTCTCAGCAGAAGTCTTCCGGAGGGGCCGTGCCCTGGTCGGGTTTCCAGACACAGGGCAAGGTGGAGCAGGTGGAGGGGCCAGGCGGCCAGAAGCGCCGCAAGGTCCTCTCTCTGCCCTCCCACCGTGGACCCAAGATCAGGTAGTGAACCAGGGGCGTCTTCCTTGGGCGTGAGAGGTACAAAGAGGGGGCAGTTCTTTCCGCCATGCCCAAGGGAGAGATGGGGGGCTGTGCTGTTTCTTGGGCTCTTGCTCTGCCTCCCCCTCATGCTCCTTGTGGTTTCTTAAGGGGGCTAGGCATAGGCCTGGGTGGCTAGTGCATCTCTGGGGCAGGGTGTTCCATCTCTTTAAAGAGGTGGTGTTGAGACCACTTATGCAAGAAGTCACCTGTTGCATTACCCATGACCCAGCCACCTGCCATCCTTCCCTTCTCGAGTAATGAGTCGGAGCTCACAGTGACATCTTGACTCCAGGTGATCCTGGACAGGAGGTGACGTTGATCCTTTCCAGTTGGGAGCTGCCTTGGTTCCCTTAGCTGGGAGTGCAGCCCTCTCTGTGACTTTCAATGCCACCAAACATTGTACATGGTGGGGAGTATATATTATGCAGTGACTCCAGTTCTTCTGGGAAGGCGGTGCCAGCGAACGGTTGCTCTTCCTCATGGCTGAAGGGGTATTTCAAGGCTCTGTGTTGTCCCCCCTGCTGTTCAGCAGCTGTATGAAACTGCAGGGGGAGATCTTACCCTGGGGAGAGGTTTGGGCTACAGGTATACGTGTACGCAGATACGATGGCCAGCTCTACATCTCGTCTCTGCCAGGTGGTGTGCCAGGGTGACAAAGCTTGAATCTGGTGCCTTAAGGCTCTTCTGGGTGGCGTGAGGGTGACCAGACTGACAAAGCTGAAATGCTCTGTTTTGAGCACTGAGTCTGGATTTCTCACCCGAAGCTCCTGAGAAATCAGGGAATAAGGGCAGCAGGTCCTCTTATGGATGGGGAACTGGATGAAGACCAAGAAATACAAAGTGAGTGTCAATGGGCAGTTTTCAAAATGGAGGGGGCTGAAAAGCAGTGTGCCCCAAGGATCAGTCTTGGGACTGGTGCTTTTCAACTTGTTCAAAAATGACATGGAATTGGGGATGAGAAACGAGGTGGCCAAGTTTGCAGATGAGGTTAACTTTTCTGGGTAATGAAGACCAGAAGAGCTCCAGAAGGATCTCTCCAAAATGGGCAGCAAAATGGCAGGTGCACTTCAGTGCACATAAGTGTAATATGAGACACGTTGGGGCAAGAATTGAAAACTTCACATATACCCTGAGGAGTTCTGCGCTGTCTGTGAGGGATCAGGAGAGAGAACTTGGGGTGGTGGCAGACACCTTGAATGACTGTGTTGCCCCAGTGTGCAGTGGCTGTGAAGAAGGCCAATTCCATGCTCGGGTTCATTAGAAAAGGGATTGAGAATAAAATGACCAATATTGTTATGCCATTGTACAAATTGAATGGTAAGTCCATGTCTAGAATACTGTGTCTGATTCTGGTTGCCACATTTCAAAAAGGATGTGTTGGAATTGGGAAAGGTGCAGAGGAGAGCGACCAAAATGTTGAGTGGGCCGAGGCACCTCCCTTCTGAGGAAAGGCTACAGCATTTGGGGCTTAGTCTGGAAAAAGATGCCTGAGGAGACACATGATTGAGATCTATAAAATTATATGCATGTGATGGATAGAGGGAAGTTCTTTTCCCTCTCACACAACACCGGAACCATGGGTTGCCCACTGAAATTGGGTGGCAGAATGGTTAGAACAGAAAAAAAATATTTCTTTACCCAGAGAGTAATTAACCTGTGGAACTCCTTGCCACAGGATATTGTGGTGGCACCTGACTCCGATGCCTTTCAAAGGGGACTGGACAGAGCTATTGTTGAAAGTCCATCGCAGGTTACAAGCCATGATGACTGTATGCAACAATTGATTTTAGAGGTAGCTTATCTCTGAATGCCCAGGTATAAGGGTGTGGCTTAGCCCTCTGTGGGCCCTAGCCCCATTGTGGTCACTGGATGCCTCTAGGGATATCTGGACAGGGGTGTGGACCCTTGTGTGGCTGTGTCCTGATTAGACCACTGCAGTGCATCTGTGTGGGGCTGCTTTGACCCAGAGGTCAGGGGTTCCACCCAGGTTCAAATGCTACTGCTTGGTTGCTGGTGGGCTCCAGGCAGCCCCATTGCTTCCAAGCTGATGGTACTGATTTGTGAGGCCTGGGCGACTTGGTGATCCGCCTCCATCCCCGCAAGCCTGCCTGAGCCTTACAGTCCTTGCAGGTCCAGCCTCTCTGGCAGAGAAGCCTGGGCAGGGTCTTCTGTCTGTGGCTGCCAGGCCCCAAGCCTCTGTGCTGCCGCTGAAAGCAGGCAGAGTGAGGACTTGGGCTGGGATTCTCTGGGGCGCCAGCGGATGGCAAGAGGCCCCTGCCACCTGCCTGATGCTCACAGTGAAGTCTCTCTTGGCAGGAAGCGGGACCAGGGCAAGCAGAAGCAGCCCCCCACCAAGAAGCGGCTGCCCCTGAGCAAGCCAAAGCAGCTGCCCCCCAGCAAGCAGCAGCAGCAGCAGCTGCTCAAGCAGGTGAGTTGGTTTGCAGTGGCTTCTCTTCTGGCTTTCCCTCTGCAGGCTGAGCTGGGGTACTGCTGCAAATTGACAGCTTGCTGGCCGCCATTGTGTATGTTGTTACACTGGAAGTGTTGATTTTCAAGGGTTGCGGTGAGTTCTTTTCAGCCCAGGGCATCAAAGCAAACAAGCTTTGATTTTTGTAATACCTGTTTTCTGCTTTTCCACAAGATTGAGTAAAAGTTTTAATCACCTTGGGCTCTGAAATTTTGTTAGCCCCCCAATCTACCTAGTGCAGGTGAATTGGCTGAGTTAATGAAAATTGTGGGCTGTCTGGCAGCAGTGTGGGACAGGGGAGCTCTCCCCTTGGTGGCAGCGGCTATGGCTGGAAGGGGGTGAAGGAAGCTGTGGGCGTTGGCCTCCCTTCCCACTCACCTTGCAGGCGGCAGGCTGGCCCCTGACATGTGGTGTTTCATTCTGTAGGTGCCCAAGAAGAAAGGCCGTGGGGGGCGCAACAAGGCCGAGGTACGCTTTGAGCAGCTCGTCGAGCGATACAAGCGCAAGATCCTGGGTAGCAGCCGTAGTGCCGTGCCAGCCAGGAAGGGCAAATGGTTTGAGACCTGAGGGATTCCAGAGGCTGGCGCAGGCGGAGAGCGACGTGCCTGCAAAGGGGCAGCCCCTCCTCTTGGGACCTCTGAGACTATGCAGCTGGATGAGACTGAGGGAGCCACAAGGAGCGCTGAACTCTTTCCTGGGCCAGGCTACGGGGTGGGCTGGGAAGCTTCTTTTCTATCAGCCTGAAATGTGCTTTAGAGCTGTGCTTTGGAGTCTTTCAGTCAGTCCCAGAGGTGCAAAGGAAGAGGCCTCTGCTGGGTGAGAAGTTTGGCAGAGATGCAGGAGGCTGCACCTGCCCTCCTGGGGCCGGAAAGGCTGCACGCCAGTGGCAAAAGCCTCTCTGCAGGGGCTGGGGCTGCAGCTTGCCTTGCACAGTCCCCTTTCCTGCAGCAGCTGGGTGACCTGTCTGCTTTCGACCAACCTGAGAGCTCCTGTGCCCTGCTGTCCTCTGTCTGGCTTTGAAGGAGTTCCTGTTGGCTTGGAGGCAGTCCTCCTGCCCCCACCCACCCCAGTAAGAAGCAGAGGAAGCTCCCAGTGGTTGCAGGCTCTGGCACAGTGGCTTCCTTGTTTTTAATAAAAGTGCTCCTCACAACTGCTCTGTAAGAGACAGGAGTCGCCTTGGGGACTATTAATGCCCTGGTCTGCTTCTGTGTGTGCTTGCGGCGTCTCCCCTCTTCTGGAGGAGCCCCGTCTGTTGTGTGGGCATCGTTCTGCCTGATGGCTCCCGTAGCTGAACCTGGCAACAGTCTTCCTTGCTTCCCCCTCTTTTGTGCACCCCCCCCCGAGACCCTCTTGGCCCAGGACAGTCAAACAGGGAATTGTGCTTGAACCTTGGCTGCTCTGTTTGGCCACACAGTCTTCAGCATCTCTCTGGGGCCTGCGCCTGCCTGTCATCCCTCGGTGGGAAGGGACTTGCTCAGGTAACCTGCTTGCAGGAGGCTGGGGGCCTGAAGAGGGAGGGGTGGCCTCGGGCCCTGGGGTGCTCGGCCATCCTGTGTGTGTGGGCCCTGCGTTTCCCAAGATAGCACTGGCCTGCTAGTATGTGCGCTGAAGCTCTCCTGGCCCTTCCAGTAGGCGCCACTCTGCTCTCGAGCTTTTGGTCCAAATACCCTTTTGGAATCCTGGCTACTTGCTCTGGCGGCTGCCCCCTTTGGCCACTTTAGGAGTCCCAAAGGTCTGTGCAACAGCCCTGCTGTGTTCCCCATCTCGACCACCATTTTTGTAAGCTGCCTCTGGTGGTGCAGAATCGGGCTGGAGCTGCGTCTCCCTTTCTGCTCTCCACTTTGACTGCAAAGCACCCCCAGCCCAACAGCCAGGCTCCCCCTTCCCTGGTGCAAAGCATTGAGGCAATAGACCCACCTGCCCGAGTCAGGCTTTTTGCCCACAACTATTGCGACATGGTTCCGGCAGTCCCTTTGCCAGGATCCCCATCCTTCAAACAAAATTAAATCCGTCAAGTGAAGCTGCAGAATGCTCCAGATGCAACTGCCAGCGCATTTCATCACTAGCACCTTCCTTTCTGGCTGCTGAGCTTCTGCTCCCAGGCCAAGCCCCGTTTCAGTTCCCACAAGTTAAGATCTTGGCTACCCATTGAACATCATCTCGTGCTGATGCTAAACTTGAAGGAGAGGAAAGATGCCTTCCCTGGGGTTTCCCCATTGCTGACTGGCCAAAGTGTCTGCTGTCTTGCAAATCCAATGGCCACTTGCCAAGTACAGGAGTATTTGCTCGTCAGCGACTCCTTCCATTGACTTGCATCTATTCTTCAGAAGCCTGTGGTGGCACCTATGTTGAGCTCTGCTGAGTATTCTCCCTGCCCCCCCCCAAAGTTCTGTTCAAGATTGGCTGCATGCGTCAGCTCGCTTGTGCGGGGGGGCAGGTATTCCCATAGATGCTGTGTTAGGAGCAACTGACCAGGGTCCTCTTCTGCCCTTGCACTATTTCCTCATAGCAGCTGCCTATTTCATCCCCCACCCTATAAGGCCTCATAAAATCCAGGCACTTCTGTTGTGCGTCTGTATACCGCCCAAATCTGCTTGCTTTTGGACTTTCCTCCTAGGACAGCTGCTGCAGCCTACTCTAAAATGCAACACCAGAACCAGGGGGACATCCACTAAAATTAACTTGCAGGAGCTGTGGAACAGACAAAAAAAAATTCTTTACCCAGGGAGTTTAATTAAACTGTGGAACTCCTTGCCACAGGATGTGGTGATTTCACTTGGCCCAGATGCCTTGTGAAAGAGATTGGACAGATAGATGGAGGAAAAGTCCATTACGGATTACAAGCCATCATGATTATAGGCAATTGTCAGGTTTCAAAGTCTTATCTCTGAATGCTAGATGGCAGGGAGTGGCAATAGGATACACGTGACTTATCTTGTGCTCCCAGTGGCAGCTGGTGAGCCCCTGAGGCATACAGGAGGCTTGATTGGATGGATCCTTGGCCTGATCTAGCAGGTTTATGTAGAGCTTCCTAGAGGAACAGCAAGAGCACAATTTGGGATTCTAGCCTCAGTATAACCTTTCTCTCTTGCATCTATTTTTATTTGAAATTCCTTACCTGTAGTGGTGTAGCTAAGGGTGAGCCGAGGGGGGGGTAAAGGGCCCTGGGTACCATGCCTGCTAAAAAGTGATCAGCTGCTCAGCAGCACACAACCCTTCCACGCACTCATGACCTGGAAGCAATTGGTGGTGATGATACCATGACATCACAATTACTTCCAAGTCAGGCACTTCCAAGGTAGTGAGTGTCACGACCCTGGGTGCCAGAGGGGCCAACTACGCTTGTTGCTTACCTGCCCCTTTTCTTTTTCTCAGCTATTTAAAACAGGCATTTCAAAGATGGAATTTCCACCCCTTCTATATACCCCCAATACAGGTAACCTGAGGCCTGCATCCCCAAACATCGCTTTTGCATTCCAGCGGAAAACCACAACCCACAACTTTTAGGCTTCTGGATTTCTTCAGATTGCACATGTCTGGGCTAGGGCCAGATCTGGTTATTTCTTGGTCTGAGTGGTACAGTTTTATTGCCTCCGCTGTAAACTCCGCGAAAGAACAGACACAGGATGTCCTGGTCGGGATGACAGGTTGCAGGGTTTAAGCCGGGTCAAACAAGGACAGTTGTTGTCCATGGCACCACTCATGGTACCGCAGGAAGTCCCATGACCTTGTGTTTGGGGAGAGGCAACTGGACAGCAGTGGGTGGCTAGCAGTCTGGGAGATGGGGCAGGTAATGTCCCCCTGAAAGAACTGGGCGCAGGCAAAGCAGTAGCAAGGGGAGTGTGTGAAAAGGATAGCAAATTGATGCCAGGAGGGCAGAACATGTGGGAATTAGGTGATGACTGGGGCCCAGCATAGCCCAGCTGGATCAGCCTCAAGAGCCCCATCCAGCCCAGCCCAGGACCCCCTTTCCCAAGTGGCCCACCGGCAGCCAGCGCTCCCTGCAGCTGAGGCAGGCTGTAGTAGAAGGCAGCAGGTCGTTGCAATGTTGCTCATAGCACATGTATTGACTCTGGGTGTTGTCTGGTTACGGAGGAAGGCCCTGGAGAGCAGCTGTCAGTCACTTACAGTGCTGAGCTTGCTAGACCACAACAGATCTGGAAAAGGAGAATTCCCCACAATCAGGGAGCTGTTGGCCTAAGAACAGCTTGAAGGGAACTCCAGCTCAGCCAGGCTGACTGACTGCCCCACCAGCACTTCTTAACCTTTTGGCAGAAACTGGCCAAAGTGGGGTGTGTACAACTATTCCCCAGCAGGGAGTTCCGCAGGCACTGCAACAGTGAAGGCCGTCCTAACCAGTAGTGTCATCTAGCCAGTACGCTGGGCGGGACCTACGGTTGAGCAACAGCCCGCCCGCTGCGTTCCGCAGCGGTACGCAACGGGCGGGCTGCCGCTCAACCGTAAGTCCCGCCCAGCGTACCGGCTAGATGACACTACTGGCCCTAACACCCATAGATGTGCACGCTGCTCCAGGTGACTTTGGTGGATAGGTGGACTCGGTGGGGGAGCGAGAGTCCTTTGAGTACCTGGGCTGCACGCTGTAGGCTTTCCAGGGCAGCAGTTCCTAAATTGTGGGTCTGTGGCCCACCAGTGGGTTGGTTCACAGCCTAATTTTTGGTGACTCGTGAAACTGACAAGGCAGATTAGGCTATGTGCATCAAGGATGTGGGGAGCACGGCTGCCCAACCACCATTATAGCCACAGAGGCTTGAGCGGCTGGTGAAGTGAAACTTTTTTTAGGTGGGTCACGATACTAAAAAATTTGGGAAGCACTGCAGTAGAACATTTCCTTGTCCTCCCGTAGGTTTCTTTGGGATGTGACTTGGCTCTCTTGTTTGGGTGCCTTCATCTCCACACCTGTCTGCTGGTATACCTAGTCTCCATTTCTGTCCCACCTTTCCTCCAAGGAGCACTGGCCTAGCCTGTGTTATTTTTTTTCCACAACAACCAGTGGTGTCATTCAAATGATTTCGGAACAGGAACTCACTTTTGATTGGCACTTGTTGGGAACCCGGAACCAGCCACGGAGCCCGTTAAGATCCGGAACGCCCATTCTGGTCCGTTCCCCCTGAATGACATCACTGCCTTTGCCCCCCCTCCTAGGAATCCGGAGTCGCTCCCTTTAACCCTCTGAGTGCCGGCCAACCAAGAAGAAAAGCTCTTTGCAGAGGAATTGGGAGGGGGAAGGAGGGAGAGTGAAGTGGGTGGAGTCAGCCCTAATTTTAACTAGTGGAACTGAGTTCCCCTGCGTTCCCCCTGCATGACATCACTGACAACAACCCTGTTGGGTAGGTTGACTAGTAGCCTGCCCAGGGAGCTTCATGTGCGGGCAGGGATATGAACCTGCGTTCCCCTGGCCCAAGGCCCATGTGCAAGCCACTTGGCACCATTCTGGCTTTTGATACAGGGAGGGTCTCCTTTGCAACCCCCTGTAGAGCGGTGAAATGTGCACCCCCACAAGTAGGCCGAGGGGTGTGATGTCAAAGTGGGCAGAACATTACCATCCAGAAAGCACATGTGGCAGGAGGGACAGGTGCCAGGACACCAGCAAGTTGGCTGGCTGGTTGTAGTTGGCCCTCTTTGACAAGCCCCCCTTCCCCTCCCTCTGCCATCTCAGTGTGCCAAACAGGCAGCCTCCCCTTCCTCCTGCCTGGCCACCAGCCCCCATGAGCCAGTCCTTCTCTGGCCAATGTCGCTCTGTTTCTTGGCTCGGTCGCGCACCGGGTCTTTTACTACTTCTCATCAGTAGTATGAGTCCTGTTGGCTCTTTGGCGTCTTTCCTTCCGAGAAGGGCTGCTGCTGCTCTGTCTGATGGCCCAGGGATTTAATGGTGCCGGAAACCCTAAGCCAGAGGCCCTCGTCAGAGCAGCGATGAGCTGAACACGAGGATGAACCGGCAAGCTCTTGCGCACAAGGGTTTCCCAATGGGCCCGGCACCTCTGCCAAATTTCTGAGCTGGGCATGCCCAATCCCGGGGTAGACAAAGAGCTTGCCAAGGGGAGCGATGTTCCAGCTCGGTCACTGCCTGTGTAATTAATTAATTGCAGCAAGTCTGACATTGCAAAAGGGCTGATGCAAGAAAACTCAGCCCAGGAAAAAGGGGAATGCGTGAGGGAGTGAGTCATGGCTGCAGCTGCTGTGAGCAGTGAGGGCTAGTAAATATTTCACCGGCACTCTGCAGCACTCTGGCCCTTGTGAAATGAATGCACTTTATAGCCCCATAGAGGAGACTGGATGAATTTTAGATCCATCCTCTCTCCCCCTCTCCTTCTCCCTCTCCCTCCCTCCACATACATGTCTAGGGGACAACCTAAGATCTTTGTGCTCTCCTTTGTCTCGCCTGTATGCCAAGGCTGGAGAGTAAGGGCACCCACAGAACCCTGCTTGATTAATGCTCCAGTCTTCCCCAAACCCATAAATTCAAAGCCCTCAATTGCCAACAGAGATCCAGTTCAAGAATTCAGAACTGCAGGGTAGGACTACCAGACTGAGGGCACTGCCAGGTGCTCTATTGCTCTTGGTCATAAGAGCCCCGCTAGATCAGGCCAAAGGCCTAGATTACTGTATCTCATAGGGGCCCAACAGATGGCTCAGTGAGCACACAAGACAACACGATACCTGCATCCTTTTGCCATTTTCTTGCGCCTGGCATACTGAGGTAGCCTACTTCTAAAACAAGGAGGTTGCACGTAATCATCATGGCTTGGAGCCTGTGATGGACATTTCCTCCATCAATCTGTCCAATCCCCTTTTCAAGCTATCTGGGCCAGCTGCCATCACTGCATCCTGTGGCAAGGAGTGCCACAGACAGCAATTTGATCCACACTTACCTGGGATCAGAGGGATTTCAGAGGTGCGGGGTGGGGGGAGGTGCTTTGACATGGTGAAATCATGCTTTTAATCTGATTTGTGTCTGGTGTGGAGACAGCCAGAATTTTCCGCAGGGCTTCTGCTGAACTGGGTCGACCAGACTGAGCAAGTTCCTCTGGCGCTGATGCGCGCCATGATTCCGGCGAGCCTGCAAGGCAGGGTTGGCTCAGGTTCTGACGGATGTCCGCGGTGTTGTGGGAAAAGGGCATGTTCTACCACACCAGACAAAACCTCAGAAGTTTGCATCATTCAAACTTCAGAATCAAAGCTGCCTCTTGCAATCCAATGAGTGGATGAACACAGAATGAACAGGGCACGTTGTCAAATAGCTGGCGCTGCCAAGAATGTGCCTGCCTGCCAGAGATGGCAAAGCATTGCGAAACCTTTGGCATTCTCCACTCAGACAATTCACACCATCAGAACGGGAAGTGGAGACGGTTGCAGGGAATGCTTTGGGCAATTCTGCATCCGTGTGCTTGACTCCTGCGTGCTGCTGCTTGCTTTGTTGCCTGGCTGGCTTGTGCCCCTTCCCCTGCGGCTTGTGAGCGAAGGGGCTCGCTTGCCAGAGTCACCTGGGGAGGATTGCTCTGGAGGTGCCCCTCTGGGCTTCTCCTGCTTTTTGGCTTCTGGCCAGCTTGTGACAGAGGGCAGAGGGACTCCTGCTGGGTGGATTGCCCAAGTCTGGGGCTTCCCTGCTCCAACGTGCTAGACGGCCTGGCCTGCGACTGGAAGGGGGGGGCTTGGAATAGGAAGCCTTGTTGCTCTGCCAGAACAGCTGAGTGAAGCAGCAACTGGCTTCTGGTCTCTGACCTGGGCGCTGCAACCTGGGGGAAGAGCCTGACACATGCCCTGCTTGTGGTTCGCCAGAGGCCAGTCCTCAAGTGCTCCCTTGTGTCACTGCTGACGTCAAGCCCATTTGTCATTCTCTTT
Source organism: Lerista edwardsae (assembly GCA_029204185.1). Taxonomy (NCBI): domain Eukaryota; kingdom Metazoa; phylum Chordata; class Lepidosauria; order Squamata; family Scincidae; genus Lerista; species Lerista edwardsae. Next base: position 1,571,419 of record JAJKFI010011615.1, read on the forward strand.
CTCTCGCTTTGCCTCATTAAAATCTTCCCCGACTGTCTGCCAGAGAAGCTCCCCTGGGCCCCCGATCCCTCATATTGCACTTGGAGGCCCTGAGCAGTCAGGCTGGACAGGAGCTGCGGAGTCCTAGGCTACTTGTCCTCACCCCGCCTTTGCCTGAGAAGACAGCCAGTTCTCCTTTGTCCTAGAAGACAGTGGTGGCAGGACAAGGCTCTGCCCCAAGGGGATCCCAGATCGTGCAGCAGCAGGGGCCACTGCAAGCCCACACAGCTTTGACCCGCCAGGCCATGATCACGAGCGGCCTCCACTTTTTGCTCCACTTTTTGCTACCTGCCTGGGACTGTAGCAATGCAGTGTGCATGGGGGTGTGGGGGCGGTGGGGTGCAGCTGTGACTCATGGCTGGTGAGTTGCCTGTTCCAGAGGCAAGTGAGTCATGACCTGACTTCAGAGAATGTGCCTGGTGTTATGGCCACCACTTGGTGTTCAAAAGTGTCTTGTTTCCTTTGCTGACTGCAGGGAGGAAGTGGGGCGAAGGAGACAATCCAGGCAGAGTTGGGGGCTGAGAGGAAGAGGAGGGGGCTGCAGGCGGCTTGAAGTTCCCCTTGGGCTGCACGAGGGCGGGAGAGAGGCCCTATTTGCACCTGAACCTGGCTTTGAACCTGGTCCTTCCCACTCCTTGCTGGACCACTGAAACATGCAAAACACACACCCTGCTTGTTGCCGCCTTCGGCATGGAACTTTGCTTACGGCTCCCTGGCTGGGGCAAGGCTGAGCCTGTTTGGGGTTGCTTTGGGACCCTTCTTGGAGTTCTACTCAGGCTGGGAGCAAGGGGAGCGCTCAGTGGTGTCATCTAAATGATTTAACAACAGGTACTCACTTTTGATTGGCACGTGTCGGGACCCGCCCACCGGAAGTGACATCATAAGCCGGAAGTGATGTCATGGCAGGAAGTGACATGAAAAAAGCCCTTTTTGAGGCCTCAGACCATTTTAAACTGACCCAACAGTTGCAACAGTATTCCACAGCACCCCCAGAACATGTTAAGGAGGCCTGGCATCATGTTAAAGTGACCCAACAGTTCCAAAACCCCAGAGCAGCTCATTTTTCAGTGGCAAGGCAAGGCAAGGCTCCGCTTGCTGCCTTCCTGGCTCTGAGAACGTGCAGGCAACTCAAACGTGCAGGAAATTCAAACGTTGAAGGGGCGGAGTCAATGAGTGGGCGGGTGAATGGGCGGGGCCAGCTGTAATCCTAGAAACCGGTACTTGCGTACCCCTGCGTACCCCCTGCATGACATTACTGGGAGCACTGCCCCAAAGCAAGGCCTGCAGGGCTGACTGTGTCGTCGCCACAGGGCCCATGAGAGGGGGTGCAGGGGGTATCTGGGAAATGATAGGCCAGTCAGCTTAATAATATCTGTTCCAGGTAGATTGGTGACAAGCACAAGATGTGCCCCTGTCTTCATATCTATACCAGCAAAAGAGCAGCCGTAGATCTGAGTGGGCCCATAAGGGACCAGGGAGCAGCGCAGGAGGCAAGTACAAGTGTTCCTGTCTCTCCCTCCTGGCCTCATCCCCAGTCGGCCTGCAGGGTGCAGCAGAGGCGGCGTCAGTATCCCTGCATGGTGCAGGCTGGCCCAGAGTATGATTGGGCTGTTACGTTTAGGAAACTTGGCTTAGCTTATTCTATAAGAGAGTCTTCTATGGACTTGGAAGCTGGCTAAAGAACAGGAAGTGAAGGGTAGGAAGAAAGGGCCGTGGAGGGAAGTGGGGTCCTGCGGGGGTCTGTCTTGGGACCAGGGCTTTTCAATTTGTGCATAAGCAATTCGAAGAAAGATCTCGGGGTGCTGGTGGACAATTCAATGAAGGTATCGACCCACTGTGCGTCAGCAATTAAGAAGGCCAATTCCATGCTTGGGGTCATTAAAAAAGGGGTTGAGAATAAAACAGCCAATATTATCATGCCATTGTACAAATCGATGGTAAGGCCACACCTGGAATATTGTGTCCAGTTCTGGTCGCCGCATCTCAAAAAGGACATAGTGGAGCTGGAAAAGGTGCAGAAGAGAGCGACAAAAATGATTACGGGGCTGGGGCACCTCCCTTATGAAGAAAGACTGCAGCGTTTGGGGCTCTTCAGCCTAGAAAAAAGGCGCCTGAGGGGGGACATGACTGAGACATACAAAATTATGCACAGAAGGGATAGAGGGATGTTCTTTTCCCTCTCTCAAAACACTAGAACCAGGGCGCATCCGCTAAAAGTGAGGGTGGGGAGAGTTAAAACAGATTAAAGGAAGTACTTTTTTACCCAGCGGGTGGTTAGTCTGTGGAACTCTTTGCCACAGGAGGTGGTGATGGCATCTGGTCTTGATGCCTTTAAGAGGGGATTGGACGGATTTCTGGAGGAAAAGTCCATCGTGGGCTATAGGCCATGATGGATTGTGCAACCCCCTTACATTAGTAGTAGGCTACTTCAGAGTACCGGGTGCAGGGGAGTGGCAACAGGATGCAAGCATCTTGTTGTCTCGTGCCTCCCTGGGGCACCTGGTGGGCCGCTGTGATACAGGAAGCTGGACTAGATGGGCCTTTGGCCTGATCCAGCAGGGCTCTTCTTATGTTCTTAAGTTGAGGGATCAGCAGCAAAGTGGGCACTTCTGCAAATGAAACAGTTCGGGATGGTGAAGACCTCCAAAGCAATTTCCAAAAATGGCAAATACGATTGAACATTATCTAGTGCACAGTGAGGCACGCTGGAGCAAAGCCGTTCTGAGCTGCCTGGGATGACCCAGGAAAGAGAGCCTGGGGCTGCAGTGGAGCGCTCAATGCAAACACCAGCTCAGCTGTGTGTGCAGGATCCGGAGGAGGAAGGGGGTCCCCAGTGCAACTGCTGACATGCCCCTGCCTTGGTGTCACTCCCTGATGCGGCCACATGTGGAGTCCTGCATCATCTTGCATCCAGGACTCTGTGGGATTCATTGCCACAAGATCCGGAATCCACTCGCTAGGGGGACTTTGAAAGGGGGCTGGACAAACTCGTGGAGGAGGGCCACCAATGGCACAGGCCACGCGCTGCCTCCAGATCCAGAGGTGGTCTGTGTCCTCTGAATCCCAGTTGCAGGGGAGCCCTGGTGGGGGAGGGGTCTGCCCCTCTCTGCTGCTGTTGGGGGGTCCTGTGGGGAGCAAGACTCGAAGGGCCTTTGGCCTGGCCCAGCAGGGCTCTGGAGGTCCTGAGTTGCTGGTGCATGAGGCTGGCCCTGCTACAGTGTGGAAAGGTTACATGAGGACACGCGGGTGGGAGCCGCTGTTTCCTTGGGCTCCCGCCAAGCCCCAGGCCCTCCCTGGCCTGGAGTCAAAAACTCTCTCCTTTGGGGGGCCAGAGGCGTCTCTCAGCCAAGCCCTTTGCACTTTGCCAAGTTAGCGGGGGGGTGGGGAAGAGAGAAAGGCCAGGAGCTGCCGGCACACAGTGATGACTGGAGGCTGGAATGTCCCCCCACCCCCTTTCCTGTGGCCAGCTGCCAAGGCCTAAAGCATGACCCCTTGACAATGGAGGTGCTTGTAGGAGGGGGTGTGTGTCTGTGCATAGGCACTGTTCCAATAGGGACAAAGGGAATGAGATCTCCACCGGTGCCTCACCTTCCCAAGGCCAAAAGCTTCCCTTGACCCACCCAGTGAACGAGAAGAGCTCTGTTGGCAATGCAGGGTCCCCAAAGTCGGCAATTCATCCCCTAGCTAGCCCCACACCCCTGTGCCCAGCAGGCCCTTCGGTCCTCTATGGAGCACGCCCTGCCCTAGTGCGGAGTGGTTCCTGCCCTGTGGGACCGCTGGAAGCGCCACCTCAAAGCAGGTGGGGGACAGTGGATGAACTCCCCGCCCAGAGCACTGCTTTACTCCACCTAGGATTTTTTTTTGGGGGGGGGGGCGGTGACTGGCTTCTTCAAATCTTCCTCTTCCAGTTTCCATCATGTTAAGAAGGCAGAGGAAGCGGATGAGGTGAGTAGGGGAGGCGGGAAGGGCTGCCTGCACTGCCTCTGCCACGCATGGCCTCTTGCGCTTGCCTCTCCCTCTGCAAGGCTGCAGGAGAGGAGGAGCAGGTCTGCTGCAGGGCCAGGCAAAGGGGAGGTGGCGCTGTGGGGCAGGCCCCCCTCCCAGCAAGCAGTAGCCTCTCCACCGCGTGTGCAGTGACCACATTACAGTGTGTGCTGTGTGGCGTCATGTGCACGGGCGCCACGGTGGGATCGATGTGCTCTCAGCTGGGCTGTGTGGCCTCGCAACTTGCAGTTCATGCCCCGGCCCACCGCAGTGGCAGCTGGCCAACAGTGGTCGGCCCTCCGCCGAGGCAGATCCTTTGGCTGAGCACAATGTTGAAAAGAAAAGACACCAGACTGCAAACTGGCCGGCCCAGGTCAGCCTGACCTTGGCTTGACTTGCCAGAGGAATGCAGAACACCTGTACACACAAAGCACCACGCAAGAGGGGGGCGTGGCCGTGGAGAGGCCTTTGGCAGTGACTAACTGCCTCAGGGAATGGGAGGGCAACCAGGATGTTGCCTGGCTGTCACAGTCTGCAGTTCTGCAGCGGGGTCTGTGGAAGGAAAGGGGGCCAAGCAAGGTAAAGGCAGCTGGCCCAAGGATGGAGGGCTTGGGTGCTCCAAAGAGCAGAGAGGGGCAAAGAGTCCAAGCTGGACAGGACCACAGGTCAGGGGTAGGTTGGAAAGGGTGGGGGCCTCTAGGTGGGCTTTGGAATGTTTCTCTCTTTGCCTGAAGAAGAGTTACGTGGACCTTGACAACAGGCTTCTGGGAGGTGGCCTGTTCATAAGCCCACTTGCTCTCAGGCTTTATTTTTTTCCGTTGTTAAACAAAACCACTGTCTGATCTGGAAATGCTTTCTGTGCGAAGTCTTAGGTTGGCTGTTGGGAAAGACACTCTGTACATGGTCAGAGGCACCCTTCATGGTTACTCTGTATGGTTCCATGTTGAACCCTCCCACTGAATCCAGGTGCCGGCAGCACCCTTGCAGCGTGCCATATTTCAGAGGAGGGAAATAGGGCACACCGCTTTCTCGTTGGGCAGGGTCCTGAGACACGGGCACAGTGGCAGGGGTGGTGCTCTTTCCCTGAGAAAGCATTCAAAATGAAAGTGCATGAAAGTGCACACCAAGGGAGGCAGAGCGATGCCTTCTGGATAGCATTGTGCAGCTGAGGCTGGGGAAGAAATGGCTCATGGCCTTGGAGGCTCCCCTTCTCTCTTCCTATTCGGTCTTTTTAGATACCCAGCTCCAGTGGTGTTCCAATAGGGGGGGCAAAACATTAAGTGTTGCAGGAACCTGAGCCATTGTGTAATGTGGTCTCCCCCCCTTGCCTCCAAAGCCATTCGTGGCTCCAGGAGCTGGCTCTGAGCTTTGCTTTCCCAGCTGCTAACGGCTCCATAGGCAAAGGGAATGGACTTCGTTATGCAGGAGCTCAGTCTCCTTCAAAACATAGTGCTTTGCCCCTCGTTAGGAACACCACCACCCCCTGCTTGTTTGATCCTCAGTAACTTAAGTGAGAGGCTTTTGGAGAGCAGGGTCAAGAATGGTTTTACTTGGAAGAGGTACTGCCAGGGCGCAATCCTAAACTGAGTTAGGCCAGTTTAAGCTAAGCCAGCAAAGTTTGGCTGGCACAAGGGCCACTGTAAAATATGTTTGGACCACTCTCAGAGTCAGAGACCAGCACACAGACGTGAGCCATCCGCCCTGACTCCGAGAGTGGTCCAAACATGCTTTGCGGAGGCCCTTGTGCTGGCCAAACTTTGCTGGCCTAACTGTGCCAGCCTCACTCCCAGTTATGATTGTGCTCCTAGTCAGGAGGAGATGAGGCTGGACTACATGGATCACCTTGGCTTGACATCGTGCCTTTCAGAAGCAATTACCAGGGGGCTGAACAATCCATATAAACAAGCCATTCATCCAGGACAATGAAACCAAAATGCATCAACCAACCAATACTGAACAGGAGTGAAGCCAGTGGCCAGGCAGTCTTTGGAAGATGGCCATAAGAGTTCCCCCCTTCACGACTACAGGAATGGCATGTGGCTTCCCTTCTCCCTGCCGGTGATCCCCTCCGCCAACCCCAGCAAAAATGAATGTTCAGAAATGTTCCGAATTTAGAATGCCTTTATAAAACATACACCACACTTTCTTTCGCATTGGGGACAGAAAACAAAATGGCCTGACAATGTCCGAACTGGAAACACAAAGAATAAATAAAGAGTCATTTCAACACATGGCACACCAAAGGAGGAACTTTTCAGGAGTGCAGATGATGGTATGAATTTGAGCTCCTGGAGTACGTTTCAGATGAGTAAAGTTGGGTGCTTGGCTATGTCAGGATGAACCAACGAGAATGGCTGGAACGGCCTGGAGATTTGATGTGGCCTGAGGTCCTCAGCATGAAATTCCCCAGCTCAAGCAAACAGGGCTTCCAGGCCTGCAGATTGCACCACGGACACCAGGAAGGCCTTTGGGTGTGCCACAAACAGTCAGTTGCACCATCAACACGCGTGGTGCCACGAACAAGCTGTTTGTCCAGAGACAAGGGATAAGAGTTCTGGATCCATTGTGCGAGGTGAAAGGGTGCAAAGACCATGCAAAGAAGGAGGGAGAGAGCACACTGGATTGGCAGAGTGATGATGCCAAAAAGGGAGAGGGTGGCTCAAGGAGCAGCAGAACAGGGCCCGCAAGAAGGGGTGAAAAGGAAAGCCCAAACTTCAGCACCGGACCCCAGTGCTCAGAGGAGAAGATGCTGAGCTGGTGGGCAGTACATTTCACCACTGCTGGCGGTGTGCTCCTTTGAGGTGGGGGGAGGGAATGGGGAGGGTGAAACTGGGCAGGAGAGGTGCGGAGCAGGTGTGGGACCCGCTGTGGTCCTGTCAATCAAAGGGAGAATGTGGAAGAGTTCACTCAAGGCAATGAGCCTCCATCACTGGATCCTAACTTCCATGTCAGACCACATGGCTCAACGTGGCGGCCCTTAAGTCTGCGCCAGGAAAATAGCCAGTGCAGACTTGAGGAGACCCATCAGTGGGCGATGGAGCCTCCTACGGCTGCCACAAACGCCTGCAGGATGCAGTGGTGGCCGTTTGGCCTATGGCACCTGGGCAGCTTAGGACTGGGCTGCTAATCCCTTGATTTGGTAAACAGGAATAAAACTTTTATAAAGTCAGCATTTGTGTCTCAAGACTCCATTTCAAGCAGTGGCTCAGACCCCTTCCATTGCATCCTTGGTCTGAGCTAAGCTAGACCTTGATCATTTCTGCACCAGCCACAGCAGATTCCCTGTGATGAGTTTGAGAGAGTTGTCATCTTTTCTGGACTCTTTGCACCACCATCACCACCACCAGCAGCAGCAGTTCTCACTCCCTTCCCTCCAACACACACTTCCCTACTTTCCAAGAAACGTGCCCAACAACCTTTCAGCTAAGTGGTGTAGATCAGTAGGATACAAAACTCTTCATGACTCACATCCAGTGGTGGGATTCAAATAAATTAACAACCGGTTCTATGATGTCATAAGGTAAAGGTAAAGGTTTCCCCACGACCCAATGGTCTAGTTGTGACCGACTGTAGGGGGCGGTGCTCATCTCCGTTTTAAAGCCTGTAGAGCCGGCATTTTTGTCCGATCATGTGGCCAGCATGACTCTACGCCGTAGCGCACGGAACGCCGTTCCCTTCCCACCAAAGTGGTCCCTATTTATCTACTTGCATTTTAGGTGCTTTCGAACTGCTAGGTTGGCAGGAGCTGGGACAAGCCACGGGAGCTCACTCCGTTGCGCAGTCTTGAACTCCCAACCTTGCGGTTGAAAGCCCAGCAACAGCGGATTAACTTGCTGCGCCACCATGTCCCATGACGTCATAGCCGGAGCCAAAAAATACCCGAAGCCAGCCGAGGTAAGCGAGTGGGCGGGGCCTGGCCATTTAACAACCGGTTCTGTAGAACCTGGGCAAACCCCCTGAATCCCACCACTGCTCACATCACACACTTGAAAAAATGTTGTGGTCCTGTCAGTCAAAGGGAGAACGTGAAAGGTTCACTCAAGGCAACGCACCCAGCACCTGAACTGCTCTCTTGACATGGAACTCCCCCGGGCACATTCCACAGACACTGCAGGTGCTGAAGAACAGCCAGCCAAGACCTTCCCCAGTCTAGGTCGACACCTCAAAGAGCCCAGAATGAGTCAACAAAGGAAGCCCCTCCCTGGTGGCTAATTCCCTCTCCCTACGAGATTTGTCCTAAAGGCCTTTCTCAAGAGGCATGACCCAAGGAGGCCCACTTTGCAGGGGTGTCACAGCTGGGCTGCATGTGAAATAGGTGGACAAGGGAACCCATTGGGATTCCTCATGCCGAGGACTTCATTCATTGCTCTTCCTGCCAGTCGCTGTGTTTCCCAGAAAGTTGACCGGGGCATTAGTGCCATAATGTGGCACTCCACAAAGTGGAGAGACGGCTGACAGTTGCAGAGCAAGGACCTGCTTTTTCCTTCAGAGAACTGAAAGCCAATTGAAAGCCAGTTGGCTGCCCACGGTGTGGAGGGCACTCCTCTCACTGTCACCTCTGGTGCACCAGGTTGGTTCTTGACCAGAGGCAAAGAAGAGGAAGGAGCATCTCCCTCTTCCTTTTCCAGTCCAGGGCCTGCAAGGGAGAAAAGCAGCTGGGGCATGTGGTCAGACAGAGGTGGTTGCCCCTGCACTGGTCTGCTACCTGAAGCGACCCATTCAGCTGGCCTCCTGGAGGGACCAGCTCTGGTTGAGGACTGGGTGTCGTGACCTTTGCTGACAGTGAAACCTGGAAGCCTGGCCCAGGTAACCCTGGGGCAGGGGAGGGAGAAGCTGCTGGGGGACAAATTTGGGGTAGGAGGGTGCCTGGTGAAGAATGCCTTCAGCACACACAGTTCCTCGGCTCACAGTCACAACCTCCTGGGTTGGGCGTCAAGTGTCATTTGCCCAGGAGTGGCTGTGCTTATCGCGAATGAGATGGGATGATTTCATCAGACTGCATGCCAAAAGCACATTTTTTAAAACCCCAGGGGAGGGTCTTCCTTTGATCTGTCAGAACAGTATTTCTGTCCTGATTCAGAGGTATGGAGAGCTGACGGCAACATGTACCCTTACAGCACCTGGCTTGTTTTGTTTTCTGCCATGAGTATTTCCCATGAGCTGTATCTTCCTCCTGCCACAGCATCCGCCCCGCCCCGCCCTTCAAGACATTCAGTGCAACTAGAGCCTTCCCAGGCAGCAAGCAGGGGGTTGTGCATTGTTCTGCCATGTCCCGCAGCAGGTCACCAACCAGGTCCAGAGGCTCCTCATCTTTCAGATTTGGCTTTATCCAAAACTCCAACATTCTCCTTTTCTCCACTGCCCATCATTTGAGTTGCATGACAGAGCCGGACTGCTGGCCCCCAAATGCACTTTGCTGAGAATAGTCTCTTCCATGGAAAAATGGAAGTCCTGCCAAGTCCCAGGCAGAAATCACATGCTTGGAAACCAAAGTCACTATGCAACGCATAACACACTGACCACCCAATCCACAACCAGGCCCAGACATCTTTGAGTAACCCACCCCCACACCAAGAAAGTCAGACTCCCCAAACTGAGTTAGGTGTACCCGGGGAGAATGTCTAGGAATAAATTTATGGTGCAAACATGGTCTGCGAATGAGTTCCAGATGCCACTTGGCAAGTTGTGCGGAGCTGTTTTGCTCCGAGGTGGTTTTGCTCTCATCCCAGATGTGTCTTCACGTGTTTGCCTCTTGCAGAGTCTGTCGCACCCTGCGGGTGTGGCCTGCAGGCCCAGAAACTCGACAACTGGAGAGAGCCTATGTTGGGGGCTTTGCACTCTGTCTAGCAGCCCTGAATGTGATCCAGGTGTTTGGCAATGCTTTGGAGGCACTTCTGGAGACGGTCCAAAGTTACGACTGCGGTGGTGTATGGGGAGATGGCCAGCAGCTCCGTGAGGTTTCCCAGGGCATCCTCAGCAGAAGGTCTGTGGATGGGGCAGCTGAGATGAGAGCTCAACATCTGCAGAAGACTCCGGAGGTTCTCCACATCATTGGAGATCTGGGCTACCGGTGCCTCCAGGGGCAGGCTGGAAAGGACCTGATGGAAAATCTCCAGGGTCTCATCCATGGCCTCGAGGCTCTCCACGGGCACTTCCCCAGGAATAAAATCCAGCCCGTTTATCTTCAGGCTCAGTGGAGGGAACTGCATTGGGAAGAGAGAAGTGACAGGAGGGATGAGACAGGGATAGTAGCGGAATCTTTGTTTCCAGAAGGGAGGGAGAGGAGATGATGCCTTTGAGTCTTGCACATTGTCATCAGTGGCAGACCTAGAGGGGGTCAAGGGGGAAATGCTTTTGGGCGCCATCCAGCAGGGGGTATCACCATGACCACGACAACTTGTCATACACGAGTTCTAGGCTGCCCCAGTTCTCTTGGCTGTAGAGCTGCTTCCTAATGAGCACTGCAACAGTGGCAGTCCCAGAGAAGCCCCCGACCATGACCCAAAGAGATGGTTTAGCCACCTGTGCAAGGGGAGGGGCCAGATCAGGACACTGTTCTCATGCTTGCTTGAATAGCAGAAGTTGTAGGTCAAAAGGAGTAGCCTGCGGGCTCTGTAGTCCTCATCATCACTAGACAGGTGAGCACACTCGCTTCCCCCATTAAAGACATGGGCAGCGCAATCCTAAGCAGCATAGGAATGGCGAGGCTGGCCAGCCAGCACCATATCCAGCACTGCTTTGGGGAGGCTTGGACCACTCTTTGAGTCAAAGAAGCCAGCGCACAGACATGCGCCATCCTTCCTGACTCCGAGAGTGGTCCAAGCGCACCAAACAGTGGCCAAACTTTGCTGGCCTAACTGTGCCGGCCTAGCTCCAGGTTAGGGTTGCACCCTATGTGTCTTAAAGTGGAACTGATTTTCATCAACTGATGTCATCCAACATGCATCCTGGTGGTGGTGGGGAATACAAAAGATCATGGGAGCCCAGAGCGCAGCCATAAGCTGGGATTTTGCCATGCCAGATCATCCAGGGGCTGTAATTGCTCCATGCCAGATTTCCAGGGCAGGGTCAAGAAGATTGCTGTGAATCCAGAAGGAAGTACATTGCCCCTACCCATCCCCACACAAAGGACCTGGCAATGAGACAAAGCGGGAACAGCCATGCCCTCTTCTTACCTGGTGCTCCTGGATCCTGGCAATGATGGTTTTGGTGAGGCTTTTAGTGTCAGCAAGGATCTTGTCCATTTTCAGAGGTCGGCTGTAGAAAAGGGGCAGCCAGACCCATAGAACACCGTACAAGGAGATGGCAGGGCAGTGCATTTTCTCCTTCAGTCCTGCTCAGGCAAAGAGAGAGGGCAGTTAGTGAGGCTACCAGTCTTTCCACATAATTGACAGGTGGACATCAGAATCTTCCCCTGGGCACAGGGGTTCTGGTGCACTGCAGGCAGGAGTAAGGGGTGCCAGTAGTAGATGCAGTAGGATAACTGTAGGTCCATGGTCCAGCTCAGTCACCAGTCTTTGGGGAGGGGTCGGTGTATTTTGCATAATGGGAAGGCGGGACAGCTTTTCAGGCCTGAATTATGGTGTCGGAGAAGACTCTGGAGAGTCCCCTGGACTGCAAGGAAATCAAATTGGTCAATCCTACAGGAAGTCAAGCCTGATTGCTCCCTGGAAGGACAAATCCTGAAGCTGAAGCTCAAGTACTTTGGCCACCTCATGAGAAGAGAGGACTCTTTAGAAAAGACCCTCATGCTGGGAAAGATTGAAGGCAAAAGGAGAAGGGGGCGGCAGAGGATGAGATGGTTAGACAGTGTCACTGATGCAATGAACATGAAATTGGGTGGACTCCAGAAGCTAGTGGAGGACAGGGAGGCCTGGCATGCGGTGGTCCAGGGGGTCATGAACAATCGGACACGACTTAGCGACTGAACAACAACAACAAAACTCTATTCAGATGTTGACGTGCTGCTCAGTAGGAAAACAATGCCTGGGGTGGTGGTGAAATTTTGCTTAAATGAAAGCCACAGCACAGCAGTAATTTTTAAAGCAAGCCAAAAGCAGTGGTGCGGTCCTGTCCAGATTATCTCCCATCAATGGGAAAACTAAAATGTTGTCAAAATGTGACACCACCTCTCCTTTTCATTGAATTTCCAGTCATTGATTCACGTATTTGATCTAGTCTTGAACTGCTTTGTTTGGATGCAAATTTGGGCATCTGGGCACAACCCATTGAGTGCAAAATAAGTTTTAAACATAAATTGAGGCTATTGTAAAAAGAGTGGGAATTGACTCTCTGGGTCTCAGATGACCACTCCTTTAACATATTTGTACCCTGTTATTTTTGCACCCGTGGCACAAGCCTCACTTGCCCCACCCAAGTTACCTTTCTGATTACCCCAGAGGCTCTGAGATAAGAACTGTCCAAGGCAGTTCTTCTCCCAGTGCTGAAAGCAGATATTGTGCCAGGCAAATCTCCCTGGGACAGCAAACAGGAAAAGTCCCATCACAGCTCTGCACCTGCTTTGTCTCTGAAAGCAAGGAAATCTGGAGATGCACCTTGGAGAATTGGCAGGATTTGTGCAGGAGCCCCAAAGTGGGCCCCAAATCCTTCTGGGCTTCAGAGATGAAGCGTGCCTGAAACCAGACCAGGAGCAGGGGAGTGTTGCTGTTTTAAACCCAGGATGGCTTCATGGGGAGTTGGACTTAGACCTGGTAGAACCAGGTTCAAAGCCTCACTCAGCAAATGAAGCTTCTAGGATGACCTTAGGTCAGTCACTATCTCTCAGGCTCATCTACCTCACAAGGTTGTTGGGAGGGCAAAAGGAGGGAAGGAACCATGCACACCACCCTGAGTTCCTTGGAGGAAGGATGGGATAACCTCTGCTAACTGGGCAAGATAACCTCCACCTCTGCTAACTGGGCAAGAGGCACTTTTTCAAGTGATGTTCCTCTTATGTTTAGCAGGGGAGAGTAATTGTCCCTCTTCACCTTGAGCAGTCTTTCTAGTAGCTGTTGCTGGGGGTCTGCCTTTTTTTTAGATTGTGAGCCCTTCAGGACAGGGAGCCATTTAACTTTATTATTATTACTATTTGCCTGTAAACCACTTTGTGAAGGTATATAAGTACCTGTTGATTGATTGATTGATTGATTGATTGATAACAATGTAAAAAAGATGAATGAATGAATGAACAAGCAAACAAACAAACAAAGCAGTTGACATGTGTCCCATCTGCCTGATCTTTCTCTCTCTCACACACACACCCCGAGAATTGATAGTGGTGGTCTGAGGCAAGGGGTTTGTCAGTACTCCTACTGATAAAGGGGGGTGGGTACATGTGTGATGACAAAAATGGTCCTTTCTAGGCCAGGTGACTCACATGTGGCCCACATGGGTTTGACACACTGGGCTGGTCTTTGAATGGAGCAGGATCCCTAGACAGGAGAAAAACACACACACCCCTAGCAGCAGGCAGGCTGCTCACAGTGACAGAACAACCATCCTGAACAACTGTGTCCCAGTCAAATGCAACCCGGTATTGGATATTTGTGTCCCAAAACATTAGATGCAAGATATGTCCAGAGACTCCAATTACCAGGACACAATCTTCCAGGATGCAAATACCCTCATACCACTGCTTACAATGTGGTGGCCAGAGAAGAGGGTGTGAAGGGTCTTAATGGAGCTGGCTACATTCAGTGGGCTGTATGTACGTCACCTGGCCTAGAAAGGGCCGTTTTCATCACACCTGGACCCAGGATGGCTCAGGACTTCAGCTGTCATCAGGGGCTTCCGCATCACTTCAGGAGGAGGGCATCATTGACTGGACCTCCCTCCTCCAAGGTTCCTTCCAAGTACACAGGAGTTTCTCCATGGAACACATCCAGGTGGAGATGCATCTCTTGGGGAGACTGCAAGACAGCTGTGCTGGGTGACGGTGGTGGGTGGTGCCATAAACCATGGCAAAAGCTGCTCCCAACTGGCTGGCCGCCTGCCCTCTTCAGCTGCTTCTCCCACGGGCACCCCCCTGGCTCTGCCTGACACCTGGACTCAGCAAAGCACAGGTGCTCTCCCTGCCTGACCCTCATCCCCTAAGCAAGTGCCTCTGCCAGATGGAGGAAGCTGAGCTGGGGGCGGGGGCCAGGGGAAGACGAGCTGGTGCTCGAGTGGTGGAGGTGCTGGGATGGAGGGGGGCCGCCCGCGAAATCTGCCTTCCAGGCTTGAGGCCACAATCCCAGGCGTGGGCAAGCGCGTTCATCAAAAGAACCACCACAAAGGGGCGAAGGGGGGAGGATGCTGGCAGTGTCCCGAACCATCCCGACCCCCCTCCTTCAGCACTTTGTTAGCGGGCTCTTTGGATCAAGGCTTCCCCACGCCGCCACCTCGTTTTTGAACGGACCGGTCCGGGGGCTCTCGGCTCACCAGGCATATCTGCCCTCGACACCCCCCTGAGGCAGCGCTGTGACAGGGCGAGGCACGGGGGAGCAACCCGCCCTGCACACGCCGTCCCGATCGCTTCCTGGCGCCTCCTCTCCCCGCCACCTTCCCCTGCCTGGAGCGGATCCGGCTTCCCGATGACAGCGAAGCTGGAGTCATTCAGACTCCCGGGGCTGGGGCGGGCCGGATCGTCCTTGAACTGGCACAGCGGGCGAAGCAGAGCCGACCCCTCTCCGGGCCACTGGACCGTGTGAACGGCATTCCCCGCTCCCGCCCTGGCGCGAGCAGCCGGCGAAACTGAGGACGCGCCAGGCTCTGTCGACCCCTCCAAGTTGCGCCCCCGCCCCGTCCGCCCCTCACACGTTGCGATGGGGGAGAAGAAGAGCCGGCTCGGACTTGCGGGCAACGCCCCGGACTCCCCTGGCCACAGGTCGCCCCCTGCCCCCTTCGCCTGCCTTTCGCAAGGGTCACAGTGGGGAGATCGCGGGCGGCATTTGGAATGGCAACCGAAAAGGAAAAGAATCGCCCAGGGGCTCGAGGCGGAGTTCAACCCCGCGCCCAATTTAAGTAAAGGAGAGGAGGGAGCCCAGGCTGGCACGGACTTCTTGCCTTTCTCTGGAGGGGCACACGTTCCACCAGAGAGGTGCGGGAGCTCAAGCTGTCTCGAAACCACAGTGTCTGTCTTGGCAGCTCACGTCGACCGAAAACCTCTTTGCACGTGCTCAGAGGCACTCCTCTCCGCAATAAGTTGGGCCGAGGCTTCCCTGTTACCTGAACTGGGAATCGCTGGGCCGCCACTTCCCTCCCAGGGCCAGAAGAGCCCCCCCTTCGCTTACCTCTTCGCCGCCGCTCTACCTCACCTCCGCCCGGCCTCTGCGACTCCATCGCGTCCGCGACTCTTTTATAACGCGCGCCGGAGGAGGGTTGCACAATTTGCCCGCCGCATCCCAGCACAGCTCAGCACACCCCGCCCCTCCCCCATCCTGGGCGGGAGCGGGAAGAGGAGGCAGGAGGCTCGGGGCAGCGCTACCGCGGGAGGCCCCCCCTTCTCCCCCCGAGAATTCCCGACCCTTGGGGTGCGGCCTGGGGCGGGAAGGGAAACGTCGCCGCACTTCGGGCTCCTGCGGAGAGGGCCGCAAAGAATTTGGGAACGAAGACAAGCGCTGGGAGGCCGAATCCCGGGGAATGAACCCCCTAACTCCCACCCTGCACTCGGCGCCCCCCCCATCCCAGACACCCCCTAGAGGCTTTGATTTCGAACGGATACGTCAAAGTTATCAGTCCCCGATTCCTCGGTTCTGACCCTCATCTTAAATTTGTGACTGTCCAGGAGGAAACACTGAAAAGCCGCATTTTCCCAGGAGGAAGCCCCATTGAACACAGTGGGACTGACTTCTGAGTAGACCTGCCTCGGCTCCTGCCGTGACTTCCCGCCCCCCAAACAAGCCGGTCCTGTTCCTCGGGTATTCAAGTTGTACAGCCGCCGTGCCGCTCGGCCCCCTGCGGACCGGTCTGGTCACGCATCCCAGGAGAGACACTGGAGAGGGAGGAGGCAGAGGGGGGCAAGAAAGGCGGCCCAAAGGATCACCCCCCACCCTTATCAGGAAAGACTTCTCCGCACCTTTGGGGCTTCTCCGCGCGGAACAAGGGCGGCCAAGGGGAAGGGCCCATGAGGAGGGGGGGGGTGCAGGGGGTAATTTGTACCGGGGCTCAGGATCAAAAAGGAGGCCCAAGAGCCAGACATTTCCTGGGATCTTCCATTGTCCAATCTCACCAGGACGCAGGATGCTGCGCGGGGTGGGGGAGGGGGGACGCTAACGGGAGTATGCGGTGGCACCCGCGGCTCCTGCCGCAAGCCACATGCACCGGGATGGGGAATGCATACACGACGCTCCTTCATACAGGGTCAGCTCTGGGAGGAAACTGGCCTGCGCTGCGACAGGAGCTCTTTGGCTTGTGGTTCAGCTTCCCTCGAAGGAGCTCAGCCGCCGGCTTCCAGCTGCGCTGCGAAGTAAGTTCGGGGGCACACAGGACACTTTCCAGTCTAGTGTGAGCCTAAATCCGGTGATGTTCTTTGTCGGCAATGCTTTTCTATATTTAAAAGAGGGTTAGAGAGGAGTGTGGTTGGGGTTCTAGCTGCCGATGCTGCGGGGGTGGGTAGACCTGGACTCCTCCTGCTGTTGCCACCCTCGCCCAGCTCTGTTTCGCCCCCTCCCCGTCAACACTCTCCCACCCCCCGTTTTGCCCCATCCCCCTTTGGGAAGGGGCCCAAAAGACACTTTGTATCCCCTGATTCCTCTGGGAGGCCCTGAGGCGAGGCGGGGACCCTGATGGAGGCTGGTCAAACGATGGCGGCTGCGTCTTTTTCGTCCATTCCCGTGAAACGAGGACCTGGTGGGAGATGCAGGGACGGAGGGAAGGAAGGATTTCTTCACGCGAAGTCTCCAACCGCAGCCCAAGCTTCCCAAACTAGCCGCAAGGCAAACGCCAGAAAGTCTGGAGTTCTCCCGAACTCTTCTGCAGACGGATCAGTGACCTCGGTGGTTTTTGGAACTCGCTGCCACCAGGATGTGATGGCTGTTGGCTTCCATGCCTGCCAAGGCAGATTAGGGGCGCAATCCTAACCAACTTTCCAGCACTGACAATGGGGCCTGTGCTGCATCCTGCAGTTGGGGGGCAGTGGCGGAGGCCTCCTCGAGGTAAGGGAATGTTTGTTCCCTCACCTCGGAGCGGCATTGCCCTTACCCCGGTGCTGGAAAGTGGGTTAGGATTGCGCCCTAGATGCACTCGTGGAGGAGGAGGAGGAGGAAGGGTCTCTCCACAGCTAATATTTTTATTTTTCACATTTTCGGTTCCTCCCCTCCTTTTGCCCACAACAGTCCTGCGAGGTAGGTGAGGCTGAGGGCAGGGACTCGTCCAACCACTGCACCATCTCTCTGATAGCCAAACGGAACCTCCACGGTGCGCCGTCAACTCAGCCGGAGCACACGCGGCACTGGCGGCGCCTTCTCCGCTGGGCTGCCGCGGAGCTTGCAAACGATCTGGCCTAACGAAATCCGACTCATCCGGGGAGATTTCGTTTCTTTTTCCAACCGGGACGATCAGAGGAGCGGGATGGAGGGGCTTGGAGATCGGAGGAGAGCTCTGCGTGGGGTAGAAATCTGTCCTCAGGCGGGAAAAAGGAGCGTTTCTTAGAGCGAGCAATCTGGCGACCGCAAATCTGTGGCGAACACTGCAGGAGCCCACGCCCACCCCCAAGGTCCCCACAGGTTGGGGTGGGCAGGGACCAGGGACGCCCCATCGGCAAGTCGGTGTTTTTCCCGTTAGGCGATCGCCCTAGTTTCACGGTCAACGACCGTGCCACCTCTCGCCTGTCTCCCACTCCCACGGCCCTCTCTTTTGCTTCCTCGAGGGTCTCGATCCGTCCCGACCCCCTTTTGACAACGGTTCTTCCTTTGCACTCAGGGAAAAAATCTTTTCTTTTCTGGCTTTTATGGAGGCAAGAGAAGAACCGAAAGGGGGAAGGCAAACTGCGAGCTGGGGGGGGGGGGCGGGGTTTACCGGCAGCAACTTTTATAGTCTTCTTGCCGATCCCGCAGCCGCTTCGTTCCGGATCAAATCCGTGGCCGGTCACGTCCACATGCAGCGCATCCCCCGCCTGTTGACTCGGGCGTAGGTACCGTTTTGTTCGAGGGGACCCACTCCCAAGGAAATATGCGTAATTTGGCCACCAGCCTCGTTTCCAGATCTGGTCACAGGAACTTTGGGTACCCATTTTCCAGGGGGAGAACTGAGAGGGGGGGGTTGTCTTGGGGGCTTTGTGGGTGCGCTCCTGTGAATTCAACGCAGCTCGTGAAGGGACCCCAGATTACTGATGAAACGAAATCGCGCCGGGCATTCAGAAGGTCGTCGGAAATGGGCCGCCGCGTGAACAGCGTCTGTTTCCACGTCTTGGTGTTCGCGGGGGAAGCAAACAATCCGGCGCCCCGTCTTCACGCAGCAGCCCGGTACAACTCGGAACCCCAAACCGGGAGGCTGACAGAAAGCGGGCGAGATGAGACGGGGCGCTCTGGCGCTTTCGGATTTCGTCTTTGCCGCATAGCGAGAGTCGGTTCCAGTGGGAGGGCGTTTCCTGGGTGGATGCAGGTGCTGGGAAGACCCGTGTTACTGGGTTACTGGGAAGACCCGTGTAGCAGGCGGTCGCCTGGACGGAAACGGCTTGGAAGCCTGTAGCGAGAGATACCCAAGTTGTTCTTGACTGTTTACACACACACACACACACACACACACACACACACACACACACACACACAC